>VYZM01010474.1:1089107-1165127 GCA_013398915.1 Dromas ardeola
AAAAAAAGAAAGAAAAAAAAATCAATTAAAAAAAATCTTTAAGAGTTCCCCAGCCCCACCTCCTTCTCCTTCATGCCAGCTCCTCGCTGGAAAACAAGAAGGATTACCTCAGCTGCTGGATTTCTCTTGCTCAAGGAGGGTGGTTTGCAGGAACTCCTGGCATGGCTATATGTTAAATGCTGGCCCAGCCTGGGTTTCAAAGAGCCCGGGATTTGGGAAGAGGGCATAAATTTGGGCCTCATTTTTGGGCCACAGCCCTAATTTGCAGACTTTGATCCCTCCTTCCCGTGTAATGAAAATCCATTTCTTGTCTTTGGGGAGTCTATTGTAGACAGAAGAGACCGGCGTGGTTTGCATATGGAAAAGAATCACTGTGAGTTGCTTTTTAAAACATTTTTTATTGATGTGCTCCCGGTCTCCTGTTTGCTGGTGGGTAATTAAGTCAATTAACAAGCATCTGTTTATTTATTTCCCTCATTTATGGATGTAAGCAGTTTGGGTAGCAGTTTGTAACAAGGGCCTGCTGTAGCTTGCCTGCCGATACATGAATATTCAGGCAATCGCTCGCCTCTATCTACAGGGACCTGCCTCCTCCGCCTCAGGGAAGCCGGGTGCAAGCTTCAGGGTGGGCAGTTGGGTGGGCTTAGGGTGGGCTGGCACAGGTCATGGGCCTGCCCCAGGAGATTTGTAAGCATGGCGTCCAGAGGATGGAGCACCACCGCTGCCGGCTCCCTGCCACATTAGGTCCCATCCTGCAGAAAACACCTGCGTCTGGTATTTCTCCTGGGTGTAGGCACCTGTAACATAAGTTGCCTCCTGATCTGCATTCTGGCAAAGCCTCTTGGACACTCTTGCAGCCCTGTTGGGTTTTTGTGTCCCTCCTGCAGACCGAGGCTTCAGCATCCTTCAAAAAAACAGGCTTTGGGTACTGCATCTGTGAGGAAGCCTGCCGAGGCTGGAAGCCAGCGCCCACTGCCCCTCTGCCCAAAACAAGGATGGCCTGATTTAACACAACACCCCCGCCGTGGCACCACTCTCCTCCACAAACCCATGCACTTTGCTCTTCCCGGATGGCTGGGAGAGGAAGCACCCCCAGGGAAGAAGCAGCTGCCTGGGAATTTGTCATCCCTGGGTTCACGCGGAGCATCTGGGCGCATCCCCACCAAGCCCACCGTCCCTCCTGGGCAGCTGGGTGCCCCTGACCTTCTGGTGGAGGCTTTTCCCTGAGCACTTTGGAGGCACCAGAGCGCCCCGGACACTGCTCTCCCCATCTCCCTTGCCAAACAAGCTCCCTACGCCTAGAGCCAAAGGCTATGAACCTGACAAGCGGCATTCCCACGTGGAAGAAATAACTTCTAGTGATGTCTTCAAAGAGTTATTTAATCACAGGGAGCACAATTAAGGAGGCCTAGGAGCAAGAGAAAAGGGATTAGCAGTATCTGGGAAGAGCATTCATCATGGCAAGCAGTTTGCAGGGGCACATCTGCTGCTGACTCCTCTCTTCCAGATGCACCGGTTTTATTGCCGTGTCAGCAGGATGAATGTTTACTCCCTTTTAAAGCCATCAGGCAACTCAGATGCCGAAACCATGTAATGCTAAACATGCTTGTTTTCTAGAAGAGGGGGGAAATGATGCTTAGAGACAAGGGAACTGCCAGAGCGGATTAGACTGGCCTTGCATCTTCTGCTCCTGACATGAGACGCCATCAGCAGCTCCAGAGGAGGCTGCAAGAAAGCCTGTGGCTGACAGTTGCAGGGCTACCTGTCCCTCTGCACATGTGCTTGGGAGAAGGGAGGGCAGGAGTCCTCAAGACCCTTTCGAAATTCCTTGGGTTTGGTAATTTAATTAGTTTAAATGAACAATGACAGCTCACGTTAGCACTATCTCATTGCAGCATCCACCGGATGGCTAGACTTTCACCCTCCCCCCCCCAGGCTCTTTAAATGAGAGTTTCAGCATCTTACAGTAAAAAATCATCAGGGCTGACAGTGCCGGACCAGGTGTGCCATCAGAGATGGAGTGGTTGCACACCAAGAAGATGCAGGTGACAGCGGGTGAGGGAGGGCACACGTGGGCATGTCATTTCATGGGTGCGGGGGAGCATCAGGGCACTGCAGGGACCATGCTGGAGATGCACATCTTGCTCTTTGGCCAAAGATCTCCAGGGTGACTGGAGCTGGCCGGTCCCTGCTTGCAGCTGGGACAACACCTGCCATGTGGTACCCATGAATTACTGCTGCTGTTTGAAGGGTGGGCTGTCTTCTGCACCACCTATGGGAAGGAAAAGTGAGGAAAGGATGTGAATGGAGATAGAAAGTAAAAAACCTCAAGCGGCAACAGCGGCATGACTGACTACAGATGGCCTGGAGCAGGCAGAGCACCTCCATCATGGTCCATGGCAGTTCCCAGGCAGCAAGGCTTGATCTGGGGGATTTGGGGTGTCTGGGAGCTTGCACAAGCACATGGAGAGCCCCCTCCCATGAGCAACATGGACAGAGGTTCCCCAGAGAGGCAGGACGCTCACTACCACTTATTCCAGAGCTCACAGAAATTTGCCATCAAGTTTTGAGACAACTCAACTAAAAAAGTCAAACCAATCCGTTCCCTATTTCAACGCAAAACAAGGTGAGAAACATCCTGGGGGAGCGTCAGGAACGTTTATCTGTGCATGCAGGCTGGTGGGGAGAGGGTCTCAGACCCCTTTTGCTGCTGAGCCATCCTCTGGGACAAACCAGCCACACCGCTGGCCAAGACTTTGCAGCATCCATCTGCAACCCCCCCCAGCTCAAGAAACAGCACCTCACTTTGCTCAGCTGCTCACACTCTCTGCTCCTGACGCCACCCGTGAGGAAGCTGCAGCCACCCATCATCACCCCAATCTATTGCTGTTCCAGGAGGGTGTCCTAGGCAGGAGAGGAGCCCAGTGCTGCGCTCGCCTGTGCACTTCTGGGCAGCCATTCTTACCCGCCCTGCTCCAACAAGAGACCCGGAAAAAGCCTCCGATCTTATTTACGGCAGAAGTGGGAGGTATAAGGGAAGAAGTCCCTGCTTACTGCAGGGGGGTTGGACTAGATGACCTTTAAAGGTCCCTTCCAACCCAACACATTCTATGAGGTATAATAATAACAATTAGATGAAAGTTTGCAGTAATGAATAGTGCCATAACGTCTACAGCCCAAAGCTGCTTAATAGACCCAATTTCCACGTGACAATTGAGTGAAGGCACCAGAGAAACTCACATCAAGTGGCTCTGGTCAATAAATAAAGGATACCTTCAGGGCAGTGCCCTCACCACACAGCAGTTTTGGGGTCTGCCTGGCAGATGCGGTCCCGGTGGGGCAGTCCCTGCCAGCTCCCGTTTTATGGCTGGCCACGCTCTGCTGGAGTGGCTGGTCTGCTGGCTGGTGGGAGCAGATGGTCTCTTTAAAATACAGCCAACGCTGCCAAGGCCTGCTGCTTTTATTAGCTGCCTCGGTACGCACAGGCTGCAAAGTGGCACCCATCCATCTCATCTACCACCCAGCCCCGCTGGTGTCCCCCTTCCCCATGGATGCTGATGGGATCACAGCTGACAGAAGAAGGCCTGCTGTTGATTTTTGCTTCATATTTTGGTGGGGGTGAGGATAAAAAGTTCTAGTTTCTGTCTTAAATTAGCGGGGCGAGATCAGAGTCTGCAGCAATATGGCACAGCCTGGGCCCACCAGCTAATGAGAGCACATCAAATGCTATGGGGAAGTCTTGCCTCGCCTTGCTGTTCTCATCGCTCTTTTTCCAGCACGGGGGTATGGGGAGGTGGGTCTGGGCTTTATGCATGCCCCACAGCCATGCTGCACAGAGGTCCCACCAACCGTGCTGGATGGCTGTCACACTGGCTGTGTTGCACAGAGGTCCCACCAACCGTGCTGGATAGAGGGTCCTGCTGACCACACTGCAGAGGACCCAGCTGCCATGCTGGATGGAGATCCCAGCTGGAGCTGGGGCACAGCATGACCTCCGGCCAGCGTCGGGCTCCCCAGGGTGTCCAGGACACAAGGGGGGTGATGGCAAAGCTGGCCCTTGGCACACGGAGCACTTCGTTCAGCTTCTGCCCCTCACCAGGGTTGTCACTGTGGACTCACTGTTAAACACCACCAATTGCTTGTTGACACCAAGTTTGGGGCATGGGAACATTTTTTGGTAGCAAAGCTGGATTAAGACATTCTGCTCCCCTGTATAGCATCCCACATTGGGTGGGATCTGGTTTTAAAACTCCTCCTTACCAGATTTGGGTATCTGGCCTATTCCAGTGTTTCATTCTGTATGTTCATTCTGGGGGGGCTATAGTGGGGGGGGGCGGGAAGGACAACGACAAGGAGTTAGCAACACAACGACATAGGAAGTGAACCTCCAGGACATGGGGGAGGTGGAAAGTTTCTTCCACCTGCTTTGCCCCCAAAGAAACCACGCTCATAGTTGCATCCTCTGACCCCTCATTTAATTCTTTTTAAGTCTCTGTAAGACACACACGAAGACAGTGCATTATTTTCCTGGGCAAATGAAATGATACGTTTTCCCCAATGGAAATTATTTCTATTCTGCACCTTTTCCTTAATCCCACGCAATTTGAGAGATGGCTGATTTATAGATTTTGGAGGCTCTCTTTTTCCCCACTGCTGCCAGAAATGAAACGGATCGTGCATTAGTTTAGATCCCTGGATGAGAATGAGGTTTCTTGGCTGCAGACCGTCCGGGTGCAGGGCTTGCTGCATGCTGGAAGTCAGTGCGTTTGCTGAGCACTCCCTAACTCCCACATGGACAGGGCGTGTAGGGATGATGGTGGGAGAAGCTTTTAAAAAGCCACCCCTGCGCACACGCAGGAAGGCTGCAGCCGAGAAGCATCCCTGGCTTCAAAGGACAGCAGAAATTACTGTTTTGTGAAGTGGCACTTGAACATGGGACACACCAGGGATTGCCCACCTGAAAAAAACACAGCGTACCTGCGAGATCAGATTTTTGGTAGTCAAGGTGAACTTCCTGAAGGCAGCTTGGCACCAGCCGGCAGAGGAACCACACTCAGCATCTGTCCTGGCCAAGGTCCATCCTGCCGGCTTAAGCAGAGATGGGCTTCTCACACAGCTCCTGGCTTTTGTAGAGGCTTCCTGCCACCTGTGGGTTGAGCTGAGGGTGCTAAGGGCACATGTCCCTTAGCAAGTCACCACTGCAGGCCAGTAGCTGCCTGGTAGGACATACCACCTTCAAAAAATGAAGGAGGTTTGCTCTACAGGGACTGAGAGCCAGAGTCTGCTGCAAGGACGCCGGCAAGATGACATGGGAAGCACCGCAAAGCACCCTCTGCATGGCAGGGAGAAAGAGCATCCTTGGCAGGACCCCTCTGTTTGATCCTCCTGTGATCAGTGGGGTCAACAGCACCAGATGCTGAAACCTGTAAAGGGGAGGCTTTGGTGTCAGGGAAGCTGGGAAGCAGGGAAGCTTCCCAGGCCCTAGGAGAGAAGAGATGAAGGTCTTTTTCCCTGCTGCATGCACCCAACCGAGAACATTTAACAACTGTCTCCAGCCATCGGAGATGAGCAACGCATCTACACTAGCGCTTCGTATGGCTTTTGTATCGGAGGACACAGTAAGTGGCATTAGAGGGCTCACAAGGGATTAAAAGAATTATTTCCCCCTCCCCCACCACCCTTTTTCTTTACACATGACAATATAAGAGGAAGACACAGAGGAGGCATATCACGACCACAGAAAGGGGCACTTGATCCAAATTCCAGGGAGAAGAAAGAAAAATGTGAAGTGGGATGAGTCGAGTAATTGGTACACAGGAGGATGAAGATGAAGCAGAGCAAGCAAAGAGGTTACTTTGCAGAGGTGGGTGGTTTCAGAGTGTCTTTATAATGCAGCCCAAGTAGGGTCCCCCTCCATAGCTGTTCTCATTACCATTAATAATTACCTCTATCTAATGCTTTCCTCTTCCAAGCCCTTTACAGGCACTTGCGAACTGCAGATAGAGCCAACAAAGATGCAAAGAGCACTAGAGGTAGGATCCAGTGAGAATGAGCCCTCTGGAAAACAGAGAGGGAGAAGGGGAGAGACACTCTGTTATCACATCCATGCCAAACCCCTGCCGTGGTTTAACCCCAGACGGCAACTAAACACCGCGCAGCTGCTTGCTCACTCCTGCCATGGTGGGATGGGGGAGAGAATCGGAAGGGTAAAAGTGAGAAAACTCATGGGTTGAGATAAAGACAGTTTAATAGGTAAAACAAAAGCTGCACATCTTCCCATGTTCAGCCACCTTCAGGACAGCAGGGCTCCATCACACGTAATGGTTACTTGGGAAGACAAATGCCGTCACTCCGAACGTCCTCCCCTTCCTTCTTATTCCCCCAGCTTTATATGCTGAGAATGACATCATATGGCATGGGACATACCTTCGGTCAGCCGGGGTCAGCTGTCCCAGCCTTGTCCCTTCCCAACTTCTCATGCACCCCCAGCCTACTCCCTGGTGGGGTGGGGTGAGGAGCAGAAAAGGGTGGCAGAGCACTGGAACAAGCTGCCCAGAGAGGTGGTGGAGTCTCCGTCTCTGGAGACATTCCAAACCCGCCTGGACACGTTCCTGTGTAACCTGCTCTGGGTGACCCTGCTCTGGCAGGGGGTTGGACTAGATGATCTCCAGAGGTCCCTTCCAACCCTATGATTCTATGACTCTGTGTAAGCCCTGCTCAGCAATAACTAAAACATCCCTGTATTATCAACACTGTTCTCAGTACAAATCAAAAACATAGCCCCATACTAGCTACTATGTAGAAAATTAACTCCACCCCAGCAAAAATCAGCACACACCCCTCCTTAAAGAAGCAGACATGCATTGCGGCATTCATTTGGGAAAAACAAACAAAAAGAAAAACACCAACAAAAAAAAAACAACAACAAAACAGCAGGTTTTGGTTTGGACGTGGAAAGCTTTTTCTGCAGGGAAGGGAGATGGTGTTACTCATGTAAGAAACTGTTTAGCTAACCTTCTAAACAAGCTATCCTGGCATACCATCTACCCTTTACTGACTTTTTTGTTTGGATTTTTTGGTGTCAAATACACCGTGGTTTTACCGCCCCTCAACACTGCTTCTTCCAGCGTGCCCCATGACAGATAGGTCAGGAGCTGAAAAATCCCCCACGGCCATTTCTCTGGGACATCTCGTCCTTCCCAGAGTGTGAAACTCTCCAGGACTTACATGTGTTTGTGGCCCCTGCCCTGCAGTGGTGTAACAGCCCCACGCAGGAGGCTTTCACTGTCAAAGGGACTGCTCTGGGCTCCTGTTCAACAGGGAGATGAAATAATCCTAAAGGCATCATCTCATTTGGCCTTTCTTTTGCTCCAGCTGTTCCTGCTTCTCCTCCAGAGATGCAGCTGCCTTTGAGAATCGCTGAATTGGAGGAGGAGAGGTTTTGGCATCTGTCTCCCCAGTGCCCCCTGCACTTTCTGAGGTGGCGGGGGTCTTTTCCTGAGGAGACCTGTACCACGAACAAGACAAACTTTGGCTGTCTTGTGTGGTCATGTCTGGATTTCAGGGCAGGCTTTCCTGTTTGGACAAACGCAAGGCTCAGGGCGAAATTCAAGAAGGTAAAAATCCACACACTGCACATCCAAGAATATATCAAAGAGAACGAAGCTCCAGAAGCGATTTCCACACAGCCCTGGACACGGCCACAGGCTTACCAGAGGATCTTCACCTTCACCTCCTCTGTTTTGGCCTCCTATTTCTTGCCGGAGGGGCAGAGACCTTACGGCTGCCAGGGGTGTAGCCCAGCCTGCACGGGAGGGGCTGGAGCATGGGGAGATCACAGCAACAGGGCAAAACACAGTTTTCCAAATTTCCTCCTAGAAGTGACTGAACTAAGGGTCTAGGGAGGCTAAAACTAAAAAAAAAATAAAATAAATAAATCGAAATTTTCTTGAGGCAACAGTACAACTGATTACCCTGTGGATGCTCGGGTTTTAAGCTAGGTTAAAAGCAAACAGGGTTACAAACCTACACCAAACTCAGCCTGCTGCTTCCTCACCTCCTGCCACAGCTTTGGTTCAGACACAAGTGCTACTCAAACAGCTCACGTTCCTGTGGGGAGCGTGGAATCCTCGGCTGCTTTATAGTTTGTGGGCAAATCTGATCGTAACTCACTCCTCGTCGTGCTCTTCAGGGAGGTCTTCTCCACGGGCTTTCTCATGAATTGGGAAGGGGAATGAAGCCAGTGACAAACAGAAGTCCTAAAGCAGCCAGGAGGTTCCTGGTCTCACTCCCAGGCTGCGAGGCTTACTTCTCTGAATCTCTTCCTTTGAAAGCTTCTTGCCTTTACTAAGGACTAACTGGAATTCCTGTGGTTCAAAGTGAGGAGTTTAACCTGAGCTCACCTGAGGCTGTTACAGGCTACAGACACAAGACATGCCAGAAACAAGTGAAGATGCTCTTCCTCACCAGCAGTAAGTCAGGAGGCAAGCCTGGCAGGTAGCCTGCAAGGCTAAGCCCATCCTCTTGCTGTAGAGAAGATGGTCTCCTCTGCACCCTCTGCTGAGGCCATGTTTTTGGCAACAGGCTTAGCATTTGCTGGGCCTGGGATTTCCGAACAACTCATCACTCAGCAGCCACCTTAGACCTTGAACTGGAGACTAAGCCATTTTCTCCTTTCTGTGCTCTCATCCTGCAGACTTGCTCTCTGGTTTCTCAGTGCCCAGAAACTCTCACTCATGCAGAAGCCATGGACTTCCCCTTAAATCAACACTACCATTGACACTCCTTTATCAGAGAATTTCCCCAAATAGCACAAAACTATGCAACTGCTGGAGAGGCTGCTGAGGTTGGCCTGGCGAATACACAGAGTACTGACATAGTGCTGCGCTTGGAGAGTGCAGAACTGTGTGCTTCCAGGGGAAAAACAAACAAAAATTCTTCTGATATTCCTAAGTTCCCCAGAAAAAAAAATGATGTGGAAAACACCCACTGCACACACTTCCAGTACAGCTCTGCCCTTACAGTGGCTCTTGTTCAGGAAGGGATACACCTTCTTATTTTGTACAAGGGCGCCAAGGCAGTGACAATAAGACTCACGGAGCTGGTACACGATGGCCATCCAGCCCAGTGGGGTCTCAGCAACCTGCAGGGAAGCCATGCATGAACATTAGCCTCCCTGCATGCTCAAAAGGTCCTTCCCAATTAGGTACTGCCCTGATGACAAGGGACTTAGGGCCATGTTTCTAGAGATTTTGAGATGCCTGTCTCCGCTTACCTCTGTGCTTGTGGGAAGGCAACTCCCAGCACTCCTTCCTTCTCACCCAGCACAAGTAGGTTCTCCCGCATCTTTGGTACGCTGGGTGCTCAAAGCTCCCCTTTTCAACCGCAGGGATGAGCTTTATGGCTGGCTGCAGCCTTTGGTGCTGGGTACAGTGCAGTGCTTCAGGACTGGATGGAGCTGCAGCTGCCATGGGACCAAGGTGTGAAGGCATCTCTGCTGGGAGGCAGAGGGAAGCTGCAGGAGAAGCATTGCACAAAGATGTAGGAAAGAGCAGGTGAGAAAAACAGCCCACAAGAACAGGTTTCCAGATTGCTGCTGCGCCAGACACTCACCCCTCTTCCCTGTCAGGGACTCACAGACACGTTCCTGGCAGCTGCACCCTCCCACCAGAGCTTCAAACATGATGTCCACACATGCCACAAGCCCCACAGTCCAAGGATAAGAAACCAAGGAGATATGCAATAAATACCTTCTTTCTGTCTCAAAAGGCTGTTGAGAAACCAAACATTTGTGCAGCTTCGATAAGAGGCTACAAACAAGTCTCTAACCCCAAGAAAGGAGTGGTGTGCTCTTATTTGAGAGGCACAGCTGAGAGACCTACCTATCTCCTGAACAGGTGAAAAGCATTCCATCCTTCACAGCAGCCCCCATCACTCCTGGGGAAACTTCACTGCCTTCAAGAGCATCCTCACTGGGAAAAACACAGCTTCATCGATATTTGATACCGCGGGCAGTGGTCTGCAGCTGAAGTGTGCCACCGTCATGGTCCTTCCTCACAGAAATTACTGCAATCGGATGAAGGATGGACCAGTCAACACGCAGGGTGAAAGGAAAAAACACCCAGGACTGCTGCCTGCCCCACGCTGCCTGCAGGGGGGAAGCAACACAATGGAGAGATTGCAATAAGCCCATAAATCAATGCGCAGAAAGCAGGGAGCATAAACACTGAGATGATCACTGAATACACAGGGAAGTGGACATATAAGCAGAGGCAGAAGTTTTAATAAATGTGTATTACTGGGGAAACTCTGCCTCTAGCACCAGTAGAAGGTTTTTCTGCAGAGCGGAGCCAGTCAGATGACTGGTGCCCCATGGGCCGGACCAGCTGGGCATGTGCACCCACTGTGAAGAAAGGATGGAGCTTGTGACCTGCACCCCATCATCCCGGCCCTGCGGCCCTGCCTGGCAGGGGGTACAGCTGAGGCAGGACACTGGCTGCTATTGGCAGGGATTGCCTGGCCCTTCCTGGGCAACTCCTGCTTAGCACACAGCACGATATCGAACCCCGCAGGAAGCGTCGTGACAGGGAAGTGGCTCCAGGGACAAAACATCCTGCATCGCTTGCTGGCAGCCTTGCCCAGGCTACTCACACTGCTGGGACCCTGTTGTATGGCATTGGCATTACTTCTCCCCTGTACCACATGTGCCCACTCTTTCTACAACCCTGAGCTTGTCCTGCACCCTGGCAGCAGCTCTTCTACCTCGGGGCACCAGTGCTTCACGTGAGGAATGGGAGGCATCACCCGCACTAGACCAGGGACTACTCACAAGCCGAGGGCACACCCTACACAGAGCCTGTAAATGTGCAATGGAGAGATGGGTCCTGGGACACTGACCTTGGGGGAAGCGTGGTGAATGGCCACAAAGCAGCTTTGTCCTCAGCCCTCAGCTGGTCTTTGGCCTGGCTGTCAGAAAGGTCACTCCAAAGAGCACCCTGAGGGACATGAATTTTGCTTGAAGTCCTTTAGGTCCAACCGCTTGGGACTGGGCTTCACCAAAGCTGCCCGGTCTTACTGGGGGCTTCTTGGCACCACCTTTAAAGATGTGCACATTCAAGGATGCAACTAAGCAGAGCCAGAACGGGGAGAGGGACCATCAAAAGCACGAGGTCCTGCCAGCCATGGCTGCTAAGGCAGACAGGCTGCAAGGCAAGAATCACAGCTGGAGGAACCTGAAGACGGAGAGGTTCCATTTTCGGTCCATGTGCAATCACCTCTTTTCGTAACTGTGCCCACTCCACAGTTCTCCCTTCAGCTCATGCTGGATTAAAACCAAACCGGCATCTAAAATGGTTGCCCCAGAACTCCTGCCCAGCTGCAAGCAATGTTTTCAGGGCCAGAAATGACTGACAACATATTCCCTGAAGGACGCAAGTAAGTCTTCAAATTTGACGTGGCAGCCTTTCCTTCCTTCGTTACAGGCAGCACTTCCTCAGGGATGACCCCTATAGTTATGCCCTCAGCTAGAGGAAGATGCTCTAGCACGTGTGGAGACAGGCTCCTGCTCCACAGAGGGGCCAGGATGGACTCTAGCTGGCAGTCGGTAGCATAGCCGGCACCTGGCTCCATCCTACTGCCTCCTAAATCCCTGACTCTTCAAAATCCCCCACCCGTCAAAAAATTCTTTCACAGCTGGACCACAAGCGGGGTGAAGGGCCTGGAGGGCGCAGGCAGCAGGCAGCAGGACAAACTCAAGCCCCCAGTGTCCGCAGAGGCAGCTCTGCAGTGCGTGAGAGGAGATCCCTTCCCCTGCAGCATTCTGCTAGCATAAGCAACGTTTATGCTATTAAATTCAGAAAAGCAATAACATCCCCAGCAATAGATGCCACTCATGATAGCTCAGGGAACAGATAAGAATCCCAAAGACATGTTATTCCTGTTCAAAGTCTTGGTCACAGTGACCTCCACAGATATTTTAAAATCAAGCTGTTTTAACTCTGGTTCTTTATTTGTTTGTTATTGCATCGGCTTTTTAAAGAAACTTTCAAAGACCCTAAGCCCCGCTGTGTATCTGCTGTTCACTGGGTTTCCTTTTTCATTTAACAAGGCAAAGACCAGTTAATTAAAAAAAGATCTCCATCTCCCAGCTGACACAATGCCCTTGGCCCAAGTGATAGAGCTCCCTACCCTGTGCACAGAGCTATTGCTGCAGCCGCCTGGTCGCAACGCAAACTGAAATGGAAATGCAAAGCGGAGGCTGTGCTGACAGAGACTCGCAAGTGCCCCTTGGAGCTCACCGAATTTGGAAGCTCCCACCGAAAGGGGAAGGCAAAGCGGCAACCACAAAATGAACCCGGCAGAATGAGAACTCCCTCTTCTTCTCCCTCCTCCCAGGAGATGAAAAACAGCCCTATGTGTTTGTACCATACAGGGATCCAGTAAAGAAGTGACAAAGCCAAAGCGAAACAGGACTGAAATCCTTCACTGCTGCTTGCCTCCGGAGCTAACAGACAAACAAATAATAAAAAAAAAGAAACAGAATCAGTTTATTTCCCATCAAACACCGAAGCTTGGGCACATTATTGCGTTGGGGCGCACTACGGTTCTGTAGCGCTCTCATGCTGCGTCCCTGGGCCAGTCCCAGAGATGGGACCCGCACTGGCAATTTTTCCAGAGAGGTCTCCATCACCCAACAGGAGATGCACATCCAGACCCTAACCCTGAGACACATCCCTCTTCTTCAAGCTCCTTAAGTGTGGGTAGGAGATAAAACTTGCTTTTCCCTAAACAGGCTCCTTTCTTCCCACAGGGATTCTCTGATGGCAAGACCTATTTGGCACCCCTATGTCTCCTCCCAGATGGGACAAGTCCTGGAGACCACAGCTAGGACCAGGGTGTTTCCTAGAAGGGGCAGAGACCAGAACGGGCAGAAGGCAGGCAGACTGGGCAGCCAGCAAGCGAGCATCCCAGCTGGTGAGAGAGAGGGGATGGTGGTCTCATGGATAACACAGCCCCCACTGCAAAGCTCCACATCCCTGTCCCCACACCATTTCGAATGCAGGAGGGCTGCTTCTTGAAGCAGCTGATACACACAGCTTCGTTCAAAACGCCTCTGTGTAATTACAGATCCGTGGTTTCTTCTGGGCTTCCACTTATTTAATCATCCTTTCTCATCTGCATTTAATACCCTGAGCTCTGTCAGAGGGCAAAAACACAGCCTTTACATCCAGAAGGACAAGAGTTCCCTGCAACAGCTGCTATATTTAACAAAAAATACACTGGGTTGTCATGGCAACCCTGGTTTCTAAAAATAGAAATGCCATATACAGCACAGTTGAGAGCACAGGCAGCGCTAACGGAAGCTGCTTTAATAGAGCGCTGGGAAATGGAAGTAAACTTCCATTCTTCACAGGAATTGGTATCGAGCAAATCACGCAAAATCACACAATCCTTTACTAATTAAACCCTTGATCCAGTGCAAAGGATCCCTATTTCCCTTGACTTAAATATTGCTCCATCATCTCTAGTGCCTCAGCTCAAAAGTGTGCTCTGCTGGGGGAGGCTGAAGCAAGCTGGACTGGCCGAGCAGCCATGAAGCTGGCAAACCGGGGCTGGATGCGGTTGCTTTTCCTCCTGGCACTGACATGCCGAAGCCCAGGGTGGCCAAGCCACCGTGGCTCTGGTGTCAGGGCAGGTTCCAGCTGCCCGGGACGCTGGTCAGGTTATCGGGTCAGCAGATCTGTTGGGGTAAGGCCGAGTTTTGGTAACCTCGGTGCTCACAGCTGGCGCTCAGAGGAGCATCTGGACCTGGCTTGCTTGCTTTAAATGACCTACAGAGCAGGTATCTGAGCCATGCCCGAGACGTACGGGTTTCCAAATGGCCTTTTCTCCTCATCACCAACAAAACCAGATCTCTGGGCATTCTATCAGGCTCCCCCCAGGGGGGGCCTTCTCCTTCCTCGCTGAAATACAGACCCCCACAGTACAGAATTGTTAGGAAAACACGCGATGAGCACCCTACAGCATGAGCCAGCTGAGCATCTTCTGAAATCTGATTAGCAAGGCTGAGCAGCCACAGCCTGCTTAGGAACAGCAGTTGCTTCCCATTGCAGGCTAAGGCTCCAGTCATCTCACTAATTCTCCTTGACATTTCTTGCTCCAAGTGGAAGGCACGCGTTGCCAGATTGCAAACCCCCAGTGTTGTTTCCAAGCCCTGCTTCCCCGGATGGGAGGATCAGCTACGCGCTTGCTGCGGAGTCCCCTGTTTTCGCTCTCCCCGTGCAACATTGGCTTCTAGGAATCCTTGAGCGTCGCGGTTGAGTGCTGCGTGCTTTCTGGATGATGGACAGCTCTGCTTGACTTCTGCACCATTCTTTAAAGGAAGGCATTGGATAGCGAGGAAGGGCTCTTGAAGAGGAAAATACTTCGCATTGTTGTAGCAGTGTGTGTGAGTGCTCATTTTTTTTCCCCCCTTAAGAAAAAACAGATTGCCAGCTCCCGATGGGAGCCTGAGTCAATCCAGTGCAATATTTTCCCTATTTCATGGCTGATACCAGCAGCCTCAGAGGAAACCAAGAAATCCTGTGGTGTGCATTTGTGGGATTACCTGTAGTGGTTTGCAGCAGTGCCCGCACTTCCCCAATACTGTCTGCTCTGCCTCAGTTTTCTGCCATGCTTGGGTTTCATAGGTTCTTCCCACTGACTGTAATATTTGCAATATTCCCAGTATATTTCAAAGCAGGATTTTGAAACGGCCCAATTTAGGCATCTGTGTAGAAAAAGGGGGTTAGAGTACCTTGTGATCTCCAGGGACAAATTGGCCATCCAGGGACCAGAGGACTCATACGTGCTGAAACCAATAAATACCTTTACTGCAGGTTGACATAACATTGAAGATGACGCCATTTACCTTAAAACCTTAAAACCTGTAGTCCAAACCTTGAGCTGCTAGCTGCAGACACTCCAGGCAGCTCACGGTACCTAGCATGCATGCATCCACCAATCTCATACTTTTACAAGTGCAGATATGGCTGTTGTTTCTCCAAGTGTAGCTTGTCATGCAGGGTTTAAGTGACTGGACCATGTCACACGCACAGATGAAGGCTACAGCTGAACCCCAGGGACAGCTGGCCCTTGCCAAGACCCAGCAGAACAATTCTGATGGACCTCAGACTTTCTGAGCCTGTCCTTCAGTCCTTGTGGTTAAAGATCATTGTTTTCCCTGAGAAAATGCAGCCTGATTAAACACGCATCAGGAGCACCACTTGCCTTGTTGGACAGCTTGCCAATGCCACGCCAAGCCCACAGTCTCTCTCTGTGGGCTTACACACCAATTCATCGTGCAAAATTAGATCCCTTCTCTCTACACATTGGAGCACCAGATTTTGCCAAACATGTGAATCCACCTTCCTGGCTGGGCATGCAGGGAAACCAAGAGGATGAATACCAGCAAGCAGCAGTTGCTCTCCTAATTCATTGCATCTCCCACCCATGGTGGGATGTGCCATGGTGGGCACATCAACATTGCCTTCCCTTTGGCTGGAGGTGAGGGAACACCTCTCTCTTCCATCAGCTGTGTCTCTGCCTCTGCGTTTGCTAAATACACTGGCATGACCCAATCGATGCAACAGCCCATTCTGTTACCCCCAAACTGGACAAGATGAAAACATTTATGTGGGTCATTAAACTGATAAGTGCCCAGAGCATGTTGCTGTGCAATAAATATCACTCTTCCCAGATGTACTCACCAAGCTGGGGTTGCAGGCTTATCCAGCTCGCAGATGCTGGCCCTGGCACAGAGCTCTGGCTGCTGAGAACCCGGCTGGAGGGTGCTGTGGCAGGAAAGAGTGTGACAGCATCGGCATGGGCTCAGTGGGGGGGCCTCGCTCAAGGACTTCAGGTTTCGTTTGCTTCATCCTGCTTCATCCTGACCCAGTTCCTGGCCAATCCCAACTCTCCGTGAGCTCACTGCAGAGGGTATATAAATAATGGATGTTTCTTTGACTCCCTCCACCACCTGTGCTGTCCCATTACAATTTCTGCTCAGCACCTTTCTGCAGCCTCCCCAGGTCTCTGGAAGCGGGAGCACACTTGCCCTCCAATATTTTATCTCAGCTCAGGTCCACATTTACCCCTGCCCTGCAACCTTCCCCCCTGCAGTGCCCAGTATTCAGAGAGATGGTGTTTCTTTAGCTTACAGACACTGAAGGCCACACATCGATGACTTTATCAAGCAGCACCTCCTTGTTACTGACAAAGGCAGTAAATTTGTGGCACTGACAGCACATGAGTAAATTCAGACCTTTGTGATGTGTGAAAGGACGGGCTTCAATAGTGAATATTCTCCAAAGCTGGCAAAATGGAAAAGGGCGTGGATGAGATTTAGACTAAATGCCCGCGTGACAGCAGGTGGTCCAACTCCTCAAGCTGGGCACGGCGGCTAACCACTGAGCTGGACCAAGTGGATAAAGTGGAGGATGCTTGCAGCTGGGGGCCGGTGCTTTTAGAGCAGGGCAGGGAGTTAAGTGCACAGATCCTGTTATTGCTAATGGTGTTTGTGTTTAGAGCTCCCCAGGCGTTGCTTTAGAAACTGCCATGCCCAGGCTGTTAACCCAGTCTCACCTGCTGTTTAGCTTTTGGTACTCAGATGCGAAAATGCATTATGTTTGGATGTGCAGGGCATGTCGTGAAGTTCTTGCTGCAAGGGCTGCAATTTGCCTCCTGCACTCCTGCCTTTCGGCTGCTCGAAACAAAAAGGAGGTTGAATGACAACATCTCATGAAGGGTGGACAAGCAGGCAATGGCCCAACCTGCTCTCCTTGCCCAAGTCTCACTGATGTTACGGGAAAGGGGAACCAGTGGCGATGCTGAGAGGCCTAATGGATTGAAATGAGAGTCCCTGAAGAGACTTCAATTTGACTCCCAACCCTTCATTCCTGCTCCAGCGACCCTCTCTGGAAGCCCACCCAAACAACTGGTCACAGGTAAGTCCCACATATGGCACCCCATGGGGCGGCAGCAGCACGAGTATCTTGGACAAAGCTTAGTTGCTTAAGGTCATTCAGTGTCCCACCTCATCAGTGGCCAGTGCACAGATGAGCCATGCCTTCATGCTGGAAGTAGAGGGAATTTCTTATGCTGACTTCTATTAAAGAGAAAAGCCTTTTCTCTTCCCCTGCTGCTGGGAACATCCGTGTCACCTTCTGGGACCTTTCCCTCCTGGTATCTTTCTCAAAAGAGATGAACTGAAGATAGTAAAAGATTTCATGAGGGCATCCTTCCCTCTCCAGGAGGATTTCCATCACTCAACGAGGCCAGACCACACGTATATGTAATGGCAACCTTCTGGACGCTGCATGTACAGACTCACCCAAGCAACGCTCACAGTCAGGTGGGTGCTTTCTCAAGGAAACACGGCTTCTGACGGCACTGTCCCAGCCTCAACCTGTTGACACCAACCACAGGTATGCAATAACAATCCTGTACAAGCCCACAAGGCTTCATCTCCACAGACCGATGAAGCATTTGGCCAACACATGGACTGTGTGGCCGTTGTGCTTTGAGAGTCAAACCCAAGAGCGATCATGAAAAGTGCTCAAGATTGACAAGGTTAAGGCATGACAAACACAATAAACTGCTTAATTTTGATGTGGATCTGGCCAGATTTACTGCATGTGCTTAGCTAGGATACCTGTAAGAAACTCTGTTGACAGCACACTGCCAGTCCCAAAAAGACCGAGGAGATGCATTCCAGCACGGCCAGGGCACCATGTCCAGGCAATGCCTCCAGCCAGGATGCAGACACAGCTCACCCCAGAAAGCTGCACCCCAGGATGTCCAGCCATCACAAATCCTCACCTTTCTCCAAGCTGGCTCGGGTTTCTGCCCTGTCCTTGCAGATGTTGTCCCTGATCTTACGGTATATGTCCCTCCACTCCCATGGACTGGATGTGGAGGGCACTGCCCTCTCCCTTCTCAGTCCCATGGCGAGGTACTGAGATGACAGCTCAGCCTAGGTCCGGGATTTCTCACAGAGCAATGAGCTGTGGCTACCCACCAGCACCGGCTTACCTGCACAGTATCATCTGAGTCACCATGGCTCCCTTATCCTGCAGATGGCCACCAGAAAGCAGCTGAGCTCTGCTTGGCTTCCCCTCAGCACAGCTCACTGTGTCCCCTCCAGTATCGCTCTGTGCACCAGCAGCAGAAGAGGCAGGATGCAAATTTTCACTGCTCTCCTGGGGGTCTGCGCAGCGTGGGTGTTGAAGAAGGAGAGCAATTGTAAATTAGAGCCATCTCTCATTGCTTTGGCCTCCCCCCCTCTCTTCCTCTTGGCTCTTAGTCTCTGGCTTGCCAAAACAGCTCTACAGAGCCTCTGTAGGAAACCCAGGGATGGTCACAGGCAGCACAGCCTGTGTGCTTGTATTAAATCCGACCTGCTCTGTACTTGCCAATATACCCTGTGTGATGAACATGCCCACTTCTGGCAGGCAAAAACTGAGAAAAATCACAGCAGGACTTGTGTTTCATTGAGAGTCTACAGGGAACCCACATTACAAGCCAAAGGATGCTCTGGTACATCCAGCCTGCTGGAAATTATCTGACCCCTCCAATGACAGGTGTATCTGCAGAGATCCCCAGGACTATCCCTTAAAGGAGTTCCCTCACAGAGGCAGCACCTTCTGGCAAAAATTTGGCTAGGTTTCTTATTTCCAGGAGTTACAGCTCAAGAAAGAACAAACATGATTCACTATCAAGCCTTCTCATTGGCAGGCATGCCCTCTAAGATAAGAGCAGATGTCTGCTTCTCCTTGTCCCAGCCTGCATTGTGTGCAGTTGTATTTCTAAGACTTTTTTTCTTCAGGAGACATTAACACTTCCTGGGTCAGAAGCAAGCCAGAGACACCAAGAGCCAAAACTCCCTGTGTCGGGGGCTTCCTAAGCATCTCAGCGCACAGATCCAGCATGTAAGTAACGTGAGAGAATTTCATGCGCTACAGGAAATCCTCTCCAGAGCACCAAGCAAACGCAGATCACAGCTCAGCCCATAAAGGGGGCACGTGTTACGCCAGAGATGGACGGCAGCCACGTGCTGTTTCAGCCACCAAAGACAAAAAAACAGCCCTAAAATTCAGGTTTTGGAGTCTGGCAGGTGCAAGGTAGGACCTGTGAAGTTGTAGCATGGTATCCCCATATCCCTCTGCAACTGGACTCCCTTGCCAGGCTATTTCCCACGTAGACCTGCAGGCACACAGCTGCCATGTGGCTCCACTGCTGTCCCAAAAGCAAAGCCGGGTGCATTGTGGGGGACAGCACCCTGCATGGGAACCTCGAGAGGGGTCCAGTGGGATGGGAAGCACAAGCTGTGAATCCAACCAACTACGGCGGTGGCCTTGTAGGGGACAAAACCTGTGCTTCAGCCAAACAGGGATTTTGACAAAATGCCTTCTCAAGACCAGGGCTTTTTGCATGTGCAGATTTTCCACTGAGGAGTTCCTTGTTTTAGACATATTTTTGTAAGACAGAAACCAAAAGGGACACTTTTCCAGTCCATTCAGGTTGAAGGCCATATGACCAGACCTGGTCAACAGAATAGAGCCAAACAAGCACAGAGCTGAGATGCTGTATTTCAGTGTGACCTCTTCCTCCAGCCTTTTCTTGAACAAAACCTGATATAACCACCCTGAATTTTGCCTTGGGTTTCATTTGTTTGCTCCAAGTTCAGCTGGGTCTGTCTCCAGGAGTCAGGAATTAAGCAGCATAGCTATTCCAAAGTAAATTGCTCTACAATTGCTTTTCCATAACAAGATGGTTGTTTTCTTAGGGCAAACCACTTTTATTCTTGAGGAAAGTGTCAGCAGGAGGAATAGCCAGAGAAAACCTGGCTATGCTGCAATTCTGGAGCTATTATCATCAGGTAGAAAAGCCCGTAAGTTTCCCCTCTGCAGTGTTTGTGACCAGGCCAAGCTGGCAAACGGGAATGACTAGCTCTTTAGCTTTCCTCAGTTGAGGATGTCAGAGTCAGGGTTCCCTATAAATACCCACAGCTTGGGCTGGGAGTGTGGGGAGAACGCTCTGTCTCCAAACCGACAGGGCAAAGAAAACATGGAGCTGCTCCAGCGAAGGAGAAACATCTATAATTAATGTAGTGGGAAAATTACACGTTTATATAGCCCCCCCAAATACAATAGCAGACAGCCATTTCCTGCAGGGCTGTGGATGCTTGCCAGCCCACAAATAAATCACAAAAACACAAAGCCAACAAGGAGGAAAAGAAAGGGGAATTATCACATAGGATGCAGCAGCCTTTTGTACCAGGAAAATAATCAGCGTCTCCACCAGACATCTATTGTTTACCAATAATATTCTCTAGCACTCCTGCCATTTGAGTCTCAACTGGGAAGTCATGTTCAAACTGAATGATGGAGATCTCCTTGGATTTTGCAAGCTCCAAATGCACAATAAGGTGGTAGCTTGGGAGATGTACTGACCTGCCCCAGAAGCATTTGTAGGACAAAACCAAAAAAAACACAGCAAACCTGATATTAAATAGACTTTGGCATGAGTAAAACATGGAATAAAACCAAAGTTCCCCACTTTGCTCCAGGAAGACGGTGCCTGGTGTGCAGGGACGGAGGCACTCAATGGTCTGGCAGCACCTCCGGAGGGACCGTGTCCAGTGATGCTGGAGATTAAAAATAAGGGAACAAACAGTTTTAGGGAGGACTTGCAGTCCTAGTCCTGCTCCCACACATTTTCCCTCCCCTTGTCTTTCCCCATAGAGGTTTAATGGCAAGAGCTCCCACTTCACAGCACATTCGAGTCAATGAGAGCCTCTCCATTGACTTTCAACTGCCTTTGGCTCAAGCACTGGGATCATGACACCAGTTTTATGACTTCCCCTGTGGCTTATGAAGTTGGGCTTTATCAGCAACAGGAGACTGGAGGAGAAGGTCCATTAGTGAGTTTCAGAAGGGCAGTTCCTGTTTTCTTCTTAGCCCAGAGCTGTGTTAAATGAATTACGGGCGTGCGCCATACTTTCCAGAATGTATTTTGGCTACAGCAACACTGGCAAATGTGTGAGCACTCCCCAGTGGTTTTTGTCCCTGCCTTTGCTCCATGTGCTGTAGGGTGAAAGCTGCTGAACAGGTCCCTAGTGGAAACCATGCTGGGGCACCTTGGGACTCTGGTTTGCGGGAGTCTCATCACACAGGTCTCCGTGCCTAGCCCTGGTACCTGATCTCAGGGGTGCTTCATGACATGGTGCGGGTCATGGGTTATCTGGCTTCTTCTCAGCTCAGCTGCAGCAGCTGGACCTGCTTTTGTGCAAGATTCATGAGAAGGTCCCAAAAATGTTTTACTGAAGCAAACTTTAGGTTGAAGTTCTTTAGATGGCACCCAAACCCATCCTCTGCTGCTCAAGTAGAAGCTTCTCCACCACCTCTTCACAAGCTAGAGGAAAATTCAGATGTGATCTCGTGGGCTGAGGTTGCTTTATCTTGCTGGGCACCCTTATTTCATTGCCTTACCACCAGACCTCCATCAGGACTAGAGGTCCCATGACCTGGAACAGCTAAGATGAAATTCCTCCCCCAGTCCAGGCTTGCTGACCTGAATTCCTCACACTTCCTGCTCTTATCCTGCCGTTTCTGGGAGGCAGGGGGTAAACACAGCTGGCACTTAGCAATGTCAGGGGATCAAGCAAAATACTTCACCACAGCTCAGGCACTTAAGATTTTGCTTTCTTTCCTTGGACTGCTAAAAGAAAAAAAGAGAAATTGCATATATCGACACACACACAAAAGTAAAACATTTGTTTAGGAGAAAATCATGTTTTTCTCGCTGATTATTGGCTGTCGTTCAGGAGGTGGAGAGAACAGCAGCCATTAATGTCTGCCTGTTCCTCAGTGATTTGTGCTTTTGTGTTTTGAACGACATACGTAATTCTGATAAAGGTATTAGTGTATTTATTGGACTGAATAATAAATTATTAAATGCAAAGCCCTCTATTCATGCACTTTAACGCTGAGAACTTAAATGCAGAACACTAAAGACATTCAAACTTTCAAGGTCCCCACAGCAGCTCTCTCCGCACTGCACAAATGAAGTACCCAAATTGATTTGGTTGTATTTACGGGGTGCACGTTTCAGGGACAAGGGCAGGGCCTAGGACAGGAATGGATGTTTCCTGGATGTTCGTACAGCACTTTGCTCAATGCTGTCTCAAGCCCATCCTGCAGCAGCAAGCAGTATCTGACAGCAGTGGCTCCCACAGTAATATCCTCTGAACTGGGTATATAGCAAGCTCCCTTCTGAGCTCATTATGACTAAGTGGCACACAGGAACCGATGAGAACATTCAGGATAAACACATCTGGAAGCAGCTTGCTAGCTACAAAGAAATGCTTATTAACACACTTTTTAGGGTAAAAATGGAGCAAAACTAAAATACGGCAAGCACAGTTGAGAGTTTTCATTTGGGGAGGAGGGGAAGCCGTCCTCAAAGCAGCCTCAACTTTTTTCAAATGGCAGACTAATATTATTTTTTTAATTTGTGTTTCCGTTTTCTTTTAACCAATACTACTTCTGGCTTTGGCTTGTTGAAAACCATCATTTCTGAACTGGAATGAAGTGCTGAGATTTCCACAGCACCACGCCCTGCCTTGTTCCCTCCCTCCCCGCTAACAAGTGGGTTTCAGAGGGGCTTGGCAGGGCACAGCCCTCTCCAGGATACACCGGCCCTTGGGACCACCTACGTTCTTTCTGAGAAGGTCCTGACTGCTGCCCAACTCAACTCACCCAGCAAATGTGCTGGACCACAGCTGGAGGTGGGTGAGCCAACGCTGTGTATTCTGGAGTGCCGTCTGCCGGCACCGTCCCTCCTGCCTGCCGGCAGCCCTTGGCATCCACTTTCAATGGACAGGGGGGTAAAGGGGCCAGCATGACCCCAGCCCACAGCTCTGCACCCCTCCTGGATGCAACCTTCTCCTGTGGACATAAGGAACAGCTACCTTGTGTTGCCCATCCTTCGGTCAGAGCTCCTTCTCTCTCCAAGACGTAAGCCAGGCTCACTCCAGTGCAGGCATCAGTCAGATGGCTGCTTTTAACAACAGAGCAGGTTTCTTAGTTTTAAGATCTGCCAGGGTAGAAACAGCCATCTCCCTTCATACCAAGTGCCCTTTAATTGTAAAATAACTGCTTTTAACCTCATTTACGAACAATAACACCAGTTGCACTGCGTTTTCCTTTGCTTTCCTGATTTATCCACTTGGGAGTCAGATTATGGCCTCATAAAAGAGTATTAAGGCTACTACTAACCTTTAATTGATACAGTAAAAAATAAGTATGGGGTCCGTATGGAAAGTAACTACTCTGCACCAAGTACTTTATAAACCTGAATAACTCTGCTACACCATGCAAGTATCTTTGCTTTTGGCACTACACAAAGCCAGGATCAAATCAGCAGAAAGCAAGACAGACAAGGAGATTGCATTCAAATCAGAGACGCCTCACACTGCCATCCAGAAAAGAAAAACAGCCCAACCTGTTATTTCTCCTTTCAGCAAAACCATGTTGCTGCCCCCCTGAGGTGCTTTGTCCTCCATCACAAGGCATCCCAGCCACCACAATCGAAAACAGCTGAGTTAAAGATGTAAAGAGGAGGCTTGGAACATATAGCAGCTCAAAATGCGAAGCACAAGCACAGGGTACACTTCTACTTATGCTTCACCCGCCTGTGGGACATTCAAAAGGCCCCTGGGTACCACCTAGCCATCTGCAAGCGGAGGTTGTGCATCCCCTGCAGGTTCCTTATAGCAACATACCAGTTCCAGCCGAGCATCTCAAAAAAGAAGCTTTTCACTCAGGGTACCTGCTACCTTATAAAACCTCACTTGCATCTGCTCAGCCTGACCAAAAACATGTTTCTAGCTAGAGGTTCAGCCCAGCTAGGAGAAGAAGTAGGATGCATCATTTCACACCTCTCTGCAGGCTCCCCGGGGCTGGCGGTGGAAATTCCAATTGACATGTGATATGATTTTCTCTTGCCTACTGCTCCAAAGCTCCCAGAAATCACCAGCCTCACCTTGCCATCCCCAGCACAAACCGTGCCCTTCTCTGTGATGCTGCACAGAAATAAAAATTGCTGGGTTTCTTTTGCCTCTTCAATTAGGTTGTCCTCAGTCCAGTCCCTATGAGCTCCAGGGACTTCTCTTTGAGGAGAAACTGGGTTTTGATTTTCATCGAGATATTAAAGATGGTGGTGGGCAGCAGGATGCAAAAGGACAAGAAGAGAGCTGGCTACTTTTTCCACGTGTTTTGTGAGGGAATAAACTGATGTGAAACACAAGTGGTGTTTGTAAGGGTTCAGACTGAATTAAGTCCCTTGCAAATATACATCAAATTGATTTCACTTGAAAGAAAAGCAGTTAGGACAAATTTTAAAAGTCACAATATTGTGCTGGTTTTTAGATAAGTTTTTGGTTACTTATCCTGTTCTTCCAGCAGTTTCCATACCATTGCATTTAGCTGCCCACTTTGAATTTTCAACCAGTTTCAAAGACAACCCAGTCTCAGGATGGATTTGCAAGGCTGGCACCAGGCTTGCCTTCTCCATTGAGCACATCATTAAGAAGCGAGTGACCTTGTGTCCTGCTGTGCTGCTGGGGAGGCCATTTTCAGATGATAGCCCTGTTAGGAAACCACATTTCATGATGGGCGGAAGACGGGTTGGCAGAAGCCACTTAGAAATCAGGGGACCGCACAGCTCATTTAAAAAAAAGCACTCACTCATCCAGGTTTGAGGCAGGTGACAATAGTAAGCAGCGATAAATGAACATCAGTCCGTGTTCACAGAAAATGCCTCATCTTGGCCACATGCCAGGTGCACTGCCAACAGGGATGCATTAGTCCCTGTTGTCAGAACTGCTCTATTTCACAAAAAAAATTATATATATATATATATATATTCCCTTGGCCAGATGAAAAGAGTAGGTGATGCCAGGGTAGGAAATGGAGACAAATGTCCCAGCCTGGACCACTGAAAGTGCCTCCAGTTTTCTAGATGGGAGAAGGTAATTTTCCATCTCTTGCTATTCCCCTACACCATTAAGTGATCGCCTGTGCTCAGCTGGGCCGTGGTTCCTATTAGGCACTCAGAGACCTAACATTTAGCAGCAAAAGCAATTATAATGCAGCAGTACTCTCTAGGAGACCCGAACTGTGCAGTCACAACAGTCCTGACCCAGAGGGTAAAGGCAAGCCTATTTTTTCAGGCTTGATTCAGAGCAAATGGCACCTAAAGTCACAGCGATCTTGCTGGCATGACCAGCCTTACCCACAGAGCAGGGGGTGGCAGATCCGCAGTCATGCACAGCAAAATCAGGATAGCAAAGCACAGGCCCTCTCTGATAAAACTGCTGGACAGTAATAACATTTCTGGAGGGAGAAGGCTGGTGGTAGGCATGTGGGACATTATAGAGATGAGTGCACTCATCATATACTTGGAGACATAAGCATAAATACTCTCCTCAGCTGATGCTTGAGAAGTAAAATCAAATGAGCCCTGGTGGCAAGATTCAAAGAGACACAGAGGTAAATAGAGAAAGAGTCTCACAATATCCTACAGGACAAGGGCTTGACTTCAGCAGTTGTTGCTTGATCTGGAACAGCCTGGCGTCCACCAGGGCTTATGTTTTCACTTGCTAGAGGAGGCTTCCTGGAGAAGCCTGTGCGTTAGTGGCTCTACTTCATCTCCTAAGCTTTATTTTCCTTTCAGGTCCTTCCAGCTCATCGCTTTCCCACCATTATGTGTCCATCATTATTACTAAGGAATAGCTGTATGACTGTATACATCTGGCTGTAGCTCCAGCTGACAGGAGGAGTTTAAGACTTTAAAAGGGCTTACAGCCCATCATCCATCCATTTGCTTGTATACTTCTGAAGACTGAAATTTCCCTTCATTTGAGACTTCTCTAATTATCCTGAATAAAACAAAAAATACATATTTCTCCCCTTTAGTAGCTTGCTCATGTATTTTGCAGGCCTCCTGGTTGTTGCTTATCCTTAATGATAATGACTCAACAAGAACGCTTTCGCCTGTGACAAGAGCAGACTTTGGTCACTGGAATTTTTAGCCTCTGTCTGACACATGGCTTTTGGGGGCAGAGGATTTCATTTGTTGTGTCTGAGACCATTGCCCTAAATATTTCCTGCTCCTCTCAATTTTCCCAGACATTATATGATCCCGGAGGGCATCTCACATTCCCTCCAACTTAATTGCAGTAGAGTCCAAAACTTGCATTGCCTCTTCCAGCGCCTAATACAGTCTCATGAGAACAACAGCTTTTTGTGTGCGGTTACTTTCTATATCTGAAGGATACTCCTGAACTTTAGCCTGACTTTTGCTGTTGGCTCCCCTCCTAGGACTTTGATCCGAGAAACCCTCTCAACATGTTCCACTTGCTCATCTGGGGAATTCAGCACTGCGGTATCTTGCATTGCAGATTATTTTTAGGGATGATCAAATCAAGACAGATAAAATAAGAAACAAGGCTGAATCTTTTCTAGAGCTGACTGCAAAACACTGCGACTTACCAGCACTCGGTCTTATGGCCAGAGTGGAACTCCTGATCCACAAAAGAGGAAAACGTATTCCTGATGGACCTGATTCAGAGCGGCACCTCGAACTTGGCAGCCTGCAGACCACGTTATCAAATGAGTCTCTCTCTCCCTGGTATCTTGCTTCCTGGGTATCAGCTAACTCCTGCTTATGAGCTAGAGAAGTCCCACGCAGAGGCAGCCTGTGGCCTCTCAAGGGGAGGTACAACAACAAGCAGTGGTGACCTGCAGCATAACAGCTCTGAATTTGAAGCTGAAGAGCAGTGACCCGGTGATGTGCATGCTGATGCACAAGGGCTTAAGTTGGTATGATACACAAGGCGGCCCCACATTCCAGTCCAAAAAGCACCTGAGGGAAAGCATACTTAACTGGGATCATATTCTTGGTTGGTGGTGTTGGCTTGAGCCACAGTTACTCACTGACGTACTCCTTTCCCATTGCGAGAAACAATACTACCTACTGGAACAACAAGCTTTTACATGGACCTCCTTTCATTAGCTTGCCGTCCATAAGCTCTCCTGGACAGCAAGAGCACACCTTCACGTAGAAGCAGCTGAACAGGCCAAGGATGCATTAACAGACCTTGATGGCTCAGTTGTGCTGCCTGCCAGCACCCAGTGAGCAGCACAGTTTTAGGACAAAAAGGAGAGATCACCATTGGTCAACACAATCCTCTGCATGCTGAAATACCCAAATTAAATTCAAATTTCCTTTCAAAGTCAAGGAAACATCATCCTTAGCTGTGAAGGACATCGTAAACGATGGTGGCCAGCAAGACTGGTGATGTGCTGCCGAATTTCACTTAAGCCCTTTGATAAATTATCATCAGATCTTTAATAAACTCAGCTGGGCTGCCTAACCACAGTACTCATCCTCTAGCACTTCACTGGAAAGAAAAGAATAGCAGAAAACAGTGAGACATACCTCTCTGTGTCATATGCCAAGACTTAAGAAAACTGTTTTGAGGGAAATTCCAGAGCACAGTGCAGTAGAAATGTGGACAAAACCTGATTTTTTTTCACTGGTATGAGAAAACAGGCTTTGCTCTTATCTGGTCAGTATTGCCTGGGGAAAGAAAAGAAAAAAAAAACCATCACTGAGGGACAATGCAGCTAGTCTAAACTAGTCCTTTAAAGGTATTCATTTTTAAGAAGGGAATTTTTCCTTTTTTTTTTTTTTTTTCAGGTTGACTATTGCCAACAGTATTTTAGCTTATGCTGTGCCTGCTGACCTACCACATTTAGCCTACTTACACTAATTAAACTTTAATTAAGTTTATTAGATGTTCATCTAACATCAAAAGTAAGTTAAAGGCTTTGGAAAGTATTGGCTAAGGTCTTAGCATGACTGGGCAGTTTTGGTTTATATAATTTTATTTATATATTTATATAAAAGGTATTTTAAAAGTGTAGGTCATTTCTAACCTACTCATCGTAACCTTTCCTAAAGCCAGAGCAAGCACCTGGTCTACAGTTTCATTTGGAACTGGCGTTACAAGGAGTGGCATTTCTTGGTTTGCTGTTACTCTTGGTGTAACAGAGCCCTCAAGAGACTGACTTGTGTTTTAGGATGCTCCCATGAGTTCACGACCATCAGGTACTTCAGGTTTCTCCTCCTAGGCTAGCGTTCATGTCTTGTTGCATTTCTACTTCTTTAAAAAAACAGGGAAAGGACTCTTCTTCAGTTCCACCCCAACAATGCAGACTGAAGTCTCTGCTTTGTGCACGGACAGTTGTTTTCCAGTCAGCCTTACACCTTGCTCAAATAACTCAAGCCAAGTTTCCTGACAAGTCCATCGTTTCCCCATTTCCTCACCTCTCGGACTCCAAAATAAATTCCCTCATGTCCCAAGAAACGTGCTGCCACAACAAGTTTCTGAACTGCAGGAGGCAGTATCAGAAGTTTCACATGACACCTGGAGCAAGTGTATCATGTCCACCCCTCACAAGCCACTGACGAATTAACCGCTGGTCTGAAAGATCCCATTAAAAGAGATCCTGGTGCTATCCCCAGTTAGTAGCATTAGCTGGGAAAGTGAAAGTAAACTGCACGTACATGGCTCAAGGATCAGCAGTCTGTGGGTTGGCATCCATAATTGCCCTCTTATATGGTTCACTCCATTTTCACCTTCAACAAAAATTGGTCAGCCTTTTATCCTGGGAAAGCCGCTGATTTTAGAGCTATTGCTGTAAAACTGCTTGGGCAAAACTCCCATGGGAGCTAGTCGTGCAGCCCAGCACATGGAGGGAACACAAACTGAGCCCAGCACTGCCCATCTTCAAGTCCTAATTTCCCACAGCATCCTCGGAGCAGGGCACAGGCACAGCATTTGTCCCCAGAAGGTTTCCAGCCCAAGGTCCTTCTGAAAGTTCTCTGCCTTGCAAGTCTTGCCAGCTGAGTCACCCAATGCCACCACCGCTGTGTGTGCATGCTCCCAAACCGAGAGCGCAATTCAGTTTGTGCTGGCCCTGGGTCTACTCACTCCTCCAGGCTACAGGCATAGCCACCAGGCAGCCAGTCCCCCTGGGGCTGGCATCATCCTGTCCCCAGCTGTCTCGAAAGACCCCCATCATTAGACTCCCTGCCTCTATCCAAAACCTTTACCTGCAGACACAGCCAGAATAACAGCACAGCCCGTGAGATCACCCAGCAGCAATTAACACGACCCACAGTTTATTTTGCTATCAATCAGCCATATCCGCACCTGCTCTTTGTTCTTTAAATACGGTGCCTGCTCTGTGGTTGACTCTTCATTGTTAATGCTGAACCGATTATTCAATGGGGCTGTTCAGGTCGGTGACTCCCTGCTCCGGCATGGTGTAGCACCAAGAAGTCTCATGGTCAGCGTGGGCATCCTACAAGGAATGCCAGGGGTTCCCAGGCAGCCACAGAGCTGAATAACGAACTGAAACGCTCCAAAAGCGGACAAAGGGCAGGATCAGGTAAAACTCTGTCCCATCATCCTGCCATCAATTAGCGAATCACTTCTCCTGTTATCCAAGCGCGCTGATCTTTGCCAGGAGATAAGGAAAAACTTCCCCACCACAAAAAAACATGCCTCAAATATGGACAAAAATCAGCAACATTTTCGGATCAGAGGAAATAGCTTTTGAAACAAGACACATTTTCATTTTGGATAAAGCTTTCCAGACACGCTGTGATAAGCATAGCACAAGAAATTACGCAGATAATTTTCTGTATAAAAATGCAGGGGAAAAAAATGCCTTTTTTTTTTTTTTTTTTTTAAACAAGCATCAACTTAAAAAAGGTGGTTTTGGAAAAGAATATTTTGGCAACAAACCTCTCAGCTCAATTCTTGGCAGCTGCCAAATATTTTCCTTTGAAAAATAAAAATTTGTTCAGAGCTTTGGATTTTGCTTTTTTTTCCTTTTTAAATGAGCGAAAGTGCACGGTGGTACTGTGAGCGAGGCGGGTTCAACAAAAATAAATGCCAGCAGTGAATTTTCAGGAACTTCTAGGTAAGAAGACACATAAATCTGAGACTAAGTCCAAATTCCCAGGAGGACCACTCACAGCTGGTTGGGCTCATTCCCCCCTCAATGACAGGTACCTCCCAGCTAGCATCAAAGGACATTAAACGGGTGTTAGAGACCCACAAAAGCAACATCTCATTGGTTTCTTTTTCCCTGAAAAGCCACTCGCCTGGCAACAGTTCCTTCTCCTCCTCCATCGCCTTCCCCATGCCCCAGTGCTAGTCCCAGCGCACACTTCTCCTGGAACACTCCACAGCTCCCTGGAATGCCGTTGCCTTTGCAGCAGAGATGAATGAGTCAGGGCCTCTTTTGGCTGCTTGCAGCTGGATGATTTGACAGAGAGAGCGAGAGACACTCCAACTTTAAAGTAAAAATACTACTTTGTAAACAAATCTGAGATGAGATTTATCACAAAGCAGGAACAGGGAAGTAATTGTTCCAAACAATAATCACCTATTTATTTTATTTTTCAGTCTATCAAAAGAAAAATGCTCATGGTGAACGTTCTGTGCACAAACGCGATTTCCTAATGAGGCATTCTGTACGTCAGCTAAGCTGAGCAATAGAAATTCTCTGTGCAGGAGTGAAATGGGTGCATGTGCCTCCTCCGGCAGAAGTAAAGGTCTGGAAAACCAGATGCCCCTTGCACACATCTTGGAGTCAATCCACCTGGTATTCTTTGGCCTACAACGTACAGAACAGGGTAACAACCTTTTGGGGCCTTTAAAAGCAAATCCAAAAAAGCTATGATCTGTCCTGAGTATTAGATAAATTCACTCCCAGAATTGAGAAGGGCTCTCCAAATGGCCTGCTGCTAAACCTCAGATGTCATCGTACAAAAACGTCCAACTCAGAAGCACAAGCATCCCAGCAGAGTAGGACCCAAGACACGGAGGTCTGGTTTTAGCCCTGGCTGAGCCCCAGGCAGAAGAAACAAGCAAACAGTGCAAAGCAGAGGTGAACCAAGTTCATGCAGCGAGGCAGATCTACCCCAGCGTGCTTTCTTCCCGGGGGACCCACCGGGGGTGTGGGGAGGTGGAGGGATGTGTGTCCTATGCTGCAGGTCCTTATGCAGCAGCAGCAGGAGAAATCTCCATCTCTACCTGTGCTGCTTCCTGAGGTATGCGCTCCCCCTCGTTTGTTCTGTTCAAACTGACATTGATTCGCAGCCTTTCGTGGAATACACGCTATAAATACATATACCACTTTCCAAAATAGCCTCACAGGGTTGCGCTGTAAACAGTGATGCTCCCTGATGTTTCCTGCGTCTATTTTAGCAGCTCTGCAGAACCTGCAGCAAGCCCCGTTTTCTGGGTTCCTCTCTGCCAGCGACCCCTCACTCTCGGCACACGGAGGGCAGAAAGGCTCCAAACCCATTTGCTCGGTGGCACGGGAAAAAGCAGAGAGGTAACTAGAGAAACAGAACATTTGGCAAATGTGTATTAAACTTCTCACAACAAAACCATTAGTTCATGCGGACCATCGCTATGGCAACCAAACAGCACAGAAACAAGACATTAACACCTAAATTTATTAGTGTGCAAGTGCTTAGCTATTATCATTCCAGGGGTATATTCCCTTCCTCCCCCCCCCCCCCATCTCATTTTGGTTCATAATGAAGACAACTCGATTCTAGTTCAAATGCCAATGTAAACATACGCACAGAATTTACAGACAGCAGAGCTGAAGCTTTCGTATTTTTAATCACAGTTTAAAAAACAAAAAAAACAAAACACACACAAAAAAAGGCTGTGTGTAGGGAGTTACCCAATTTCCATTTGATTTTGCAAAACTGCTAAAGATTTGCAAGTCATGGGGACAGGGGAAGAGATTCTGTACATCCTACCCTATGAAGACGTTCATTAGATAGAGGAATTGAGAGTATATACTGCGTCTCCCAACATAATTTCAAAGCACCTTGCCTTTATATGATATGGATGTTACAAGCAGGTCCCTGGGGAAAATGTAACGCTATGTCCCCTGGGCCACAAGGCTTCGAGTCATGTCACAGGCACTGGGGTAAGCGTGTTGCTATTTGGGTATGTTCACTCCAGAAATAAGCAAGGAGGGGATTAAGATGCTGGGAAGCAAGGACATCATGGTTTTTGGCAGCTGAGCTAATGAATTCAGATTTTTTTGGAGATCTCAGTATGCCTGAGGGTCCCGAGTGAATTCCAGTGACCTCAAGAGCAAAGATCATGCTGGGACAGCTTGGAGAAGACAACAAAGTGTTATCTTTGCAAGTCAAAGTCAAGCAGGAAAACAGAGGATGTGTCTCAGCCCAAGGCACGTTTGAAGTCGTGTTGGCCATTCGCAGCACTAACAACACTCTTCGCATTTAATTGTTTGCTGAACTTCTCTTTTTCATTTTTGCTTCGGAATTTAGAATAATTTTCATTAGGGATAACGATCTGGATTTCTTGGGGTGGATAGCCTTAAAGAGTCACCGGTCACTGCCAGAGACAGGGAATGGGACTGGACAGACTGGCAGCCTGATCCTGTCCAGCAATCTCCATGCTGTCCTGATGTGCAACAGGCCTCATTGCTGGGACAGAACTGCCCTCCCAACAACAGCAGCGCAGATAAGTAAAATAAGGAGAAGCCTTCAGTGGCACGTGGCAGTGAGCCTTGCCTCAGGATCAAACAGACTTTATAAATAAGTGGTTACCATTTCTGGAATCAGAGCACAGTAAGTATGTGGAAACACAAATGGATCCCGTAGGTTGGTAAAGCAGATGGAAGACATGAAGCAACAATTGGCCCAAACTCCAATATAACACCTCAAGGTGTGTGTGGGGGTGTTAGGTTACCCCATCCCTAAGGAACCACTTGGCTCCATATACCAGACTCAACAGGCCTGAAAGTCCTTTTCTAGACCATTCGGCATTTTCACCCTTTCCATCATGCACTGCTGTTTCTAAGGGAAAGGCACCTTGTCTTGTGGCAAACTCAGATGTAATCACTGTAGGGTTAATTCAGATGTAATCATTAATCATTCTGTGTCTTTGCACAATGATGGCAAAGAAAATCCAGGCTAAACATTCAGGAAAAATCTTTAGTGGGAAGGGCAACAACGTACTGGGAGATAACACCTCAGAAGAGCATGGAGTCTCCACAAAGATCCGTCAGGAATTACTTACGTAAAATTGGTCCTGCCCAGGGGCAAAAGGAGGGAATAGGTGCCTGTCTGCGACGCCAAGGACAGCCACTGCATCCATGGCATTGAGTACAGTGCATTCACCTCTCATTCAGTGCCGCAGCCGCTAGTGAGAAGTCTCATGAAGAGTAAGATTTGCCACTGTCACAGGCATGGTTTGCCACAGTATGGAGTGGATATAAAATGCCAGATCTGCCTGATCAAAGCCAGAGCAGATGGGCCATGGATTTTCACAAGGTTTTCAGCTCTTTAAGGGTAGATGCCAGCATGAAAAGGGACTGACTTCCCTTCAGAGGACCATGCATGGGCCATATAACCCAACACTGTCTCTCAGCACTGACAGCAAATGGATTATAGGGAACAGATAAAAAAAGCAAACCAACCTGCTCCTCCAGCATCCCTCAGGTGGAGTCAATAGAGCTTTTCTGAACTTACACCAGCGAAACCAAGAGCTAGATTTAGTCCATCACTGTTCAGAAGGTCTAATGGCAAATTGCTTGCCATCTAATTTCAGACACGTGATCACAAAATGTTTAACATAAGGGTTGCAATATATTAACCACACTCCCATTAGCAGTAGAACAATCCATTACTAATATCCCACCATCCTCAGGCAGCACCTCCTCCTGAAAGCACACTGACAAGGTTTAAGATGACCAGGGCCCCAATTTCCAGGCCCTTCAGGCAGGTTACAAGAAAGCAAATTACAAGGTTGAAACCCTGACAATTTGCTTCTGAAATAAGGTCACTGAGGATCTTGTAAGTCCCTAACTAGCTGGCTTGCTATCAGCTGAAAGACATTTCAAGATCATTAGCATTGGTGCCAAAAACATCTGGGCTTCTCCCTGCAGAAAAACAGCAGCAGCAGAAGGAGGCTGAGGATAAAATGTCTGTGTCTGAATAGGCAGTGATGGGTGGAGCTGAGCTGTTGAGATCTTGCTTTATTGGGGTACCTCCACTGCCAGGAAGAGTAAAACAGCAACAGCTAGGAGGGGATGGGCCTCAACTGCAGACCATGGGTAAATGCACCCTTGGGAAAACACCGCTTTGCAAATCTCTGTAGACCTCCAAGAACAGTTCAAAAGGGTCCAGCAAAAGAGCTGCAAAGTGGTTCTCCTGCTGAGAGAGGAAAACAAGGCCAGTCATACTCACCCCATACCACCCTGTGGAGGTCCAGAGCTCATACTCTTTGTCACCACGACGCTCCACCAGCTGAAGACTTCTGACAATAAGTGTGTAAGCACAGAGCAGCAAAGACGGCTTGAAATAAACCTCCAATATGTACAGTCCCCTACAAAAGATGCAATTCCACCAAAACAAAATGCTTGGCAACATCACACCCATTTCACCGATTTTTTTCTTCTACAGGAAAATCTTTTCCCATCTCTAGTCTGAAAAGTTTCAGTCTTTTCAGAAGAAGAGACTTCTGTTTTTCTCCACTGAATTAACTGCTGCATAATGAAATCCAGCAATTATAACAAAATTCATACCCCCAAGCTTCGGTGTAAACCCAGCTCAAGAAAAGCTTCAGATTGACCTGCAATAAGATATCTCGGAACCTTCTTTCATAGCTTTCACAATTTGTTTTTTGGATTTATTTTCTAAATTGAGCATCCTGAAACCTCTGTGCTGAGTCTTGGTGCGTTTTCCCCTGGAGTCCTCTTGGGCTGGCATATCACTGTGGCGAAGCAGGCACTCAGCTCCTGCTCCATGTGAGCACAGACCAGCCCTGACTGCTCTTTTCAAACACAGCAACATTTCTGATTCGTAAAATTCATGTCACCATGCCACTGTCCTGAAGGGAGGAAGACACATTGGAATATATGCAGATCCTGGGTACTAGCTTCTGGTTTAATACCCTCAACTCCACATACGCACGCACATAGATGCAGATTGTGTAATAGCTTTGAAAAATCATCCAGGCCCTCCGGAGACAGTGCCATCTTGAATCCATTAGCTCTGTTATGAATAAATGAATGAACAAAAGCCAATTTATTTTTTTTTTTCCTGACTGTGGCGAAGCCAGAGGAGAGAGACACGTAGCAGCACAGAGGTGGAGCACGACTCCGCAGATGACACTGGCATCCCAAGTGTGCCCTGTGACGCTGATTAGTCTTGGTGGAGCTATGCACAACCAAGAGGTGCCCAAGTCCAGACCTGGAGGCTGCCGTTGCCCAAGCATGTTTATTTTAGTCCTGCTTGCATGCATGTGTGTTCCCAGCGGGAGGGGATATAAACGGGCCCAGCCATCCCTGCCCAGCCCTCCATCCTCAGGCATGTGCCAAAACTGTTCTGCTCACACTAGCACGAGGTCACATTTCTTGGCAGAGAGCTCAGCTCCTTCTCCCCTCTCCCTTCTCCCATGCTCCTGGTAAAATATGAAAACAGCCTGCCACCTGCCATTTGCCTGGCCTGTTTCGTTCTGCCTGCCAAAAATTAGCAACATGCCCCAAAATATAATTGGAAACACTGCACTGCACTGCAGGGGTCCCATTTCTGTTGCATAGAAGAGGCTTGGAAAAAAGCCAATTTAATTTCTAGATTCCCCGGGCTGCATATAGCTGCTAAGTGGGGAGGTAAAAAAAGTCACTTTTATCAGGCCAATTCCTATTAGTAGATTCAGATCTTTTAACAAGCCGTGCCGTAGGAATCAGCGAGCTGTCATTGCAAGCAGATTTAGGGCACTGTTTTTTGGAATTAGAGTTGCGTGGGAGGTCAGAAGTTAGAGGCCAGCATTCCCAAACTTCAGAGCCGGGAGCCCCGGTGCGCACAGCGGAGCTGGGGATGGCAGAGGATTTGTGAAGGCTGACATTAACCCTGGGAAGCAAACTGCCCCATTCCCCCTCCTCCCCAGCAGATCTTGCGCAAGTCCCTGAAGGATCCTTCCAGGAGGCATCTGGAGATGAGTCCAGTGCTCTGTGAGGGCTTTGTTGCTATTTGCGGCAGCCACGGCTTCAACTCCCATTCTGTCTCCCTATTGAAGTAGCTTGGAGAAGTACTGTGTGGCCGACGGAGGGCTCCCACATCTCCTGTGCTCAGGGCAGCTCTGCCGGCAGAGCACATCGGCCACCAAGGCTCAGAGGTCCACAGACCGAGGGCCGGCCCTGCAAAGCTAGCGGTTATATTCCTTTTGCAGAAGAGGGGCAGAACAGGACATCAAGAAAATATAGGGCACCTCGTTCACGCTACGCTTTGGCAGAGAACTTGGCCAGCAGATTTCCGAAGCTGAAAAGCAACATTTCACCCCAAAGAGCTATTTACATTGTCAAGGTTGACTTGCCAGGCTTACGAAAGCGCCGTGCCAGATTGTTTTATTATGTTCCTCCCTCAAAACACTCAGGGTCTGCTCCTTTGTTACAGAGTGTCTGCGTCCACCGTGCAATGGAGTTGTGCTAAAAACCAGGTCTCCTTGAGGAGACTGGCACGCACAGACACAGAGAACTCTGCCACTCTCCCAGTTGAGAATATACAACTGGGCAGTCGGCATGTCACCCACCCCCAGGAGTTACCATAAGCCATCACAGTGTTTGCCCGGCATTGGTAAGCAATCAGTACTCCATTTTTTGCAGGACTAATAACTGAGATTACTCTCATAAATTAATTGCCAGGCCACCTTCAGCCTCGCAGGGCACCAGCAACCACTTCACAAACTACGTGCTATAAAATTACTACTCATTGCCATCCATCCCAAGCTGCAATACCACCTCCTACTTGACAAATGCCTCCAGTAAAACCAAGCAAAAAACCTCCTTGCCAGCTACCTTTCAAAGAGCTGGAGCCCTACCTGCTTTGTTTTTACACCTTGAATTCTGCGTTCTCCTTGGCCTTACATCAAAGCTGTACAGCACACTCACTTAGCGTGTTATGGTCCAAAGAGGAACAATCTTGCCATCTTCTCTTAGGGAGAAGAGTGCATAAACCGGAATCACAGCGCTACTACATAACTCCCCAGACTCCTCTCCAGCCAGGTTCCTCAGTGAAGACGCGTATGGATGCCCAGATCAGACATCCTGCGGGCACTCAAGTGTAACCAAGAGCACACAAGACACTGGAAAAATTGAATGTTTCTGGAGATAGGCTGGGAGACTATATTTAGAGTTAGGACTTAGATACATAAATTCCTTTATGGATCCGATGTGTGGAACTGTGGGCTGCCTTAATTTCAGTCTCACAAGGGACGGGCAAGAGGGAGCTCTGAGGAAACCCCAGATTCCTTCTCATCAAGCTGCTTACCGAATACTTTAATAGATCAGGAACTGAAAAACATGGTTGAGTGTAACTACTTTGAAATTCTTCAATATTAGACTTTTTTCTATAGCAAGCATGCTATGAAATAATAGGAAGATAAGCCCACGTTTCAAAAAAAAAAAAAAAACACCAACAAAAGTCATCACAAAATCCACAGCTACTCCACATTTGCAATAAGCTGTTTAAAACAAAACAAACCAATACATCTGCTTCAAGATACACGCATTAGGCACTGGCAGCTTGCTTCCCTTGTACCTCTATCCCCAAGTACTTAAGCTGAAAGGAGGGGAAAATCTTGAAGTAATATATATGTGAAAAAGCCCTGAGAACAATAGCTGCTCTGCAGTTGACTCCAAAGCTGTTATTAAACTTGAGGTTCCCATGCTGGCAAAGCACAGCTTGAGCGTCATGCTCTGTATTCACCACCAACATCACCAGGCTCTGATAATGCAAACGAGTCGGATTTCCACCTACAAATTCCTGGAAGTTCACAGCCTAAAGAGCAACATGCCAATATCTCAGTATGAGCAGGCTCAGCTGGATAGCATTATGGAAACCTCCCCCGCTAGAGCAAAATACCAGCAGACTAATACTCAGATCAGAATGGGCAGGTTCTTACTTGGAGCCAAACATCACCATTGTGTTTTAAATTGAACTTTTCTTAGTGGTCTTCAGAATGAGGCGCATTCAATATCAAGAAGCTAGCATAAATATGTCATACAAACCCTACCCAAACCCTCAACTTCAGATGAGGGAAAAGGTTGGGTCAAAAAAAGCAAGCATCCACAAGCTGGCCAACGGTCTCTTTAGCCCATTAGAATCACCCCCCAAACCCATTCCACACTGTGGCAGCAGCATGCATACCATCTGAACGTACCGTCCAAAGCTGTTCCACTGAACCTCCCACCCAGAGAAGGGGAAGACAGACACGTCATTCTGCATGGTCTTGAAGAAGGAGATAGACGGTTCCGCATCTCACCAGCACCGTAGGAAGCAAAAGACTCCTTCAATGAGCTATGAGAAGATGCAGCATGGTGGGAAAGATAAACAGAGACCAGTGACTGCGCCATGGTTCAAGGCAGAGCATGAAAACAACTAACTGAGACCTGTTTGCGGGCATTAAAAGTCTCCAGGGATGAAAGAATGAAAGACTAAGAAGGAGCCCACTTAAAAGCCGCTCATCACTGTCAATGTATCTGTGCAGTTTGTTGTTTGTTTTCAATAAACCAAACCACCTATCATTTCAACCAGGCCTGTCATGACTATTCATTATTCAAGAAGTTTCGCCTAAAGGGGTGCAAACCCACGCCACTGAACTGTCATCCCCAGAAGCACGCCAGAGCACCAGTAGGAGGGCAGGAAGGGATGTGGCCTCTGCATGTGTTCATCATGCACAGCGAGCACGAAGCTCGCTGGCTTCTCCAGAGCGAACGGCTTCCGTTCCAGAAGGAGGGGCTAATAAACAATCTCCGACAAAAGCCTTGTGTTCCTGGGACAACTGGGAAGCACACACCAGGGACACAGAAGGGCTCGTAGTCATGCTCTTGTAGTCATGCAGAGCTCTGACACACTCCCTGCCTGACATAAGAGCCCTGGCTGCGGCAGCGTTCATGTTTCATTGCTTTTCTTTTTTCTTTTCTTGGGATGTGCTGTCTGTCAGCGGATGGGGATGGGAATGGGAAAACCAGTTGATAAGCTATGGAGCAAACCACACAGAAGGCTGAGGAACTTTCTCAAATCAAGCCTTCATCAAGAGACACGGCCGGGAAGAACAAGTAGCCCAGTTCACTGTCCAACAGAACCTAGCACTGGGCAAAAACCAGAAATGGAGAAAGATCTGAGGTGGGACTAAACTACTGTGCTTAAAAAGCAGATTTTTGAGCATCAAGGACTTGGACAGAAAAGCAGGTGAAGGAAGGTTTCAAAGATCACAGGTAGCTAGGGACACACTTCCATCCCCAGCATGTTGCTCCTCTGTGCCCATATTAGTCTCCTTTCTGCTGAGGACACATAAAGAAGTTTTGCTGTCATTCCCAGGAGACCTTACCTGAGTTATGCACCAAATACCTCTCAACTGCCATTGGGTCTGAGTCCCTGTTTCCCACAGACCTTTTACAAATGCTCAGCCTTCTATTAATGACCACAAAGCGAGCAGTAGGATCTCTCTATCACGGTGATACCTGCACCCAAAGATCTCCCTGAATGCATTGCATATACCAGCAGCAATAGTAGAGCAATCTAGCGTAAAGTCACCTCTTCTCAAATGTGCTGTTCCCAGCCCTTTGAAGGACTAAATCCCAACAGCCAGCCAAAGTGGGGCACAGACTGCACATCACCTGGACAACCTCCATGGTGCCAGCAGTGCCATTGGGTTCCCACTGCTCTCAATGGCATCAGCTTGGGACCTCCCCGGGCCAGTTTTTCAGTTTGCACAAACTCATGGAGAAAGTTGGGAATGAAATTCTTGTTCCACTAAAGAACAGAAGGTTTTTACCTTGACAAGAGGGCTTCATTGTCCGGCTACTGCACATTCAGGTGCAAATCACTGCCCAAGCCCCACTGGTCTTCCAGGTGATGCTCCCCGAAAGTTCCAGTGGAGACTTTAGGCCAGATCAGTTTGCGAAGCATCTACCTGTGTCAGTGTGCTATAGGGGAGCACAGGAGATCTCCCAGAAAGTTTCAGACATGAGGAAGCATCCAGGTACATCACTGACCACCGAAAAAGGGATGTTAATGCAGGTACACAGGAAACTTTCAATTCAATTGTTCAGTACTTTCAAGGTTGGGCTTGGAAGGGTGTTTGTACTGGTAAAGTCTTCGCTGTCAAGCCGAGAAATGCATGCTTGGTATCTGCAACTAATCTTTTGTTTGTAATAGGCAAGTGGAAGTATTTTAAATTTATAATAAGAATAAAACTATCCATCAGCATTCCTGCACAATGACAAAGGGGAGGTCTCCCCTCCTCCCACTCTGTGGGCTCTCTCAGAGTGAGAGATGCAGCCAGCTGTTTGGGAACAGGCTGTTGACAATACTGCGGAGTAAGATACATAGTATTATGAGTCAATTAAAAATTTATTAAGAGAGAGTGAGCAGGAGGTACTGATCTTCTGAATCCAGCTGTTTCACCCTTCTTGTGGGACAAGTAAACTGAAACTTTCAGATCTTCCACGGGGAGACCAGAAACAAACAATCCAAACAAACGCAAGGATTTGCTAGCTGTGCTCCAGCACCCCACTCACATCACATACTTGCACATGATACGCTTTATTGTTAAACACACCCAGGAAAATAAGACCAGCACAGAAGAGCTAATTGCAATCTGTGTTCATTGTAAAGAGTTCACAAGAGACCTGAACTGTCTGAAGCCAAGGTATGGATGACAAAAATCAGCTGCCAGGACTGGGCTGTAATTCACCTAAGAGCTCTGATAAAGCCCAAACAGGAAAATCGTAAGTGCTGCTCAGGTTGGATCAAAAAAATCTGAAGTGGGAAATGCAACAGCTGAAGAGAGGTTCAGGAGGAATCCTGGCTGCTACAAGTAGTTTATGCCAAGCTAGATGGAACCACAAGAGAGCAGAGTGGAAGATGCAGGGAGAAGTGCAACGTATTGCGTTATATTTTCAAAATAACTTTTGACAAGCTCCCTCAAAGGCTTTTAAATTAACTGAATTAAGTTCCTCACAAAAGGGAGGAGAGGGTAGAAAACAAAGTGTGAAAAAAAATAAGTGGTTTTTGTAGCAGAGATCAACCAAGTACTACCAGGATGCAGTTCTTCAACATGCACAGGAAGAGTCTGGAGAAGGTATGAACAGAAAGGGGACAAAGAGCTAAAATGTACAGGACAGTCACAACCAAAACCAACTACGAAGGGATACAAAAACCCTGTCATTATTCCATACAGTCCAAGGCCTAAGGGACCTGCAGCAGCAGCATCGGTCAATGGGTTTAACACTGCAAAAGGAAACATCTCTTCCTCTCAGCACACAGTTAAACAGCAGAACTCATTGCCACAGGACTTTGTGGGAGACTATAGACCATAAGAGGCCTCAAAAAGAATTACTCTCACTTGAAGACAATAGATCTAACAATGCCTATTAAACAGCGGGATCTGATCAAAACTTCCAGGCCTGGACATCCCCAAAAATCCTAATGCTGGAAGCTCAGAGATGCAGCAGTCTTAGGTATGTCTCTGCTCCTACTATATCGGGCTTCAGAGGCTAGCTTGAGTGGCCTTGATATGGCCACACAGGATAGTTATGTATCAAACAGACTGATTATCTCTGCAGCAACCAAGTCCATCTCTTCAGTTTTTTCCCCTTTTGAAACCATTTCTGAACGTGCCTTTATTATTAAGGGAGACTGGGAGAGGTTCAAGACAAGCAAAAGCAAAATTCACCAAGGCCACCATTGCTAGGGTATATTTATTAACAAAATGGAAAGTTAATGTCAGTCTCCCTGTGAAGACCACAAGGAACCGGGACTGAGTTTAGTCTCAGCTAAAAAGCCCAAAGGTTCTTCCTTGCTAGACTGTGGAAACAGTAGCTGGACGCTATACCACTTCTGTCCAGACTCCATTGGAGAGGGGAAGAGCTGTGGGTGGCAGGGGCAGCAGGACAGGATAAGGTACTATTGGTTTACATGGGTTTTGATTCAGAGTCCAGACAAGCGTGCATTGGGTTTGCATGCAATCATCCTGTTACCACTACTGTCGGTTCACAGCAACTGCTCTCACTACTCCGTTGCTCCAGCTGAGCTCTAAAATCAGGAGAAGACTCTGTATGTCCTCCCTCACAACCGCGCAGCACCTAGTGCAGCAAAGTGCTAAGCAGGAGGACCTTCAGCTTGCTGTTACTCATACCTATTCAGGAGATGCTAGAGCAAATTGATACTTCTACTGCTGGAGAAGATGACATAGAGAGGCTCAGAGCTGACTTTAGGGACCTCAGAGCGCAGTCCCCATTTGCCTAACCAGTCAGGCAGGAGCTCCAAGTGCCTGTGCCCTGCCACCTTAACCCCAGCTCAGAGGCAAAAATCCTGGGAGCTCTTCTTGCAGTAGGAGAAAGCAGCGCAATCTTTCATCCAGCATCTCAAGAAAGCTTGTTTCGCAAAAAGCTCTGCCAGGCTTTCTGCAATATATCCTACAGCCAGGGCCTGTCCCCTTGCTTTACCCACCAAGGAACATTTTGTTCGAAGACAGCTAATGACCCATTTACATTTGCCTATAAAATGATATTGGGTTATTTCTCCCTTCCTCTTCCACCACTTGGCTGCCTCTGCTTTGCAAAGCTTGTCAGAGCTAATTACATTGGCTTTTTCATTGAGGGAGCTTTTCCTCTTGCATGTGTTTTCTGTTCTGAGCATAGCACAGTTTCAACAGGTTTTTGATGCCGTTGTTGTTCTTGACAAGAGCTGCAGTTATGAAACGCATCCTCATTGCCCTGCCAAGGCCCCAGCCAACTGAGAACCAGCTCTATTTGACGCAGGAGCAAATTGAGACCATTTGGTACTTGGGGCACTGGACATCTTATTCAATCTGCAAGGGAGCTGGGAAAAGGGCTGAGTTTCTCCTCCCACCCCTTCCCTTTCAATACACTCATTTGTTCCTGCAGAAACAGTCTGTTTCTTTTCCAGTCTTCCCTTTTCTCTAATTTTATCCATATGCAGTCCAAGGTGGACATGGAAAATTAACCTGCCCATTACGCTCAGCAGATGCCTGCCATCGGTTAGGTCAATAAATTGGTCTTGGGGACTCAAGCTGTGCCTTGCACCGTTTTGCCAGGAGCAAAGCTACTCAGATGGCAGCGAAACCAGAGCGGTCCAGGGCCAAGCCTCAGAGCCAACACAGGGCAGAGACCCGCAGCTGATCATAGAGCCAAACGCTGCGGGAGAGCACCCTCCCTTCCAGCACACCGGGGGATTTGAGGTCTAGGGGAGGAGACTGCAGATCCCCTACCAAGCGAGACCTTCTCCCCCACAGAGAGAGAGTGCCTCAGCCTTGGGGGGGGCCCATGTCAAGATCACAGCTGTTCTGTGCGGTCTGGGCAGTAGTTTCCCTTCCCCACTCAGCTCCCCAGTGTAGCAGCTCATTTATCAGGGAAACGCGCCAGCAAGCCAAGGTGGTGGGAGAGCTGGACCGCAGCTGTGGTCCCCACAGCCCTCCGCTCAGACAGGACTTACTGCGCACCATCCCAGCTCCAGCGTGGCTGGGTCAAGGCTACATGGGACCATCCACTCTTACATCCAGTGCACGCCCGCAGACAGGCCCAGAGATTTTTCACTCAGGTCGATGTTTCCATCCTGGAAAAGATAAAAGGGATGCCGTTGGTGGAGAACAGTGCCAGCTCAAGAGCAGCGGGAGGGAGATGACCACACAAGCCACACCACAAGCAACAGAAAGGTGACAGATCAAGCAACGTACGTTCCTTCCTACGCTGGCACAAGAGATGGGAGCAAAGCCTCCACTCCAGGGCCCGGCCAGGGGAAGCATTTCAGGGCATTGGCTGCCCCAGAAGAGATGTTCTTCCCTGTCGGACTCCCTCACAGTCAGCTTGGACCACAAAGACTTTGTCCAGGCTTCAGCCTTGTGGAGCTCTGGGCTGCTCCTTGAGGCTTGGACACCATGGACTGACCACGGGGAGCCTGCACTGAGAGTCCAGGCACTGGGAATGACCTGTTTTACCAGTCCCACCAATACCGAGAAAGGAAAACCAAAATATTTCAATGGGAGGTTGAACTATTTAACCCAAGACTTTGGTTTAGCCAAAGCATCAAGCTGAAGAGCCCATGTTGAGGCCCGTGCAAGCTGCAGGGAGTGAACATGAGAGCACGTCCCAGCAGTATCGCCATCACCCTGCTCCGGGAAGAAGCCCCTCCACAGGCAGGGTCCTTATAGCAGAGAGGGGTAATTATATTTTAAAACCCCCAGTTCTAATAAAACCCACTCACGCACATTCAGAATACTTGAACATAACTTAAAATTCTTCCCAAGCCCTTCTATTATTTTCACCAACTACAAAATTGTTCGATAATTGCAATAAGTGCGTGTGCGGGGGTTGTTTTGGTTTGGGTTTTTTACAGCCTCACAATTAATTTTTTTTAATCGCGGCGGCGGCAGCCACAGCAAGGGGTTGCTGGGCTGTGGCTCCTTGGTGCTCCAGGGATGGTAGCAGTGGCCATGGATGGAGGTGGCGGCCATCTTGAGCAAGGGAAAGCTGCTGGCCCTGAGGTGGCTACAGGCATGTCCCTGGCCCACTGCCCCTCCACGGCCCGCCATCACCAGGCCCAGCATCCATCCATGGTAGTGACCACAAGGACCCAGACAGACAACTATCTCCCTGCATCCTCTGAGGACAACCGGGAAGCAGGATCACCAGAGAGGGACGCCTCGCCGCCATCTTCTCCCTCCCTCCCCAAAGGCAGCAGGCCTTGGACTGTGGGAGCCGAGGGCAGAGCCCCAGCCCTCATATTGATTTTCCCTGGGCAGTGTTCAGGCCAGCATCCCTGGGGAGAAGCAGCTGGGCTGAGATTACCCGACATGGCCGTGTGCGGGTGAGGCAACCCCACCGCAGCCCTGCACCTGCCTCCTACCCTTGGACGGGCCGACACGCCGAGCCCACGGCATCAGCCCACACAGCACCTTCCTCCTGCCTCTTTGCCAAATGATTCTTTAAAAACTCTCTGTGGTTTTTCCCTGCAATGGATACGGGGCAGCTTCACCGTAAAGTGGCGATTCCGCGGGGTGGAGGGGATGATCACAGCCCCTGCTCCCGCTGCCTTGCCTTGCTTGGAGGAGATGTGAGCGTAAACGCCGGGTTGTAAATCATTTTCACACATGTTAATGTGAGTGTTTATGCCAGGAAGGCTGGGGAAATAAGGAAGTTACATATGTATTGTCCCCACCCTTTTTTAACTTAAAGAAAAACCCTCCCCCTCTTTCCCCAAACATACAGAAGCAGAAGGGCACAGGCTCAGCCCTGTGTCTCAGGCAGCCCGGCCTAAAAGACCTAAAACCCAGATTAGATCCTCTCTGCAAAAATACCCTATGGCTGGGACAGGATATCCTCCTTGTTACATTTTAAATGAGTCCTTCCTCCCAAAAAAACATGACAAACTCCTCCAAAATCTAATCTAATCTGGTCTCTGCGATCCACTTCAAAACCACCTCTGAGCTTCACAACACTGCAGAAATTATGTCCCGAGGGAAAGAACAACTCTGAGCTCTGGGTCCATCCTCTACTGAGCCGTACAAACACAACCGTAGAAAAGATGTACAATCCATTGCTCTTCTCCTCACAGCAGCTCAGATCTAAAACATTTCTTGTATATCAGCAAAGGCTGTCCCACCAAAGTGAAAACAAATGTGAGATTCCTCTAGAACGAAGCCTATGAATGTCCTTACTGATCTGTGCACTCCCCATCTGGAAAGAGAAAACCGACTATGCCATTGCATGCAAGACATTTTTCTGGAGCAGTGGCTGAATTTACTTCATCTATCCAAAACCCATTTAAAATCTCCAGCAGCAAAAATCAGAGGAACTGAACAGAGGCTTTTTGGTATGAGGAACAAACACAAGGAATCCAAGTCAGCTCATCTGAAGAGTGACAGTAAAAGCTTATATGTTTTGAGCGTTTGACAGAGGACATGAAAAGGGGAGATGAAATTGCAGAAGGGAAAACGTAAGAGGGGAAACTGATGGCGGGTGCATTGATAAATTATAACCGGAGACAGAAGCACACCACCCTCCTCCTTCTGACTTATGCTAGGCAGGGGGCATGGGTGACTGTTAGACATGCGCCAACCAACCCTGTCTCTGGCTCAAGACCAAGGGAGAATTTTGGTCCTTGGGTGCTGGTGCTGCGTAAGGTGTAAAGCGCTCATCACAAGCTTCACCCTTTGGGTTTGCTGCTGGGGATGAATATTGCCTCTTCCTTGCACTTGAAGTGCCTCAAAGGGACAGGCACAGTGTGCACCAAGTGAGTCAGAGCTGCCTGCGTTCCTGCAAGCTTCTGAGCTCCAGGCGGCCTTCCTTTTCAGGCAGGGTCTGAACCATCTATCTGCCATGGATGGCAGCAGCTGAAACCTAGACTAACTTCTTAAAGGACATCAGCTGGTACAGCTGCCCCACTGTCCTGCAGACAGGAACCCAGCCCAGCTCATTTCAGTGGAAATCTCATTAAGGAGGAGGTAGAGTTAAGTGACAAAGAAATCAAGCTTATCAAGGTCCAGCTAGGGATAGTCAGAGGAAATGCAGCAGCCAGAGCACATGCCAATATTGTTAATGCCTTTTTTGTCTGTCTCTTAAAGAGAGTTTATTTTGGCAGCTGCAAAGTGTGTTAAAAAAACATGTCCTTGTTGTATAGATTGCATAGACAATTAATTGGAGAGAGCCAAAGCTGCTAGAACAAGGCAGCACAGGGATGCTCTGACTGCAGAGCCGAATCCTCACCTGGTAGAAGGCCACTCAGCCCAGTGAATCCAGTGGCACTGCACTGGAGAGAACGTGGCCCCAGTTCATTGTTTGGCTTTTCATTGTTTTTTCTGACATCTCCTTTGGGCTTCTTGTGCTTAATCTACAAAATAGTGGCTTTTTAGATGTCACAGTACTATGTGATTATCACCAAACTCAGCCACGTTCCATAGCGGTGGTGCAGCAAGTTGTGATGGGCTCTTCATGAGCCCAGCCTTCCTTTTAGCGTCAGTATGGTTTTCTCAGCTCCGATACCCCCAAAACTCAGAAGGGATCAGGTAGTTGAAACAGTTCCAAGGACAAGCTCGGAAGTGAAAGGACCCTGTTTGCCAGTGACCATGTGAGCAAGTTTTTTCCCCCCTTTCCCAGCACATCTTCCACAAAAAGCATTGCTTCAGAAGGCTAAAACCCTGAACCAAGCAGGCCTGCCTTCTGGTTCATGGCCACTGGATGTCAGTGACTTATTGATTAATCAAAAATAATGACAGATTTGACTAGCCAGCCAAATCTCAACCATGCATCTCTTCCGTGCAAGAGAAATATTGCTCTGGATGCATGGTGTCCTTCCTAGTTCCCACACACAGCAGACTGGAGTCCGTGAGCCATGAGTGATGGTGTCCTAGAAATATTATCCTTAGCAGGTCTGTCCCTGGCTGGAGAGGACAAGGTGGTGGCTATCATATGGATGGGAAGCATGTGCTATGAGTGCCACTTTGTCCCTCAACAGTCTGTTAGAAAGCTTGGTTCCTAGCTACTTTCATCTAGGAAGTAACCAGCTTATTTCCTGACAGGCTAACTAGAGGGACAACCGTCATGGTAGCACAGATAGATGGGCACCTTTGTGAGCCCATAGGAAGGTGGTTACAGGAGCCCTCCCTCCACGTGAGCTGAGGATATCAGAGCGTACAGGATTTTAGGGGAGAGGTGCCATTGCCATGCTGTGGTTCACCAGTCCTGCTGCAGGTGGGCATCTCCGCTCACAAAACTCTTCCCTGGCAGGGCCAAACACATCCCTCTCTGACTGCGAAAGGAAACGCCAAGCGTGACCAAAAGCAGCTCCTCACAGGATACAAATAAAGCTTTACAGAGAGCAAACTGTTGAGAAAACAAAAAGAAGCAGCTAGGTCAGCAGTAAATTGGGCACCCTTGGCACACGTCTCAAGCCACACACAGCTAGGACCATCTGGTGGCAGTGGGCAGGCTAATACATCCAAAAGCAGCTTGCTCTGGCCAGTGGCACGTGACAAAAGCTCTTGTGTCCCTGTAAGAAAGGGCCCTGCAGGCGACACTGATGAAGGTAACCAGTACTGAAGATATCCTTCACAAGAAGCTGTCATAGCTCTCACTGAAAAATCATCTCTCTCCCACCTTAACATAACCAGGGACCTAGACCGTTACTCAGCCAACTGCAGACCCACCTTGTGTCTTCAGATTTGCTGCTGCCTGGTCCTTCCAGTTCTCCTTACATCCTCTGAGCAGCCTAACACAGCCACTGCCTTGTGTGTCCAAAGCCAGCTTTGGCCTCATGGCCGGTGATCGCAGAGGGCTAGCTACACCTTGATGGTACAGATCAGCACAAAGATAACTTTGGTGACATGTACCTCTTCGCATTTTAGCTTTAGCGTGGCTCTTTCAGCTCTGCAATTGCAGGGATCCCACCTATAGCAATTCTTATGAGGAGCTGGGGGACAGGGATTCCCTTCGCTGCATTTTCAGCACGAACATCTTGGGCTTCAGCATGTACCTTGGGCTTTCTTTTTTCAGCTGTGGAAGCAGCAGCAGATCTGAAACTGTACCATCACGTTGCTATTGGTCACTCAATCTTCTCTCCCCCTACTCTTCCTCCTGCCACCCCCACTTCATTCCACATTTTTCACATTTCTGGGGATTGTTTTTCAGCTCCCAATGCTTTCTGGAGCTTGCCCAATAGAAATAAATGCAGCCTGACCATTGCTGGTGGGGCGAGGGGCAGGAGGTTACACTCTCGGTAAATTTAGCCTCTCACTGACAGATTTATCTTCCTTAATCAGAACCAAGTGTAGTTAGCGAGGTTTGTTTTTGTAGACTGAACTTCCCCAAAGTCGGTGCACACACACCTCCCCCTCCCTCCCCAATTACATAAATGCTTTTGGTTAAGAGCTAATTTCCTGGAGTGTGTGCCAGCGCTCTCTCCAAGCAAACAAAACAAATACGACACGTAAAAAACTTTTGCATTGAGAGGGAAGCTTGTCCTAATAAAAGTCCAGGAATGAGAAGATGTCAAGGGGTCTTTTCCCCATTTCTCCTTCATTTGCACACGTAAGGTAAAGCAGAGATGAGGAGGCACCTTTCCAGCCTGAAAAACACAGGTTGTCCCGGTAGACCTCAAAAAGCCTTGTATAACAGCATGGAGAGGTCAGTGTGCTGAGGGATGTTGCCTTAACTGGCCCGAGATGAACTTGTCTGGACTTCACCAGACCTCGCCTCTCAAGCATAACCTAGAAAGCCCCTTCTAGCAAGCACAGCCTCAGGATCTCACAACAGCTGGCCACATGTTGCCTAATGCAGGTACTGAACCTTTGCAGATGCTGTGATTTGTCTTTCCTCCTTTTGCAAAACACCACTTCACTCAAAGGCAACTAAAACTTTAGTCAGAAAGTAAACCATGCCTTTCATTGGGCAGGCAAGCCTGGCAGATTCACCAGGAGAACCGCACAGCTTCTCCATTTAAATCTAGATTGTCTGCTCTTGTCCTTTCCTCATCCTACATTCACATGTTGGCACCACCAAAGCATCCCATCCTGCCACAGCTTGCATCAGCAGGGGGCCTGATCTAGCCAGGCCTTGGCTCCACAGTCTTCTCCTGGGAACAATTTGGAGGCTGGGTGGTAGGAGAGATTTCATGGACATCTTCCTTCACTGGGCTCCTCCTCTACATCTGTCCTCAATCTTGCTTTAACATTTCCCTTTCGTTTTTCTTCCCATCGTGCTATTAATTAAGAACATTTCTAACATGTGCCAGCCTGGAAAGGACTGTGTTGTAATGACTATTTTTCTTCTGTTTCAGTTTAAAGGATTGCTTTTATTGAGCTCCTAAAATGCAACCAAGCCCATAAAGAACAGATTTGAAGAGAAAAACTTGAATTCAGACTCCAGTAAAGTTCCAGTAAGGTTCAATAAATTTCCATTAGGTCTCAGACAGGTGGACCACGTGAAGGGCAACCATGACTTCAGGATCTCTTCGCTTATGCATGTCATGCATGGGAGGCCTGGCCAGTGTAACTGAGTAATGTTTCTTCCCTGCTTTCTACAGGCCGTGCTGGTTGCAAGTTAGATGAAAAAGCAAGAAATGGGGAGGCAAGCCCAGGGTATCTCTGGTCCCATTACAATGTCCCCATGGTCATCAAACACTCCTATTGGATGCGTGAGCACAGGCCAGCTCAAGATGACCCGTAACAAGATGAGATACTGCAGGCTGCAGCACCCAAAAGGACCAGATCTAATCACGGTCCCTTCTGGCTTGCACACTTACTAATTTGTCTGGGATCCATCCAGACAGAGGCCATAATTAGCAAAGTAGTTTGCTCAGACTTAGCCCATGGAAGCCATCAGAAAAGGTTGCTTTGCTGTTGTGCACTGTTAACATGTACCCCTTGCTTTGCTTTCCTTTCTTTTTGGACACAGGAAATGAAGAGGATCTGGGAGGATAAGATAAGGTATGTAATAAATTGACTTCTTATAAGTCTCTTGGTTCTGCCGCTGCTGCCTCGCTTTCTGCTGTAACAGGGCGCAGATGAGCTTCAATAGCTTGGTTTCTGCCATTCATCAGCTCCAACGTCTGTGGCAAATCCCAGGCAGGTTCCTCGTTCCTTATGCTTACCTGGTGCAGTGGTGGATAACTGCATGCAGAGAGACCCAGTGCCTCCCATTGCACCTCATCTGCCTGCTGCAACACAGCTTGACATGGCCAGCTGCACCACTGCGACACAGCCCTCAGCCTCCCGCTGTCACCGCACAGGTGTCACCGCAGCAAGCCAAAATCTGCTTTACCAGGACCACACCAGGACCAACACCTGATCCTGCCCCGCCGGACTGCAGAGATAAATACAAACACAACTGGATGTTAAGTCAGGTCTTTAAAACAGCAAGTCAAGTGGATGGACGAGTCTCAGACAATCTTTTAACCCTGTTCTGTGCAACAGATTCTGGAGAATTTTCCAGGGGAGCTGTAACATCTCAGCCCCTGCCCTCTGCAGGGCAAGGAGGCGGCAGAGAAAGGTCCATTTCATGGGATAGCCAGAAAAGAAAGAGACTGTCGCACTTCCCAGGAGTCAGTTTTGCCCACGTACAAAGCCAGGAGGATCCTCTGCACTCACCTGCTCTCAGCTACCCTGCCTTCCCACCTCTGGTTAACGGAAGCACTGCCCTTGCACACATTTGCCCTTGAAGGAATCACCACGGGTGTTTGGCACTCTCCATCGCTGGCTGGAAATGATTTCCTGAGCCCACATAACAGCACACCAAAACTCTGCCCAAGGGTTGTTCTGACCTAAAGCCAGCCAGCTGGCACCGCGGTGCCAGGTCCTGTGGGAATCAGCATATCAAAAGGGTCTTAAAAACAGCTCGCCATAACACCCGGCCTTTGCTCTATACTCCAGTGTTTTGCAGGAAGGAGAAGGGGGTTCCTGGGTACATGGGGAAATGTTTTGTTGCAAGGTCTCACTCATTTTTTTGCAGTTTCTTTGGGGGGTGCTGGCCCCATGGGGCTGCTGCTGCTCTCGGCACGTGGCAAAGGTCTGCTCAAAAGCTACCGCGTAGAATAAACAGGAGAACGATTCTTCCCCAGAGTCAGCCAAAGCCAATGCCATATGTGAGGCTCCTTCCACAGTCACATGCCTTGGGACAAGGCACAGCTGCTACACTTCTGGTTTTGGGTCTATTCCAACTGTGTTTAATTAACCAAACCCACCTCCTTTCCCAGCAAACCCCTTTTTCTATGGCATTTCTCCATCCCGGTGCCTGGGAGCTGTACCTAACCACCTAAGGTGGCAATCCCCAGGTTGAAGCACTGCTTCCTCTGTGAGTCTTTACTTTCTGTTTGTAACACATCGTTATCTTACACCACGTGGCACGATAAGGCCAACGCTGCTCCCCCAGCTTCAATGCAACTGATTAATTCCCACCGAACAGTCTTGCAGTGGGACTCAAGTGCCTATGAAGAAGTTGGAGGCATCTGCATCATACCTGGGGCAAGAGGAGCCCCTCCACAGCTCGCCCTGGGAAAGCCTGTGGTTGAGGACACCCAGGGTACCCCCACAACTCACTGCCCAGCCCATCCGGGCCTACGAGGATTGCTGTGTAATAAAAATACCTGGGAAACAACACATGGGAAAGCAAAATGCAAACCAGCAGCCCTGGCGCAACTAGCCTGTGAGGATCTCGGGTGGGAACTTGGATTTTTTTAGTAGCCTGGATTACTTTTTAACGCCTCACTGGTGTCGGTACGCGGAGATGGGCCGCGTGCAGCGGACACAGCCCTGGCTGTCACCTCCTATAGCCCAGGCAAAGGCTCCCACAGCCCAGCCTCTGGCGCCCAGGACCCCCGATGCAGCGGGCTCGTGTATAAATCTAGGTGGGGTGGGGTTGCCGTTACAATGCCATTAGCATTTTCTTTTCCCATTGGTGCAACTAAGGATGAATCCTTATGTTTCCTCTTGCACACAAAAAGTTAGGCCAGCCCAGAGGCATTGCTCAAGCACAAGACAGGCAGAAAGGAAGGTTGCCCAGCCTTAACTGGGCAGAAAAGAAGGTTGCAGCTGCTAAGAGAAATCACAAAAGAGGAAAGAAGCAACACAGAGGGGAGAGGTACACTTACATATTTTATGAATTAGCAAGGGCTGAGATGGAGTCCCTACCCTGTGACATCTTTAATCCGGAGTAGACATCTTCCTACGTGAAACTCCCGAGAAACCACACCGGTTTTTTAGCTTAATAGCAGTTTTTTCCACCTTGCCCTATTTAGGTGAGCAATAACTCTGTCTTTATTCAGGACAGAGCAGCATTTGCTGGATTTCAAAGCTCAGCCTATAGCTGCCTGGAGCTAGAGCAGGACTTGAGCAAACTGCACCCAAGGCTGGGCCCGTGAGCTGCCTTTCACAGTGGCTGCAGCCGTGGGGATGCTCTCGGGCGCACCAGGGACCGTGAGCACTGCGTGGGGTGTGCCCGAGACAGCTCTCGCTGGAGCTTCTCTCTTTGCCCCTTAGACAGAAGCGGTTACCTGGTGGTGCAGCCGTCAGGTCCTGGCTCCAGCTGGGCAGACGGGCTCTTTGCAGCGGTGGAGCTGCCTGCGCAGCCCAGCTCTGTGCTGTGAGCATCAGCCCAGAAGTGGGCTCCCCACTTGCAACGACAGTCACTCGCTTCAGCTGACGTTTCCCACTTGCAGTCCATCTTCCAGGGGCTATACCGGACCAAAACGCTGCTCCTCCATCCAGACACAGGCCCCAGTTTCCATAGGGTGAGCTGGGAGGGTAGATTTCACTTTAATTTTTTGCTTAATGCCAAAATTCCCCTCATTTCCCATAGAAAGCAGGCACACGTGGGACTATTTTTACCCTGGTTTATTTTTACTTAGTCTTTCCTACGTTGCCTCTCACATGGCTGTAAAGAGAGCACCCCCACCCCACCGGCGTGCGAGAGACCGACGGCAGCGGCTGGAAGGGCGCTTTCTCCCTCTACAGCACGGCAGGGCTGGGGGCAAATGCGCGGCTGGTAATTACAGCGCAGCATCATTAACTCAATTACTGCTTGCAGCCTTGCTCCTCAGCACAGGGGCTGCAGCTCTGGGCCAGCAAGGTTGTTCCTGGCCAACACCGCTGCCCACACCAGCCCCGTTGCTAGAGATACCTCCAGCCACACACGCTCCTATCCCGACAGCGCTGCCCCGAGGGACCCGATTCATGCTGGTTCTCTCTTACACCACAGGGCGGTTTGGCCCCAGGAAGGCAATGGAGTGCTGCAGCAAGCGAAAGGCCCCCAGAGCTGCGTTCAGAGCCAAAGCCCGACCATAGCAGGGCAAGAATGAGCGCGCTGCATGGGCCCCTCTGGGATGGGGTCTCTGCCTTCAGGGAAAGCCTGGTGGGCAGGTGGTTGGAGAAGGAGTCAGGAGCCACTTTGACCAGGGATGCAAATGGCTCTGGCCAGGGCAAACGGTGTGGGTGCTTACCCAGTGGATGCTGAGGGCCGGTGGGTTCTTTTGGTTTGGATGAGCAATGTACAAAGGTCTGGGTTTCGCTCCTTGGGAGAATTACAACGTAGCCCAAGCCTTGGTGTTTTTTCACAAAGGGGAATCGCTGCTTCCCACCAGCATGACTAACCTCGCTAATTGTGGCCTTTGTGGTCAAGCAGCAGCTGGGTGGAAAGGGGGCCACGCTGCAAGGCTGCTCTGGGAGCGGTGCCGGGGCTGCGGCTTTGGCTCCAGGCGACCGTGGCGGCGGACGCAAAGCAAGGCAAGAGGGGAGACAGAGGAGGCCAGACCAAGTGACCGTCCTTCCCCAGAGCTGCCTCTCACCCTGCCATCGCCTCCCAGAGCATCTTCCCAAGGCTCCTGCCAGCTTCCCCAGGGGAAATCGCAGCCTCTCCGCCCCACCAGCCCTCTGCAACCCAGAGAACAGCATGCCACGCTGCCCACCATGCCACGCAGCCTGCAGCCAGCCTGCAGCATTTGCTGGCAGGTTCCCTGTTACCATGGCAATGCTGTCAAGGTTCAGATAACATTTTCCGCCATCCCGATTTCTGCTGCTGCTTTATTTTTCCCCCCTCTCGGTGCTTTGCTGGCCACGCCAGCGCAGCCCGTCTTGCGAGGCAGCTGGGAAAGGGTTAGAAAGCTGCTCTGCCGTCAGGGCTGCGGTCACATTGCACGAAGTCCTTGCTCAGGAATAACAGCATTAGATCTTCTGTCACAACAGAGGTAAAGCCGAAATCAGCAAGCGGATACTAATAAATCCTCTGCTGACTCTTCTCATTAGACTTAATCACAGGGAAGAACCCAAAAGGCCTGAAACATTTTTGTTAAGTGAAAGAGATTTTTCAAATTTTTTTTTTTTTTTTTTAGTAAAAGCTCATGGTGCAGAGGGGACAGCCGTGGGTACAGCTCCTTGTCAATACTGCTCTCACTGTGGGCACTCAGGCCCCCTGGCAGCATCTCTGCCTGCCCACCCTCTCTGCTCAGTCCCCCATCTGCGACCCTCCTCTCCAGAGGGGCAGCAGGGCAGGTGACACCTTCCTGTGTCATACCTGCGTGGACAGCCCACCCCAGTGCCCAGCACAAGCCACCTGGGCAAGCAGAAAGCCCCACAGGAACGTCTCCCTGGGGCCACGATCCCTTTTCACCCAGGTGCCATTTCCTGGTGGCCTCCATCCAGCTTCTCCATAGCAACATCTAGACATTAAATATAGATATATCCCCAAACTGCCTTTGCAAAAACGCCACCTCTCCCTACCACAAACCGGCATTTTCAGGGAATACCACATTTCTCCCTTACCTATCTTCAAACGAAGAAGCTGAGAAAGCAACTAATTGGGAGTGGTCCAGCATCACCTGCATCCCAAGCCGTTAGCTAGCTGATGAGCCACTGAATTATTTTTTCTCCCTGCTGAACTAGGGCTTCAGGTGCAGAGGGACAATGCCTGCTCCCCAGGACAGTGCCAGAGACTCCGCTACCAGAGGTTGCTCACATCGAGGAAGGAAAGCCCAAGGCAAGGAGTTGCTGGCACTGGGGGCAGGCAGGAGCAGTACCCACCTCACCGCCCTCAGAGCGTGGACAAGATGCATGGGAACAGCTGCCGCAGCAAGCCTGGGCACAGAGGATACCGCTCAAATACCTTCCCGGGGATTGTTAATGCTTGTAGAGAGGGGAAGGGGAAAGACAAGGAGAGGAGGACAGCTGGGACCACAGAGGAGGGCCAAGGAGAGCCCGATACCCAGCTCTCATTGCCAGGCAGCAGAGAAAATGAGGCCAGAAAATTCAGAGCCACAGAGGCAGGTTGCAGCCGCTGCGCTGGGCGGGATGCTAACAGAGCATGGCGCTGTGCGGAAGAGGGGGTGCTGCCCTGTGTCTCCCAGAGCCACAGCCCCCGCTGTGTCCTGGGACTCTCACACAAAAATACTGGGGGGCTCTTGACTTACCTTTTCTGCTCCAGCCTGGGCGTTTCTGACTGAACGCGGTATGCGGCCATGCTCTGCTCGCCTGTCTTGTGACTCCCCACGACATCCTCAGCGATGCATCTCCAGCAAGTTCAGCAGCAGGGTACAGCTCCTCATTCCTGCCAGTTGTGTGAAAAGCAGACAGCGGGGGTGAGAGGAGCCAGGTTGACTCCCCGCCTGAGGAAGAGCTGAATCTTTATTAGATGCTACTGGCAGATGTGAGATGTTACAGGAAAAGCCACAACGACACCCATGAGGCACCTGGTGAAACATCCCAGGCTTTCTTGACCCCAGCCTGGGGAGGCTCTTCATACAATGACAGCAGGGTCACCTTTAGCTGGGGTTTCCAGTCTCTTTCCTACAAAGACATTGCTACCTGATCCTTGGGCACCTCAGTCCTTTAAACCTGGGGTGTGATAGGACAGGGGTGAGGAACCTTTCTGCAGTAAGCAGAGGAGGCTGGAGCGGGCTGAAGGCACTGCATACACAAACAGGCTCAGTGGGCACCTAGGCACCGCGGGGATGCTTCAACTGCAGCAAACCCTCTTTTGGAAAGCCCAGACCTGCTCGCTGGCAGCACAAGGTGGAAAACCTCCAGAACGGTAACCCTCCTGCAACCCACCTTGTGGCTGAGCCCAGCCTGTGCTCCCAGCACCGGGGACTCGGGAGGCCAGGGACTTCTCAGACCAGAGCCCGTGCTTCGGTTTCTCACAGCCCTTGAGGGATTTTCCTGCCATGCATCAGTCAAACCCTTTTTTTGAAGCTGTGTAGTTGTTTGGCACCCACGACATCCTACAGCGAGCAGGTCTGCTGCTTAATGGCACTTTTTCCTCTTACCGAAGAAAGGGAATCATCTTTTCTGCATGCAATGGCCGCCTGCAACCAGGTTTTGGTATTCAGTTGCAGGAAGCATGGCCCAACTCCTCTGTCAGGTCTCTCACCCAGGCCAACAGGCGATGCTACTACTCAGTACAAATGAAGTAGAGAAGGTAAAGCAGCACTGTGCGCAATTACAACCGAGAGAGCCCTGAATTAAATGGAGAGCTCAGGCAATCGGAGCGATCCCTTATCCAAACACTGAACCCCATGGAGATGAGGAGATCAACGCTTGGGTCGCTGTCCCGCCTCCAAGCAAGCCCTGCGCTGCTGGCACTTGGGGTTTTTCTCCTTGCCATCCTTGATTTACAAGAGTGGTACTTTGGCAATCACCCTGAGGATACTGATTAGCTGATGTTGGGACATCGTTCCAGGAAAGGCAATCCATTTATCAAAGTGCTTGCAGCTCCCAGTTCAAGGCAGGTGAAGTACTAATAAATATCGAGCAAAGCAAGTGAATCAGACTCCAGAGTAGCTTAATAAATAAAAGGCTATTAGAAAAAATAAAAATCTGCAGATGCTTGTGCCAACCTTTCTTCTCCAGCAGCAGCTCTGGGTGCTGGTACTTTGCATTCCCATTTCACAGGGACGACTCACTGGGAGAAACTCCTTGTCTTTACATGGCAAAATCCAAACTGCAGAAACGTCCTACTGAGATGAAATTGCAGATCGTTGTTTTACTGGGCAAAAACCAGCGCAGAGTCACATCCAGGTCTGAATCAGAGCTAAACACGCGCAGCTCCATCCTCTCAAGCTGACATCCCGAAGGCTAAAGGTCCAACGCACGCCGCAGGCTGCACAGACATGGGCCAATTGAAAAGTAAGTGCTGTCTGGCAAAGAAATGAGCTGCTAATTTATTGAAACGCTCTGCAAAATAATTGCATTTGGAACCCTTCAGCTGTCCTGGGTTTGTGCCTTCGTGCAGGAGTGCGACTTCAAGAGATGGGACATAAAAGGGAGCGGAAAACCAAAGAGATCTTTGAAGCTGGTGCAACAGAGCACACAATCAAACGGAGTAAAACTCCCAGCTCCCACCCCACGCAGGCAAAGCCTCACAGCTCCCATGGACAAGCAATTAAGAAACAAATCAGCCCTGTTTGTTTTCACGGAGGTGAGAAACACCTCCAAACCTGGAGGCGATTTCTGCTCCTTCAGACAACTTGCTCGCAGCAAGCAGCGCGTGGGGGTGGGACGCAGGGAGGGAAGAACGACCACTCCATCCCCTCTCCTCCTGGTAGGTGGGGTGGATCGCACACCACAGTGCCGCCCTGCCCCACGCCTTTCTTTCGTTTCAGGGCTGACCAGTTCTCACCGAGATAACTCCCTGGTGGGTGCCTGCTCTCCTCCATCCAGCGTGGGAACAGGGGGCTGTTTCGGGGAGGGTTATGGAGGTGCTGAAGTCAACGACAACAGAGATTGTACATTGGGCAGACCTAGTTTGGAAGGATTCTTGTGGCACGAACTATGGAGGAAGGGGTTGCTTTCAGCTTTCCTCTACAGCTGTGACAAGGAAGACGTGATCCCCACTGTGATTACAAGCGTTAGGGAGCGGCAAGCTAAAAAAAGAAAAAGCAAGGAAACAAGACAAATCCAAGAGATCAAAAGTATTGAGGCATTTTACCTGGATCCTTCTAAGGAAAAAAAAACCAACAAACACCTAAACCCAAAAAAACCTCACAAGCAGACAACTACTTAGACACAAAACCCACCTTCCTGAGCAAACCGAGACCCACACGGGCTCCCAACAATTGGAGCACAACACTATTTGCCAGGGTTTACCCAGAAAGATGAACTAAAGCCTGCCTTCTTCCTAACCCTTGCTTTTAGGAGGACGCTTGGCGATTTCTTTGCCCCAGCTCCCTCAGCAAGAAGGGGAGATTGGCCATGTGACAGCCACCAAGTCATTTGCTTCTGATGCTGCTAGAGGAGCAGCGCAGCGCATTGCCTGCTCCCTGCCCTCTCTGCTCTTTCTCTTCAGAGCTGTGAGTTTCAACAGGTTTGGGTCCCGGAGCTCCAACAAGAGGAGAGCTGGGCTGGGACAAAGGCAACAAAAGTGTCCAGCAGCATCACCTCCCTGCTCAGCATCTCCAGTGCACGAGTCCTCTCCCACGCTAAACCTCTGCCAGCACCTGCTCCTGCAAAAGCTGCAGCCAGGCCACACGGCATGGCCCCAGCTCCCTGGGCTTCTCTCCTTTCCCCCTCCTCAGCTTGGCTGGCTGTCCAGGTGAGGAGCAAGCTCTGGAGCCCAGCCAGCGCGGCAGTGACCTCTAGTGAAGATTTAGGGGACACTTTCCAGTCCCCACATCTTGGGGGGTGACACAGATGTAGCCACAGACCACCAAGATCCTCCCTAGTGGGTGCCTGCTCTCCTCCATCCAGTATGGGAATAGGGGGCTGGTCTGGGGAGGGTTGTGGAGGCACTGAAGTCAGCTACAACAGAGATCTGGTCTCTGAAGCACATTGGTCAGACTTCAAGTCCCAGCTGAGTTGGTGGGGACATTGCTGCTCCTGGGTGGCACCACAAGGGCCTGGATGGGGAAGGGGGTCACTTGGGCTTGTCACCCAGCCTCCCTGCCGCCAACCTGTTCCTCACAGCTGGGCTGGAGCATTTCTCCTCCTGCTGCCCAGGTGCCTGTTAAAGTTCAAGGGATGAAAAATTTATCAGCCATATGTCGCTCCTCCAATTACTGGCCCTTTGGTCCTGTTTTAGCAGAAGCCAGGTTTCCCTTTCTGCTCAGGTGAGTCAGCAATGGCTCTGGAAGGGATTTCCTCCTGGAAACCCTCTACAGAACAGCCATTGCCTCCCCAGCGCATCCCAATCTGTGCAGGCATCCTCCAGACAGCAGCACAGAGGGATGCAGAGCCCAGGGATGCTCAGCCTCTCGGGTAATTGCCACAGCCCTTGCTAAGCACCCAGGGATGGTGTCAAGGGACATGGTGTACTTCAAGCTGTAGGAAATGAGCACGTGCAAGATCTGCACTCCAACAAGATGGAGCATCTCAGCCGGGGCAGCCATCTCCACAGCAGGGAAGTACTGAGGGGACGCTGCAGTCTCCAGGGATGTACCAAAGCATGAAGTGACCAAAGAATGGGGACAGGATGCATGTGGAGCAGGCTGTGTGCCCCAGGAACACCCACAGTGCAGGGCTCTGCTGGGGGGCTGCTCAGGGAGGGGTGTCCCGGTACACCCAGGGAGCAGGGCTGGACCTTGGGGTTGGGAGCGTAAGCAGGGAGCGCTCGGGCTTCCAACTGGATGAACAGATACAGCACAATGAAAAGCAAAGCGGAGAAAGCAGCCTGGACTGCAGCGGAAGAAAGGAATGAGGAAGGAATGGGCATAATTCCAGCCCCGCCATCCCCAGTCCTTGCTCTGCCACTGGTTCCCAGGCGCTTCCACAGCGCTTGCACTCACACAGGGGCAGAGGAAGGATGGGGTCACTGCTCTGTGAGTCCAGCAACACAAAGAAGGGTTCAGAACTCTTCTCGCTAGAGCTGGCTGGTTTCCCTCCCCCCCCCCAAGTGGATCTTCTCTGTGCCTCTGTCTCCATCTTCCTCTTGGGCCATCTCCTGGATCAAGGTTGTTGCACAAAGCCAGAGTAAGTGCCCTGCCTTGGAGGGCTCTTCTGAAAATCAGTGCATTCAAGAAAATGTGTCTTTGAGGTCCTCTGGTGCCCAGCGGTTGGGGCCATCCCAGTCCCAAGGACAGAGCTTGTATTCACACTCTGCGAACAACAGGGCATTCAGCAGAAATGAAGAGACAGTAAATTCAGAAGTGATGAAACAGAAAAAAGCGTCTTTTCACACAATTTGCCTTGGGGAACTCAGTGTCATATGATGTGGCCAAGGGCAGGGACTTGTGGGATCAAACAACTGCTGAGCTGACCCTGGATATTTCTGTTATTCATAGCAAAAAAATAAACTACATACAAATGGGGAAAGCCCACGGAGTGAACCACACGCAAGCACCAAAAATCACTCTGGCTGTTCTGCCTACAAAGCACCACACTGAAGAAGACTTCCCAAGGAGAAACCACCTTTTCTGGGAACAGGTTGTGGGAATAACCTGGATGGGGGCTGGAGGACTTCTTGCAGCTTTCCCTGAGGTTCCTGGTACCAGCTGAATCCACCCTGGCTGAGCCAGAAGAATCCTTTGCTAGCGACAGTGGCAACCAGCACTCCCGCCACAAGGATGGGTTTCGGGAATTGCTCCTTCCAGACACTCCTGGAAGGTTTTACTTGTACTCAGCTTGAGCCCCCCAAATCCCCGTACCTTTGCTGGGAAGATCTTGGCTCCTCATCTCTGCACCTGCCCTGCAAGGAGCTGCAGGCAGCATTCAATCCAGGTGCTGGGCTCAGGTGTAAGGGCACCTGCAGCTCCAGCCCATGTCCCAGCCTCTCCGGGTGGCACCACCAGGTGTGGCTCCAGGTCGTGGCTTGGTTTGGTCCTTCTCTTTACTTCACTTGATGCAATAAATGGCTCTACACCAGTAGCGTGGTTGATCATCAAAAACAGCGCTAGAGGAGATGTGAAACTATGTGAAGATGTACAGAGTCAGTCAGGATGAAAATCGAGCTTGGAGAGACCAACCCTACTTCCCAGTGCCATTTTACATCAAGGGTTTGATCTTTCGCTTGAGGTGCAACGGTTTATGAGATCCTAAAACAGGCCCAGATTTGTTTAATAAAAGTACAGTTGGCGAGAGGGACAGAGACTTGCACTGGGAAGTTGTAATAAAAGACGCTGTTTCCCTTTTAAACTGCAGAAGGAGAACGCAGGGAAAGGTTTAGAGCAGAGGTTTGGCCCTGGAAGAGCTGGTGCAGTAAAACATTACCTGCAAAGGAATAATATGCCAGTAAAAGCCCCCAAATACCTTCAAGTAGTGCAGCTTCCGTATTAATACTTACAGCGCGTTAACGCTTTCCTCGGGTGCCAGCGCCGCAGCCTCTGGGTACGCCGGGACAGGACGGGGGATGCTGCTGGAGCCTGCGTCCCACCGCGAGCGCTGCCGGGCAGCCCCGGGCCAAGGGGCAGGCGGAGGTTTTCCGAGCTGTATTCCTTTGGCTCCCCCACACTGCAGAGGACCCGGAGAAGCAAGCGCGAGGGGAGGTCATGTAAACCAGCTCTGAATCACTGCAGGTTTGTGGGGTTGGTTTCTTTTTTTAAGGCTGGTCAGACAAATGTTTTGAAAAGACATATTAAAGCCATGGCTGCTTTCTCCAGGGAACTATCAGGATGATTTTATTTGGCCAGAGCACGGTAACAGGGTCGGGCTGTCAGCTTCTATTAAGACTTGGATGTGCGTCACTGAATGGAAAGCGCTTGGCTATATTGCTTCTCATTAGATTGCTTTATGATAAATCTAATCATTAACTCACTACACTTGGCCTACCTGAAGGTTCTAAGGCTGGCTCTGCAGCCGCCCCAGCGGGCTGCAAACCGAATGCCTGCCCCTGGGAAGGGCGGCTTCACCACAGCAGCGCCCGCGTCGCAACAGGGGATGTCTCGGCAAAGCTGCCACCAGCTCCCAGCATTGACGGGGCCTCTCCAGCCAGCGAGGCATTGCCCTCCCTGTTCCTCATCCCAGGCGGATGCATCCCCCTCCAACACTGTCACCCGGGGAAGATGTTTTTCGGTAACTAAGGGGTACTCATGTGCTTGACAGCTCGGCCATGCGTTGCTGCCTCATGCTTCCGTGCAGCCCCTCGTTCACGGGGCACAAGCCTTCCTTTAGCTCCTGCACCGCTCTGAGGGCATCGCCATAAGGAAAGATTCCCCCCTTTTTTTAAGTCAGGCTCAGCAGCTTGCTCTTGCCCAGGCTTAAAACTAACAGCCAGCTTTCGGAGAAGCGCAAGGTATTAGACAGACCTGGTTATTCAGCACTTCCAAGCGCAGCCCAGTTATCTTGTGTCCCCAACAGCAAGGAGGCTGCGGGGCATCCTGAGCTCCTCTGGGGCTGGAGGAGCAGCACAGCACGACGCAGCCCTGGAAACGCACTGGCAGAGTTGTTGGCCTGAATTCCCCCGGCTTGTGGATTTGACTTCTCCCCTTCGGCTCCACAGATTAAGCTCCTCGTGACCCCTCCTACACTTCATCCAGCCATTGAAACCCCACTGCAGCTGGTATCCACAAGCGTAAACAGGGCTGCTGGGGACCCATGCTGGGACTGACCCGTCCCAGCACCCCGGGCACTGGAAGCACTTGCTGCTGCATGAGAAAAAAAGAGGAGAGACCAGGGTGCCACAACCAGATGTGGGCTGCTGGCTTTCTCCCTGGGAATTTGGGCAGGTCTGTCTGCCTCTCATGCTTTAACACATCCAGATAAGGGACCGGCGTTCCCCATCTTCATTTAAAGTAACAGAGCAGCTCTTAAAACTCCTCTGACCACCTCCTTAGTGGCCCTAGGGATAGGCAGAGAGCTCCAGACCAGCCACAAATCCTCCCTCCTCCTCTCCTCAGGGCAGTGGAGAGGACAGCCAGCCTTTCTCCAAGGACACCGGAGCATGCTGCAAACCTCCGATCAGGGATGAGGGTAACTCACCTCCCCCGGGGAATGGCAAGGGACCAAGCCCTGAGGCCACCAGAGGGACTGTGCCAACGCCATGTGGCAAACGTGTGGGACCCACGCCGCAGCTCCCCAGCCCTCAGCTCCCAGGGCAGGCTCGGGAGAACACCACAGCCCCAGATAACGCTCTCCGTGCCTTTTGATTGAGGTTTGGTTTTTTTTGGCCAAGGCAGGGGCCCTCCCTGCCTCTGCAGCTCCTGTGGATGCTGAGCTTAATCCACTCAGGCCAGTTCCAAGCGTGTCTGCCTTGCATCCTATGGGCAACAAGGGCTTAGCATGAGTGCTTTCTATTTTCATTTGGTTTTACGATCGCATGAATTTATCAAAGACAATTAAGCCGCCCCTGGCTGAGGCATCCCAGACAAGCTGCTGGAGTCCTCCTGCTCTTCCAGAGCAGCTTCTCCAGGACAGAGAGGGTTCCTCCATGCAGACCCTCTGCCTGGAAACACGTCAGCAGCTGTGCCGCGAGCCATCTGACCTGTCACAGGAGTCCGTGCCCCATTCCCCAGCCTGGGCTGCACAGGACACCAGGCTGTACCATTGCCATGGTTCCTGCTAGTGGGAGATAAAAGATGCAAATGCAAACTAAACGCAAACAAGTGCTAAAAGTGTATTCTGCAAGGTATTTAGGGAGCTGCAGCAGGGGGGTTCCTGCTGGGAAATGCAGAGCTGTGTTTGGGGCCATTGTTATCCCCATTTCCGAAGGGCATCAGTGGCTCCCACACTCCAGGTCTCTTCTGAATCCCACCACCAGCCAGCCACCTTCTAACACACATGACTGCAAGATAAGGCAGCTTAGCTCAATCTTCCCTCCCAACAAGCCAGGTGAAGTTTCACGGCCCTGGATTAACTTGTGCATAGTAACTGAGGAAGACGTGGGGACGGCATCACGAGACCTGCGAGGCGATCACAGGGGCCCGGGAGGTAACACACAGCATGGGGCACGCACCCCTCCAGCTGCAGCAGGCCACGGAGCAAGTCCTTCCCACCCACAAACAACATCCCAGGGGCGCATCAGGGTATATCCGAGCAGAGAAGACACCCAGGGTGGAACCAAAGGCTCTCCTGGGATGCGGTAGTTTCCCATGCCTCGGGCTCTCCCTTTTAGGGGTTAATTACAGTCCCAGCTAACAACCTCTGTCTTTGTTTACACTGGAGGCTGGGCACCCGCAGCTGGCACCCCCACCCTCAGTGGGAAGCGATCTGGTTTGGGCTCCGCTATCTCCTCGAAAACCACACACAGAGCTGCAGCCACAGACGGGAGGAGCAGCCTCCCTGCTCCAGCTGGGCTGCTCCCCACCCTGACAACAAACGGGCTGGTAACACAGTTCAAAGTTCTCCCCGGTACAAAAATGGTCTTTGAGGGTAATTTGTTTCAGCTCAAAAGGAGCTGAAGCTAATTACACAGCAATGAAATATCACGCTTTAATATTACTTAACTCCCCTTGGCTGGGCTACCCTGAAATGCTGCTCTGAGATCCAGACCGAAGTGCTTTCTGATCTCCAGCTAAAATCCTCGTTAAACACGGGAGGGGCAGGTAGTGGGATGCACGACCCACCAGAGCCCGGGAGAAGAGACGACCAGAGCACGGGGCAGCATGTGGGGGCACCTGCCATGCACAGCCTTTGAGCTGGGTGGTGGCCGGGGTGTTCAGCGCACCACCAACCCATGACAGGTCTCCCAGACCCTCGTGCCTTCCCTTGGGGGACCCCTGCAGCCTCTAGCCCCATGCTTTGATCTCAACTCCTGTTTGAAATTCAGGCATCTCCTTGCCACCAATGCACGGGCACTTACAGGTGATGCTCTACGTGGTCCATGAGTAATGCTGCTGTCTGTAGCCCAGCAGTCATCCTGGGAAGTCCCCTGGCCACAGTCCGGCATGCCCGGCAGCACTTGGCCAGACAAGCTCTTACTCACACGTTTTTTTGAGCAAGAACTTGAGCATCCTGGCCAAGGGCATTGCAGGTGTCTCCTTCCATCCTCTCTGCAGGCCCAGGAAAGTCAGCTGAGAAGGATGGACCTGTCTGAAGCTCGAGCTGGGGCAGGGTCTGTAAGGCGGCAAAGTGCCTGCGGCCTGGCAACCAGATGAACAAAAGTTGCCCCACTCACTAGTGACCCCAAAAATGCTCCATGCCCCTCTTGACCTGATGCCACTTGGGCACTTTCTCCTGTTGTCTTGCTTGAGGATGACATGGAGTAAGGCAACATGGAACACAAGGCTTGTGGAGACAGAGGCCAAAGCACTTGCAAAGAGAACCTGTGTAGCCCACACAAGGGCCAGGGGCTGACTCAAAGATCATCACAGCCACCGCATAATACAGGTCACCACCAAAGCCAGGAGGGTGGGAAATCCCAGGGTTGTTCTTAGCGTCGCTAACCAAAGCTGAGTTAAAAGCGCATAGTTAAAACGCCCTTCCAAAATGCTCACAGCCTTGGGGCCCCCAGCCCGCCCCAGCGCAGTCTGCGGGCCCTGGTCTGAAGCTCAGTTCCCCCTAGGCAGGCTGAAGGCCCATGCTCACAGCCATCATCCTCCAGTGCTCCACCAAGGAACAGGCTGCATTGCCATCTAATGGGATGTGCTGGGAAAGCCCCGTGTGTCCTACGAGAAACCAGCAAGACGGGTATACTGGAGGCTCTGCAAGAGGTGGGAGATGCTCACCCAGCCCCCCTCCACTGGCACAGATCTTCTGGTTAGGACGTCCCCAGCACTGTAATGTAAAACAGTTGCAAGGGACAAAAAAATCACAGAGAGGGACAGGGAGGATGCGAGCAAGTTCATGTACTCTGAGCTGTGCCAGGAAACACCAGTGTGAGGCAACCACTTGTGACCCAGCAGTATTACAACCCAGATCCGAGCACCCAGGGAAAAGGTTTATTGGGTATCAAAGTTCATCTTCCCTTCACTGCCTCCGCGGCTCGTAAAAGTTCCTGCCAGTGAAGCACGCTTAACATTAAGGTCTGAGGGAGCGGATACGTTGTCCAGTTAAACATGCCTCCCTGCCAAAATGCTGCATGCAGACAGACACCGAGGGGAAAACCAGACCTGCAGGGACTCCAGCAACAGATGTCAAGTCCCTGGGGTGGCAATAAGCGTGGCTAAGAAAAGAAGAAGGGGCAGTTGTGCCACAAAAGCATGAGACCAGTTAGGCAGAGGCTGATGATCTATGCTTGTGCAATCCCAGATTTGCTGCATGGCTCCCAGCAAGTCACTTCGTCCACCTCTGTCTCCCCATACCCAAGAAAACCAGTCCTGCAGGAGGCTGGGAAGCAGCCCTCCCGCTGAGCTCCCCACTGGGAGATGCGGCAAGCTAGCCATGTCTCAAAGCAAAGAGCCGCCAAAACATCTCCTGGGAAAAGCCCACATCACTCACCTTCAACAGCCTTTCTGCGTGAACGCCTTGTAAGAGGGAGCCTGTGGGTGCAGAGCCTGCCACCACTGCCCGCCCCTTTGCCTCCCACTACAGACCTGCACTGGAAACAGCAGGGCTGTGCTTCACCCAATGTCACCGACCCGAAGGGACACAGGTTACATGGGAGCAGCCCCAGGACACACCAGCCTTACTTTGCATGAGGAAAACTCAGGGCTATCCACAGAACTGGCGGCAGCATCTGAAGCTGCTGATGGAATTTGGGAGCCACTCTTCTCAGAGATACTGTCGTGGCACACGCAGGTCAGCAGAGAGCTGTCAGACACGCCGGTGCACGCCAGGAAGCTATTCCCACAAAACTGAACAGGCAGTCTTCCACCTCACTGCTCTCCATCACCACCCAGAGAGCAACACAGCACAGACCTGTCCCAGTGACCCTTCATGGGGAACTGCAGGAAGCCACAAGGATCCCAACTCTTGAATTAATATATTGGACAAAGTCACCCGAAAGTGATGCTTGACCTGAATGCCCTGCCAGAAGGGTCTGCTGATTTCCCTAGCCCTGCCCGGGGACTGGTGGTTAGTCTGTATCACCGACTTACAACCTAGCACAACCCAGACCATGATCAGGACACAGCAATTAGAGCATCAGCTTTGATCCCTCACCCAAGTTTGGTCCCTCACCTCCCTTCTGCTCTGTCAAGCTGCAGTATCTCTTTCTTACTTGTGCCCAGAGCAAGCACCCTAGGGAGAAGTCAGCAGGGATTTGTGAGACCTCTCAGAGACCACGGTGGCTTTGATTTCTCATTCTCCTTGAAGGTGCTGCCCCTGCCCACACCAACTTGACTTCCAGGACATTTCAGCTGGCAGGACAAACCTGGCTCGTCCAGCTCATCTCCCAGAGAGCAGTGCATTAACAGAGGGCGCAGGCAGAGTGAATCCGGGGTGGAGCAAAGATTAAAGCTGTGCCATGGTTTTGGCCATGGTCCTACCACACACAACATCGGCCAGAAGTCCAAAACTCGGCTAACACTGCACCTCACTTCTACCCTGCCCTGCATAAGTTGGGCCTCAGTCAACCCCCCAGAAGATGCCATAACCGCTGATAACCTGTCAAGGTCTCTCTCCCTCCCAGTTCCCAGCAATGACCCCAGCAGCTCTTTCAGAACAGAAGATCAAAACCATGTCTAGGTACCAAAGTTAATTCTCAAAGGCAAACAGACCAGTGGAATAGCTGCTGCTCGGAGTGTTGCAACCAGGACTTTATTCTGGGAGTAGAAAACAGCTTATACAGCAGCCAGGGCTTCTAGGAAGGCAAAGCCAGGACGGACTCCACACTCCTGTCTCGGCCACTGACGACAACAGGAACCTGAGTTCTACCCTCATCCAACAAAGATAAGTGGCAAAGGATCACATCAAGTTCCTTCGTTTTTCTTCCTTCAGAGGCTCGGGTCTCCCCTGTAAGCAGTCAGAGACCAGAACCTGAAAGCAGCAAGTGGGGTCTCTGTCACAATGGCAAATCCCACCCTGCTCAGCAGTGGCTCCCACCAGTTTCTGAACACATCTCTTACAGGATGATAAAAGTCAACGTTGTCTCACAAAACACCCAGAGACAATGGCAGGCACCAGCAAATGGGCCATGCCAGGGGTGGACAGGTCATGCCTACTTTATCTTAGCACTCTTTTGATCGATTTTTTGCATGCATCAACTCCCTTTACACAACAGAAACTCTACTGTGAACTTTGTATGTAAGAATTTCATTCCCCAAAAAGGAAATAAGCTTCCATACAAAGTCATAATCTGTTTGCACCAGCCTTCTTGTAAGCAAGAAGAACCAGAAAAGAGCAAACTCGTACATCAGTGGCTCGATAAATCGTGCTTACATCCCATTTTGTGAAACGCAGAGTGGCACCATAATGCAGCACAACCCTGTCCCCCCAAAGAGCTGGTTCCCCACTTTCTGCCAGAGCCCCATGAGAGCTGAAAGGAGGACGCCTGCAGCAGCGAGGTAAGGAACCCAGAGAAACCAAAACCCTCGCTCTGCCACAACTTTTAGCCCACAGCCGGGAGAAGCACACTCCCATTTGGCATGCCTGTGACCCCACACCCAGCCAGATCCACCAGCGATCCTTCCTTGGTCTCACACTCACACTTCTCCACCTCACACCTTCTGCGCGGAGACACAGCTGAGGGTTGGGATCACCCTCCTGTAGGTGCGGCAGCCCACACACCAACCGGCAGATGCAGCGCCGCTGTCTGGGATTGTGTCTCCAGGCCATGCTCCGTGAACTGCTGATCCACAAGCAGGTGGAGGAATGAGGTGTGGTGTCTGCCTCTCCTGGAGGGAACCGCAGCGGCTGCCACAGATTTCAATGCCTGGCTATCTTTGAAGACACTCAGTACTCACTAAGCTAATTGATACAAAAGTTTTCTCAGGCACGTAAAATTAAGGTATCATTTGTGCCTGTAGGTTTTGTTTGGGAGGGTGGAGAACACCAGCAGGAATCAAATAGTCAGGAGTGGTCCCATCAGATAGAAGCAGCTAGGCTGGGCTCCAGCACCTGCAGAGGAATTACACAGCACCAGCAGACAACGTGCTCGTTTTGATCTTGCTGTGAAGATGTATTTGGCAAATAAAAAACTTAAAGCTGGGAACCAGAGCAGAACCTGCAAGTTTCATGCCATCCTGCTGCCTGTGATGCTCACACAATGATGGTATCAGAACAGCAGCTGTGTAAAGAATGCTGCCCTCTTATCAGGGTTAAAAGGGTCAGAGCAAATTAAGCACTTCTCACAGAGTGACTATGAGGGGAAGCAGTTTCCCTTTCTCAGAAAAGGTCTCTAGCATGATAGATATCTTCAACCCCTGACACCAAAACTGGAGAAATGCAGTCTCCTGGGTGGCCAAGTCCTTGCTCATCACTGCAGCAAGACTGAGACACGGCACCATCTCACCAGTACAGAAGACAGACAAGCTGGGACCACAGAGCTGCACCTTTCTGGCAGGGAAACGTAGACCCTGCCTCCCTTCAGCCCTGAGGAAAGCATCAGAGAACACAATTTTGAATGCCCATCCTACCTTTCAACAAGCATTTTACAAAACACTCATTCCACATACGAGCTAAGCAGGGTCATGGGAGGCAACGCTGTCAGATGGGCTCAGTTTTGACCAGATGGGAACTCCCAGGGCCACGCACCTCCAAGAAGCTTGCCCAAGACCACATGCAAGCCAACAGAAGGCCAGAAACATATGGAAGAGTCAATCCTTTTCACCGGCCCTTGGATCTCCCTTTCCTCCAAGACCTCCTTGAACACAGATGGCTTCTGAGGCTCTCCATAAATGCTCAGCTTACACTAAACCTGAGCAGGACCATTTGCGGAGAGCAGCGTGTCAGGTTATAGTGTGCCATCCCACCTCCCCTCTGCTCTGGTTGCTTCCATTAACTTTTGCACAAATGATTCATTTTGCCCAGTCTTCTGTAAACAGCATCTGAAGCCAGCTGGAATTTGTTGTGCACCTAAATTACACTTGCTCAGCAAGCTCTTCTACAGCAGGCATGCGTTTTGCTCGTGGTGGGGGCACAGCAGCGCACATCCTCTCTTCCACTGCCGCAGCGTAGACTCTCTTCTTTCACAGAACTGAAGCAGCACGGTTAATATCCAAACCTCACTGCTATTAAAACATGAAAGCTACACTTTGAAGGAGGAAAGGGAAGAAACAACTCACTGGCTCTCTTAATTGTAGCCCTGGGCCAAAAGTCACCGCTGAAGAGCATATAAGTTGGGTAAGGGCAGGTGAGGAGTCAATACCTCAAGCTGAAGTGCAAAGCACAAGGAGGCTGACACACATGCAGGTACCTTCAGCAGAGAGGCTGACCTTGTCACACCCTGGACCATTTCAGCTGTCCCCCAGCTGACAAGGAAGCTATTAATGGACATACAGGGAAAGCACAAACACGCACCAGTCAACCACAGCAAAGGCCAGAGGGGGGTGGTTAAGACACCAAATCTGAAATGCGGTAAACCAAGTTTTTAAGAGTGGGACAGGTGTTGGCACGAAATCACAGGTTTCTGAGGCCAAGAGGCAATCTTCACAACCTCACCTGAGGCTGCAGCATGTCAAGCCTTTGTTTTGGTTGGCAGGACCCATTCCTACCCACCTGTTTTTTCCTTCCACTCTTCCCGTGAAATCAAAAAGTGAACCCAAGGGAAAGTTAATCACTGGACTCTGGACTAACCAACTGCAGACATCGGGAAAGCCAGTGGTTCTGCCCATAAAATGTGGCCAACGGCTATAAGTGAAACACCACCATTCCCAGGGAATCTGCCTTTGTGAAGAAGGCAAAAATCAAGCATGGGATGTGACAGACAAAAGGCCAGCTTTGCCCTGCATTCACATAGGCAGTAGGAACTCGGCAGAAGAGGACAGACTGCAGATGATATCACATGCGCACCTACACAGACGCATAGAGAGGACTTGAGCCATTTTATCTTTTCCAATCTAATAAAGAACTGAAGATAAATTCATCCAACTGGCACAGCACAGTCTTCAAAACCCAAAAAACTTTACAGCTGGTTTGCCAAGAGATGTTTTTTTGAGGCACTGGGAGTGGGAAGGAGGGAAGAGAAAAAAAAACACAGTAATGCTCCTTCCTACAGCATGGGGAGAGAAAGTTATTTCACAGATTTAGTTTATAAGCAGTTTTACTTTTAAAGCAGAGTTAAAACCAGGATAAAGAAGTAGGCTCAACATGCATTTTGTCATGCCACACTGTTTGCCATACAAGCCAACTCTGCTTTTCCTGACTGGAATTAAACTCCTTTACATCCAAAGCTCAGGTCTCAGTGCGCTCTCAGAAATGCTCTGCACCTCACTGAGCCCCGCTACGGCAAAGTTGAACACAGCGCAAAATGCCTTTCTAGGAGATCCGCCACCAGGTTGCACACACATTGCCAAGCGAAGTCCAGCACCTGTAGAACACAGCAGTACCGAGATGGAGGACACCTGTAAAAACAGATCCGCCCTACTCCAAAGGGAACCTAAAGCCACAGCAGATGTTCTTTTCATCTCCGCGTGCATTACTGACTGCTTCAAGACAGCGCTCTGGGCAGGTAAAGAAGAGCTAATGCTAATTGCTCGGGATCCCATTGCAGAGGAGAAGACGATCGTGGCTCAGGCTGGCAGGTCCCCAGGCATGAGAGCACTAAGATACACCATCCTGGGGGAGCCGTGGGATAAGGAAACACGCTGCTGAGCTGCGCCACGCATCGGTCCAGTGCCCTCAACACCAGCCTCTGCAAGATGAAGACGCACACAGATCTTGCAAAGTTCGAAAAACACCACACAGCCTTACAGGACTGACTACACAAGTTCTGCTGCATTTTCGCAAGAGTCCAAGGCACAGTGCTGGCCTTACACCCCAGCACCTGCTTGTCACTGTGAAGCCACCAGCTGCATTAGCACAGGGTGCCAAAGCAGAGTCAGTCCTTTTGCAACCACAGATGAAACTCTAAGACCATAAAACACGGAAACAAAGAGCTACGAGATCAGCGAGAAGAACTACATTTCTATCCCACTGCTCATTTATTTCACTATCTAACCAGGCGCCCAAGGCTCTGGTTAAAGGAATCTTTTCATACGAGTTTTGATACGGGAAGGGGCATGGACAAGACTTGGCTGCTTAATTCAAAGGCATCGCCCTGAACGCCTGGCAGCACTTTTCCTGCGCGATTGAAGTAGTTAGCCCCTTGCTGGAAACGCAGAATTACTGCAGACTAAATCTGGACAGCGTTGCTTGAACCAATGCCAAGGTGCCTCATTTCTGTGACTAACTAATACCAAATGAATAATTTCTTTAAAAAGAACTGCAGCTTGGACTTTCAGAGACTTGCAAAAATAATAATTACGTTTGTCTTTTATACCCAACAAACATTTTGATCTATAGTGGCCATTGAAAGGAAGAAGCTATGAGTACAATTGCTGGCAATTATTTTGATTTTTTTTTATACGGTTAAGCACAGACATTTTGCTATTTAAATTGAGATCAACACTTATTTCCTTCTCTCAATGAACTTTTTTATGCTTGCCTGCTTTGATGGTGATGTCCAGTAAGAGGCTTTCAGAGTATGATGCAAGCACGGGTTTTTTTAGCATGTGCACTCTTCTAATGAAACTAATAAAACACCATGCATGACAGAGCAAGAAGTTAACTTTGTGAGAGCCAGAAGGATACGGGTTTAATTCCTCTTGATTCAGCAAAACAAGAACAATCCTGTATAATATGCCACAGTCTTGATGAAGAGAAAGTTCAGCGTTGATCTTAAGTCTGCCCCTGTAATACCAGATCACTTCGCTACCACACATTGACCATCAAACATCCAAAGACAAAGCACCCCGAATTCATCAGGGAAGAACAAACCAGAACAAAGTGATTTCCCTTCTAGGAGTCTATTCTCTTATGCTGTAGCTGGAAGATTATTTAACCAGCAATTCCGTTGCACTACACAATTGACGCGGAGCAGGCACGCTGAAATCAGGATCTTCTTCACTCAAGTTCCATGGTCCATCGCAGTTGGGGCTCCAAGGGGACGCAGATCTCATTTCAGCCAGATCCACTTGTCACCAACATCAGCATTGTAGCCTTGCCTAAAATTGCGACCAGGAAGCTAGAGAAAGCAGAAAGTTCAGTCAGAAATATTTCTCTTTTCACTCTTTATGGAAATTTTTTTAGATTCTTTAGGAAGTGCCTCGTGGTCTCTGCAGAAGTGCAACATGAAATACTTTTATACAACATAATGATTAGCACTTGGAGAAAAATCAGTCCCTCTGAAAGATTTGAGCTGCGCAGCTAGGGGGGTGGACAAAACCCACTGTGTCATAGTGTATATAAAAGCTAGGCCAATATGTCAACACAACAGCATATTCCACCAGGATTCACCCAGTTCTTCTCCCCTACACACCCTGGTGCCCAGTTTTCATAAGAGGTAACCCCTCTAATCGTAGCATGTCGTAGAAGAACTGAATCAGTCAGTAGAATCTCATGCCAAAATAGGAACACAGTATTAAATACATGAAATATTTCATGCATGAAATACTAAGTTAATTACTACATTAAATTAAACCATTCAAATGAAATTGCATATTTAGCCTTCAAGAGTTGAGCTTTATTAAGCAAAAGCAGCCTGTCTTCATAAGCAAAGCCAGAAACCACTGCTTCCTGGAAAACCTGAAGTTTCTTGAGCCCCATACCCAAATTTCACTGGTACCCTGGGACCTAAACAACAGCCTTCACTCTCTGCCTCTGAACCTCGCTGACCTTTCAGTCTGCAACTCTTCTGCACAGACTTTTAACGCTGCTGGGAGCGGCCTCCCCCCAGGCACCTCGGACAAGCAGGTTCATCTGACCGACCTTTCTGCACCCACGGTTCCCAAACCAGGACTTGGGGAACCACAGTGCTGCCACACAAAGTCACCGCTCCATACAGCTCATTGCACATCGCTGTACGCAAGATGGCAAAGCGCTGGGGACTGCAGCGGGGAAGCCTTTCCTTCTGACAGCATCTCAAGAGCTTGGGCTGGTTGTACAGGTCACAAGAGGACCACGCAAGGAGCTGTTTGAGCCTAGTGAACCAAGAAACACATTGCAGAAGGAAAGGCTGGATGGACTGGAGCGCTGTGAGGGGGACATCAGATGTACTAGGAAAGCTGAAGGTCTGCACCCTCACCAGGAAAGCAAATTGTCACTGAGATGAGATAAAAATGGAGGTGAATAGCAGTAGCCTAAACAGTCTTGGCATTTAGGAGTTCAAGGAGTTGCATCTAGACCTAGAGACAAGGATCTGTTACTTCCAAGTCTGTGACACGACACGGGAGACTGAAGCACACAACCCCTTCCTGGTAGTCCATCTAAGTGGCCAAACAAGTGTCCTACAACCAAAGCCTTCCACAGGGTTCAGGAGGAAGAGGACACGCACAGCTGTGCGGATTGTGCATGGGGATGGAAAGCCAAGCCTGGCCCTCTCAGCACGCTGCCACATCCAGCCACATTGCGAGAGCACTTGGGCAACGTTACAGACACAAAAATTCAGCGACCGGGACGTTCTGCCTTCAGCTTTGAAGATCTGGGAAACGAGACTGTTTAAGTAGCCGCCGTTTTAAGGGATCACAGATGCGGCACACGCAGAACTACAAGAGAAAGACTGCCAGTACGGCTAAAATAGCAAAGTCCCCTTACACAGCGTATGGGCTCTCTCTGCAGGTGAGGAAAGTGCTCTTCCAGGTGAAGGAGGCTGCGTCGGGTCTGGAAAAGCATGCTTCTGTGACAGAAGACTCACCACAAGTTTGCCAACAATGCTGTCACCGAAGTAGTCTCCTACCAACTTGCCTTGCAAAAGCCACACAAATTTTTAGTGCACTTTCAGCCTGAATTAACATAAAACAGGCTCTGTACCTGCTAGATAACTAAGCCATGGGAACAAAAGCTTCCAGCGACAGATCAGTGCATAAAGTAGCTGCTTTGGCAATTACTCTGAACTGAGTGATCCTACGGAGGAAACTGATGTAGATACATCTCAACCTCTGAATCTCAGGTATTAGAGCAATCCCCTTCAGAAAGTACCGACCATGACCTGAAGCGCCAGATGGACGCTCCAAAAGCAGAGTCCACCTCCAGAACCTCTCTTCTTATCTCCAGGAATGAAAGAGAGACAGAACACAGCATTCATCTTCGAGATACAATAATGGAATCAAGCAGCAAACCACCAGGAAAAGCACGTGAGTTTTGTGAGAAAGTCTGAAGCCAGCAAAGTTGCTATAATAAAACCCTTCCTTTAAAAATAAGCTATCCACTGGCACCCTTCACAAATAATTAAGCACAGATCATCTGCTCATCTCCGCACAAACGCTGGTTTCACACAGTACCCCTGACTTGTCCTGATGATTTTTCCTTTCAAAAAACTGTAAGAGTATCCTGTTTGAGAGCTGCCCCTGCAGAGAGAAGCAAGACCCAGCCTTGATGAAATCTATACTCAGGCCACAAAAACAGCT
>VYZM01010474.1:1165236-1203703 GCA_013398915.1 Dromas ardeola
GGGTGTCTTCTTTTTTTTATTTGAACATCAGAAAATAAGACACTTCTTCCCCTAAAACATCAAGCTAACGGGAGACTTCTACCTCCTTCGTGAGACATTCCCCACGCCACCTTGTCACAAGCCATTACAAGCCACTCTTGATCAGTTTTTCTGAAGTTTTTCATTTAAAGCTGCCTTTCGTGTCTTGTCTAAATATTAGAAGAAACCATGCAGTCCTGTTAAGAGTTACTCCCGCTGCGCAAAGAGATGCAAGATGAAAACAAACGATTACTATCTCTGCCCTGCAAATTTGCAGTGGTGAGCTAGGAAGGACATGAGACCTGCTGTGACCAGCCCGTATCTATTAATTCTAGCACAAAACCAGCTCTCCCTGGTCCTCTCCAGGCAGCACCTAATTGGCCCTTTGATACTTCAAGAGATTCCCAGATAACTAGATTATTAAAGCAACAGGAGCTCTCTGGGAAAACACAGTTTACAGCTTCATTTCTGGGTAAATCTGCCCTCTTTAAAAAGATACAATATCAATCCCAACAGAATTCAAATTCATTGTCCAAAACAAATTCCCCATGTGCCTTTGGTTAAAGACATGCAATACATCAAAGTGAATTTTATAATAAGTATTCATCCATACTCCAGCGTTCACAGTGGGCCTTGGCAAAAGCAATCGAGTATTGGGATATGTTACAGCCAGGCTTTCAAAACAGCCCAAAAAATGGGAAGGGGAAGGCACAGTAAACAAATCCCATATTGCAGTATCACATAGGAAGCAGGATGATGTCAATTTTAAGTTCTGTGCACTGTCTGCACCAGGTACAGGCAACACAGACGACTTCCCGAGAACAAGCTCTTCAAAGCTCACTTTTTACAGCCGCGTCCATAGAAAAAACAGGTACAAAACTAGGAACAAAGTAGGTCCGCCCCAGAGGGGAGGAAGCTGGTGATCTTTTAGCAGTCATTGAGCATTTGGAAAAATACCGGAACAGGAGTCATTCCTGTTCCTGTGGTCTTCTGCCTCCCCTCCAGCTCCTCGCATGCCTACCTCCTGCCAGAACAAGCCTTTGTTCAACGTCAAGAGGAGCCTGGATTAAAACGGCCAAATACAAAGTGCTGCAGCGACATTTCACAGCATGGCTGAATGGACTGAACAGCATGATGCCAACAAGAAGAGGTCCCACAGTACCCATCCTCTCATCTCTCTGCTGCACAACCCAAGCCAGCTCTGCAGCTTTGCTGGATCGTTCCACAAGCTCCATCAACACCCTCGCCCAGCAAGAAGCTGTTCATCCTTCTGGCTGAGATAGTTTTCGGTGACTCTGCAGGCTCAGTCAGAGCCAGAGCACTGCAAAGAAGAGTGGTGGGAGCACCAGGGAACACCTGGGGATGCAGGGCAGATAGTGAGATGTGCTCCTTTTGGAGATAACAAACGGTTAAGCGGGTGCTCCAAACTGTGCCCAGCTGAAGTCCCAGCCTGTGGTGCCCACAGCTGCTGAGCCAGCACAAGGGCAAGGACACAAACAAGTGGCCAGCCCTGAGAAGAGGCAGACTGTCCAGCCTAGAAAAGAGATGATGGAAGGGAGACAGGACAAGTGACATAGAGCTTGTACACATGTCACTATGTAACTTGCCAGTAGCTGGGATAACACAGAGGGACTGAATATTCACTGTCTCTTCCAGTACAAGAGGGCGCCATCAAACACAGCCAATGGCTTGAAGGACTCATAGCTGAGGGATACTGCCGATGAAAAAAATTCAGTGGGTCTCAATGGGAAACCAAGCCAGTACTTGGAAGAGCCTTGCATTTTGCACATGACTTGTGCATTACAAGTAAGTTTCCCAGTGAGAACTGTAATAAAAAAAAATCAGCAAGGCCACATCATTTGCAAGTGGCTGACACGTTCACAGGAACATTCCACACGTGTTACCTTCAAATCACACTTGAGTAAGACTGAAGAAAAGGTGTGATTTAATGGCCACGTTAAAAATAATTGTAGTGCATCCTGTTACACATGATTAAATATTAACACCACATTTCAACAGGCAAGTAAAAGGAGTAGCATACAGAATCAAATAAATCCCTTACAAACCTTCTTAGGTCCTTCACTGATATCAGGCCAAAGAGACCTATGGAGCCACCAACAGACTTGTCCAGCACCAAGTGTCACAGAAAGCAGTTGGCCATCACGCCAAAGCTGAACCTCTTTCCCAGAAGAATTAAGAAAAGTCTTGTCGTTATCAGCAATTATCTAGACACAGACTTTGCAACACAAGAATTAAGTCTCTGCCCTCAAGAGCTTACGACTGAAGCAGCACTGGCCAAGCAAACGGGAACAGAGATCCCACCAGACAAGCTCAACAGCTCACACGCATTCCGGCAGCAGGAGGTGAACGCAGGCTCCTGCAAGGTTACTGCCAAGGAACAGCTTTTTCCACTTCATGGAAATGGATAAGACAGAATCAAGTCTTAGTCTGCTGCGTTTACACTGTGCAGAACTTCAAGTTGGCAGGAAGGATTATTTCAAGAAGTATGTGATAAAATCCACCACACCGAGCATGAAACTAATGAAATGAGCTGTACCCAAAGGCAGAGTCAGCTCAAAAGAATGAGACTGCTCAACTTTAAAAGAGCATCAGTAAAAAGATGAAAACAAGATCATCTCATCGGTTAAATTAAGAACTCCACCACAGAAGTGTCTGTCAAAACTATAAACATGATGAAAAGCCCTATAAAGTGGTATAGGCTGCAGAGTAGCAACCAACAGCTTCAACCAGCTGTTTGCTATAAGCTGCAGCTGCATTTCAGAGCTCCCCACAATAATTTCAAACCAGACGTGTACAGGTAGAGCTCTGGAGCGTTTTCACAATCTGAAAAGGTCTACATCCATCAGTTTAGAGCGTGTCTTGTTTTCAAGATTTCAGGAGCAGAAAGAATTACCACTTTTTCCCCCTTCTATTTCTGTGCTGTTTTCTACTAATGGCTGGGCTTCACAGCTAAAATAGATCTATAAATAGAATGTTTTGAGCAGCGCTGATCAAAGAGCACTTAAAAACAGAGTCATTACTCCGCAAGCATGGGCTCATTCATCAATATCCAAACCTTTTCATTTAGTGGCTGTTTATAACAAGCATAACAGCAGCACCTTCCATCACTGCTGTTAGAGAAGATTCCTGCTTTTCCCAGTAGAAATCCTGACTTCCAGTAGTTTATTGTCAATGTTTGTTGTTGGCACACAGCTAAAATCCGAGATAATCTAGGAACATGTAGCTTCATATACTGGCTGTATTCTGGAAGGGTTTGGTTCCTATGTTCTAGATCAACAGATGAAAGTGGGGAGGGAGGTGTAATACCCCCCCAAACACACATGAAGGTGTATATGGTTTGGTTTCCAAAGGATTGGCATAGATAGATGTTTGTTTACAGCTCGACTCCCGCCATTCTTTACTCAAGCAAAATTCTTGATGCTGTTAACATTCATTATAGTCCAAGTAACAAAGAGTACTCAAAGCCTTTAGTGAATTGAGGTTAAAACAATTCCAATCTGCTGAAGTTGTTCAATGAATGTTGTCCTATCCTTCATTCATTCGTTAAAAAGACAGACAAGACAGTATAAATCTTTCGGAAAGAGAAGCATCCATAAGAAAGATACAGCATATTTCTTCAACGCTCAAGTATTCTTTATTTCAAACAACATAACTGAGCTTAATCAGGAATCTGATTTTGTAAAAATCAATGTGACTTGCAACTTGAACCGCAGACACCATAAAGAACCTAACGCGTATTTCTAGCCTTGCTTTTGCAGGACAGCCAAGAATAAATAAGCAACAGAGTATAACTAAATATTTTGCTGCAGCTCTTTTCCACAGCGCCTACTTGCCCTAGTGACTATTGTCCGTAGCAGCAGAATAAAATCTACTTTAGCTTTTCCTCAGCAGAGAACATGTTAGAAACACCAGTTATCCACAGCAGAGTACAAACCTTCCACAGGAGAAAGTCAAGTAACTATATCCAAGGATAAAGCGTTATACCAACTGCAGACTTGCTTTTCTAACTGGACAGGTAAAATGCAAAAAGCCTCTTATAATAAATAGCTTTCCTTATGATAGCAGCAGCTGGCCTTAGCAATGCCAGTTCTACATTAAAAAGCCCAAAGGCACTTATCAGCAGAAAAATACTAGAAAGAAACAAGGAAAACCACATACTAATGCCATCCCAACCAAAACTGTACCTACCACCACACCTGCACAGTTGAACACCTCAAACTGACACTATTCCACAGTTTAAGACTCATGGAGAGGTTACCCCCAAAAAGCAGGGGCGAGCCAAAACTAGATCCAAGTATCCTTCTTACAGATTTGCCAAAACCTTTTCCTGATCTACAGTGTGATTTTCAGTATAGGATACCACGATGAAACTGTCCTCTGAGGGTTGGATTTTTTTTTTAATTAAAGTTTCCTAGGAGATGCAGAAGAGTGGAGTGGGAGCAGCTCACTTGCAACTTTCATCCACTTCACTGAATCACTGACAAAAGATCTTTCTTCTGAACTGTTTTCCTTGGGGTTTTATCGATTTGTTTAATAGAGGTCTACCCTGGGAATCACATTCCTACGTGGGTATGGGATTGAGAGGAGTTGGGGAGAGGGAGGATGTGTTCCCACAAAAAATAGTTTTTTCTTTTATAAGGCTCGGTGGCAGACTCAAGTTTGAAATGGATTACTTTAAGAACAGTGGGATTTCACTGTCTTTTTGATTTACATAGGCACCCAGTGCCTGGAAAAGCATGGTTTGTCATCTAAAACAAAACAGGCGCAAGTACCAAGACCAAGATTTGAGATAGTCCCGAGGACTCTCGGGTCCCTTCTCCCCGTATCTGGAATAGATATCCATGCCAATTGCCCACGATATTTTCCAAGGGAAGCAGGGTAGAGAAGATACGCATTTCTAAAGCGGACGAGGGGCTGAACAAATTTCTCACGCTCTCTCCACACATTGGCAAGAGTGGAGGAGTCGGGGAGACAGGAAGATAAGCAAATCACATGCCTATTCCCACCTCTTTCCAGGTACTCTTCAGGAATAACTTCATCATTTCTAGGTTTTAGTTATTTTTTAGGTTCTTCTTGTCTTACCGATATTTAGCTAGGCGACATCTTGTTACTTTAGAAAGGGCTAAAAATATTTTTGCAGAGATAAAACCCCTTAAGTTAAGCCTTTCCTAATTTATTGTGTGTCTGTTTTCATTCCTTCCTGGACTCAAGAACAGACAGGGCTGGGCATTATAGCTGTCAAACACGTCCATTAAAATAAGAATTAGTGAAGGGAGACCTTGATCCTAAAAAAGAAAAATGAAAACTTGATCAAGCCAAGAAAAAATGGCAGGAGAAAGAAAACAGAAGATTGTTACCATAGCAGCTGCCTTTGATACAATCACAAACATGGAGAACAAAGATATCCTAACCTCCCTGCTTCTGCAAAGGCGAGAGCACTATGGAAGACAATTCATGGCTTAGATAAGGCTTATTGCCGCAGTTGTACTTTATATATATGCATGGGCAATGTCCTCTGTGCATACAAGCATAATTGGTCAAAGAAGTGGGTTTTTTTAGTAGCCTGTAGCTTTTCTTGTAAACCAAGATCTGCAGCCAGAGGCCAAGATGCTGAGGACCCAGCCATGTGCTATCACCACATTAAACATCAACGGATCAAGTTTTGACACAAACACTCCCTGGTTTTGATCCAGACTCTGGCTTCCTGAAGCTCAAGTATTTCTTTTGTAGTTTGGGATATTTTAAATGGGGGATTTGTGTGTAAGCCAGGAGGGCTCTGCGCTCTCAGAGGAGATGGGAAGGCAAAAGGACTTCCTAACCCCCCTATTTGCCAGCAGCCATCTTCAGCCCCTCGCAACCGCAGCTGCCAAGAAGTGTCAGGGCTGCACTTCACACGCAACTTGGGCCACATCAAACCTTGAGAAAGCATTCCCTTGATCTTCTCCCTTTTGGCCTAGTTATGATCTTCACATTATAAACACATGCTCTTACAACAATACTCTTATTTTTGGGTTGTGAGGCTGAGAGCTGACTAATGTTGCAGGCTCACCTTCCCACCACTGAACATCTTGCTGTGTTACAGGTATTTCCCTGCAACTACCTAAGTAACTGGAGGCATGGCAGACATTGCACACTTGAGGATTTCCCCTCCTAAGGCTGCATCCTTATGAAAGGGAGAGTAATAAAAAGCCTGGGGAAAAAGCGTGGGACTCTCCTCCCCCTCCAACCTGTTGCCTTTTCTCCACTTGCTGCTATGCAAGACCGCAGGGGAGCAACAGGCACACACTGCCAGGTCCCGGGGCAGAAGGGAGGAGGATGAGGAGCAGGATATAAAGACGCAGCTCAACAAGGCAGCCAAGCTGGTGCAGCTGCTGTAGAAAGGCCGCCATCCCCAGCTACTACCTTTCTTTGCCTCCATGGCCCTATGTTCCAAAAGCAGTCTTCCACCAATGGAGAAGGGTGGGGAAAAAAGAAAAATGAGAGCCTTCTCTTACCTTTCAGTGGCATATTTATTTGCTTTCTTGACAAGTTAAATGTTAGGCAGAAAAATCTGAGCCACTCATTTTGTCTCTGCTTAATATGGAACAGACAAGGATGGACAAAGCAGAATCAATACTACTGCCAATAAGCCTCTGCTTTCTTCACATGGTAAATATGGCACACATGCCGCAGAAAGAGTATGTCACACAATTAGATGGTTTGAAGGAGGGCAACGAGAACCATCAAGGAAAGCAGCCAGGGGATGGAGGCTGAAGTGTGCCAAGATCAGCAAATAGCCAATGCATGGTGGGGAAAAGCAGTAAGAGGGTAAAGGAAGGGAAGCATGTGGCACAGCGTTTCAACACAAGAGCAAAAGGACACTTCAGACTGAAAGATGAACTAAACAAAGCTGAACTAAAATTGGACTAAGAAAGCCTTACACACAGGCACGTGCATTCACTGGAGCTGGAAGTCATATTGGGATAGGAAGCGTCTTTGAAGGTAGTTCAAGAGCGCGTGTGGAATAAATTCTTCAAAAAAATTCATCACACATTGTCTGCTTCAAGGGTAAGGTACACATCCCTGACTTCTTTTTCTAATTGTGTAAATTAGACTCACAAGAGATACAACACTTTGATATGGGATTGCCTTAGTACAAAAGGAGCTTCTAGGTGCCTAGGCCTGTCTTGTCTGAAGAAGAATCTGTATGCCCAAGCATTTGTTCATTTTCTTTAATATACCTACCGGCACATATACTTAAAAAATCCCAGCACACTTTAAAGAGGATAGGATACCCTTCCCATCTTACACACTGAAGAAAGGATGGGGAAAAAACACAAATAAATCCTACAGCATGGGATGCAAGCCACACTTTTTAGCATACTACTGAAAACAGGCCTCTTCTCCTTCGGGGTTTCTGAGACTTGTGTTTAAAGATGTTGGGACAAGTCACTGGACAAAGAGGAGCTGGGTTACATGAACCAGGGTCAGGGTGAGTGGGCTAGCACAAATGCTTTCTGCTAGGGCTGATGACATGAGAAAGACAACTAGGTTTTAACCATTTTGCTTCCACCTCTTCTAGTCAAGGAATTCCACTCTGGTGCCTGGAGTGAACACCAGCAAGCGCTGGACTCCAGGCTCTGGTACACCTTGTGATAAGCAAGACCACTAATTTGTTCCTATTTTTAAGCACAAGGTTTGATAAATGAAATACTGATCATTTCCTTATGATCTGCAGTGAAGGGAGAGGTGGCAAAGACTGTTTTAAAGTTCTCCAGCTTTGTTTTCAGAGGTAAAGAAGTAGGTGACGACTTGAATACGAATCTTAGACAGCTGCGCTTTTATGTATACAGAAAAGAGCATGCACGTAAAATAAGCCTTTTTTCACCACCCCTAGGAGATTCAGCAGGACTTGCCAACAGCATTCAGGAGTGTGAAGTACATAAGTACATTATTTAAGTACACTGATTCCATTAAACAGAACCATTTGTTTTCGCCTTCTCTGCAAACACATCTGCCTAAGTGCTCCAGCTTTGCAGGGCGCACATGGAGTTTGGAGCATTATCTGTGGGGATTGCGCGCAGTTGGATGAAAGCAGAGAGATACAGCAGTTGTTAAGAGAGTAGTCAAGTCTTTACTAGTCTGACAGTTCCTAAAATAATGTTGCTTCACTTAAGAATGAACATGCTTATCTCTGATCTACAGAACCCGACTAAAAGGTTACTCTTCCCTTGCCAGAACAGCATCTTTAGAAGTTTATGACTGCCTGAACAGAATGGCTGAACCCTGCCAGATGACTTTATGGTGAGAGAGGGAGGCAGAAAGCCACCTCCTCGCATGCGAAAAGAATGCTTACAGAAAAAATTCAGAGGATATACACAAAAAAAGCTAGTTTCTAGTATTCAGAGCTGTATGTGGCTACCTCATTATTTTGCAGAAAGGCTCACATACTAAAGTCTTGGACTCTGAGGAGTGTTTCCTCCTCCTCAGTTGCTTCTGACTAATGAGTATTTTGAACAATAAACAGCTTCTGCCTGGAATTTGTGAATCCCTGAAAACCGCTATTATTAGGCAGCATGAATTGTGTGCATGCAACTCTGAAAAGCCCTGCAGTTAGCTGCCTATTGGTATGATCAAGGATTTATGACTAGTTATAGGATTGCCGAGGAAAAGAAAAATCCCCTACGCAAATCATTGTATTTATGCGGTAAACATCATTACACCAACTTTAAAAGCGTGCATTTCCCACAAGGAAAAGTTAAAGTTCTGTAATTATACCATAATTAAGTCTTTACTTGCAAGTCATGTGAACCTAAAATCTTTATGTCTTCAAATGCTGAAGTGGTAGCACAGCCGTAACCGTCCCTGCGTAAACATGGACAAGGTTTACAATTCCCTCTCCTTAGACCCAGGAACCTCGGGACCAAGATTTGCATGGCCAGAAGTTCAGCTGCTTTTTCTGCCTGTGCTGGTTGGTCTCATGCCGCATTACCTCCGAATGTAAGCCTTGCCTTACAAAGAAATTCACGCCTTCATTTGCTAAACAAAGTTGGATGGAAAAAACACAAGATCTTCAAAGTTTCAACACAAAGAACCGAATTCTTAGAACATAAAGCAGCAGGTGGGGCTGGCTTTGTGCTTCCCTTTCCAGTAGCTTACAGGAAGTAGGAAAATTCAGCATCTTTTGCATTGTGCACCATTGCTATAAAGCCCTGAAGGATTACAAGCGTTTAAGCATTCAGAAGAGAGAAAAAGAGTAGGTAGTATTGCCCGAATTTAACAGAATGCTTCATGAAATGTACAACTCCTCCTTATTCCAAAGGATATTATCACTTTCCACAGTACTTTCCGGAATCAGGGCTGAAGAACATGCCTGCAGAAGGGAGATTTTATTTTGGCAGTGGTTTGTTTTGCACTGACAGTGCTCAGCTTCTGCTGTCAGCTAACTGGCATCAAGCAGAGCAATCCAAGGACCCAGCTTTCCTTCCCAGGTATTCATATTCCTACTCCTAAGCAGCCTTTTGCTACATCTGCAAAGCAAGTCACAATTTTTCCTGGAAGCCAGCTATTTGATGAGCCAGGGGATTCTCAGTTTCTTGCCAGCACAAAGAGGAATGTGCTGTTCTACAGTTTGAGGAAAAAAAAGGCTTTCAGAAGTATTACCCCTGGTTCTTAGCACGCAGCACCAAGGTCACATCTAGCTGTGTGTCAGGCAGCCTCAATAATTCCCAGCTCCACTGCAAAGTGACATTTCAGCCGAAAAAGCCTATCATCTTCGGGAAGAAAGGCACCGTCAGTACAGATGGATGTTGCATGCTGGTGACAAGTCATGCAGCAGATCCTTCTGAAATATGTTCTCCACATACACAGATGTCTCGGAGTGAAGGACTCCAAAAATCCTTAGTCTGAGCTTGAAGTTTTGGACTTAAAAATGTTAAGTGATACCAAAAAGCACAAAATCCTCACAGCAATTTCTCAGATGGACCAGCGAGTTTTCAAACCCATTAGACAACCTCAAGGAATACCAAGATGCTTTCTGCTGCTTTCACCTTTAGCTTTAGCCCCTTTTACAAGCTGGAAAGGCTACATCTCAAATGAGGCCGAACAATGGGAACTCAGGAGCTTCTCCACAACATTGTTAGCTGAGGAGGAACAAATTATGGTGAATAATCCCAGGGACTTCTAAACTGACTATTCAAGAAAACACTGGTAATTCAGAGTTTCCAAACAAGTCTACAAACCTGTTATCTTACATTTTAATTTCAGTAAGAGACTGTATACTGACAGGACGAAAAATGATAGTGTTCTGACTATAAATTGTTGTAAACCATGATTTTCATATAGATCTTCCTTTGTCTTCAGTGATTGCTTAAAAAAAAAAAAACAAACACAACATAGCAGCAGAGTTTTCAACCCAACTTGAAAACATAACATCACCTGTAACTTCAGTTTGTCTAATCAGTATTAACAGCCATCAATTCCACAGTTTCTCTAATGAGAATTTGTAATACCTGGGCCTTAGGAAAGCACCACATTGTGTGAGAGGACCCCATGCCAGTTAAATAACAATAAGCAACAGGGCAAAGTGCTAAGTCAATTGGAAGCCGTTGTCTCCAGAACCAGAAAGGCAAGCAGCTAATTAAAACACTGTGTGGGAGCCTGCGTGAGGTGTAAGAGAGCACTGGGCCACAACAGGCTTTGGATGTGTGCCCGCATACAGAACCACACTAATTAAAGCAGCAACAGTTTTGAGAAGCAATGTAACATTCGTACCTCCTCAGCCTACTCCAGAAAAAAAAACACCCCCTCCCTCAGCGTTTTATAAGCAGTCTTCTTTATAGAAGTCACCATGGGTTTCCAATTTTCTTGTTTGACTCAAAGGATTATTTTAGATTTCAGAGGTCAGAGACTAATCGGGGCAGGAGAAACAAAAACAACTGAAAACCACTTATCCTTTAGTCCCCATCTAAAGATCAAAAAAGAAAATCAGCTTACAAAACAAACCATTCGCTTCATTATTCCTCTTGTGGGGAAGCTGGACTTCAAAACAGGTGGGGATGTGGGCAAAATCCAGAACTTACTCTTAAGAAATGTGTATCCCTGTGCATGAGATTGACACCAGACTGCACACAGGACACTTACAAACACGCCTGTACTTTGGCAGGGACAGTTGCCTGGCTATCATACAACTGCTCCCCTTCCAGGATTACTTACCGATCGATACTCGTAATAGATTTTATCATATTCATTGCCCCCAATTGTGATTTCTGGAATGAAGCGAGGGATGGCTACCGGATCCAGTACTCCATCTTTGTCCTGAACACTGAGGGGAAAGAAAAAACGGAAGAGAAAGAAGGAGCAGTTAGTCCGCACCCTGCCCCAAAGACAGCAACATCAATTCTGAGTTTGACCAAATATTAAAGAAACACTTTTCTGTTAAATAATACTTCCACGGGTTTTGGCAATTTTCTAGTTACGATCAATTATGTAGTCATGCTTTTCCTCACATAGCTACTGTGTTTCCCCCTGCCCCGGCCCTTGACTCCAGCTTGTTCCTGCTCCAGCTTCTCCCTGTTTCTCCATTCCCCCATTCCCTCCCCCAGGGTTTTCCTGCCTGGAGATGGTCCGTCATTTCTGGGAGCGTTCTCCATAAGGCACCTCTAGCTTCTTGCTTTCCTATATAAACAAGGCATATATAACAAGTGGTTTTATTGAATCCTATCCTGCTGTATCAACTTCATTTAATTGCCTCCTGTTCAGTTAGTTTTCACAAATGAACCCTCACAAGGATTAAAGTAAGGTGGTGCTCTTCCCCAAATTCCCATCCTAAATGGATCAACACTGAGGCAATCGTGGGGTTTGGCAGCAGACAGTGCCTCTAGCATCCTGCCTGGGAGGAACCGGCGGACATTTGCCACGGCAGCTGGAAGAACAGGCATCAGGATCCACCAAAAATCCACGTTGCGTGGCACCAGCACTTTCAAATACCCCAAATTTAAAACATCTGAGAAACTGCTAGAAAGCCACCTTCTGCATACTGGTATTATACACAGACCAACAGTGCCACCTATACGTATTTGGGGAAAAACACATCCATTTGTAACTGACCAAATTCTGAGTTCACCACCATTCAACACTGGAAACTCTGCAAATTGTGTTTCTCTCAGTGAATTGCATTTCTTTACAAATATTTAAATACACATAAAGCATATACCCTGAGCAAAGCAAATCATCTTTAAGCAATTTTTTTTTCCCCCTAAATCACAAATTTCGGGACCTTACCTCAGAGCATTGAACGGTTTCAACAAGTAAACTAGTCTGCTAATGTATCTTAAGATGCAGACTGTAAATTGTGCTACAGACAAATTAGTAAGGAAATACAATAATCTAGTAAAAATTGAGATGGGACAACTAGTCTGCAGTTAATCCATTCCTCCATGAATCTCAGCCAAATGGCAATTGTAGAAGACAATTCCCAGGCACAATTCATTTCAGTTAGTGGCCAAAATGGAAAACCTGCTGCTCTTAAGACTTCTTTACTCTCACAACCACCACCTCCAAAGAAACCACTGCCCAACAAAAAAAAAATGCAAACGTAATGCAACCAAAGATGGCTCCCCCAGCTTCAGCTCTGCACCTTAACAAATAACTTTGAATACTAAAAGCACCACCCAGAGACACCTGCCACAACAACGTCTTTAACCACAAAACCACATACGCTTGTCAGAACTAATTCACTGCTCAGCAGGAAGCATTTAGAGGCACCTTTGATGTTTCCTTAGTTTTCCCTCTCCCCCAGCACAGAATTAGCACTATTTATTATTTTACAGCACCATATTTTCTTGAAGCAGCACTCACCATGCAGTAGCATAACTTCCCAGAGCATGCTTTACCTCCCCATAAGATTATGTGACATTTCAAACCTAACTGAGGGTGTGTAAGTGAATGCATGGTCCTAATACTAATTTTAGCTTGCTACCATTGCAACCATCCATAATCCTATTAGCCAGAGCTCTTCCTATTGCTACACAGGAATCACACCAGTAAGTATGTTACAGCAACAGGTGGCTTCTTTAGAAATACCTATTACACACCTACTTCATGCACTATGTCCAGCACAACATGCACAAGCAGGTACTGAGGAATTAGGATGGCCACATTCCTGCCTCTCTCCGAGAAGGAAGTCCTCTTTCCCTCACAGGCAGATTACAACAAGGATACACAAGTTTTATGGCGAACCTGAAGAAACACAAGTATTACAAGCTGTCCTCAAGTTAGTGCAGCTCTTCTATCCGCTGGATATACTTTCTAGAACTTCTGTTCCCAGAACCTTAGCTTTTTTCCCACCTCTGTATCAAAGTCCCAGACTTCCAGTACCTAAAGGGGGCCTACGGCAAAGACAGTGAGGGACTCTTTATCAGGGAGTGTAACGATAGGACGAGGGGTAACGGTTTTAAACTGAAAGAGGGGAGATTTAGATTAGATACCAGGAAGAAATTCTTTACTGTGAGGGTGGTGAGCCCCTGGCCCAGGTTGCCCAGAGAAGCTGTGGCTGCCCCATCCCTGGAGGGGTTCAAGGCCAGGTTGGAGGGGGCTTGGAGCAGCCTGGGCTGGTGGGAGGTGTCCCTGCCCAGGGCAGGGGGGTGGAACTGGGTGATATTTAAAGGTCCCTTCCAACCCAAACCATTTATGATTTTAAGATTGTCTAACACAATGAACAATAAAAAGTCTTATGAACACATATGCCAAAGGTGCAAGGTAGGGGAAAGAAGTAGACTGGATTAAAAAAACCCCAACAAGTAGTCAATGAAACAAAACCCCGTTTGCATAGCCTGAGCCATGACTTCTCAACAACTGATGTTGGCATAGTCACAAAAACTGAAGTGACAATCCACAGTATTAGAAAACCACACTTCCTACCTAAAAGCATTCACTGGTCTAAGAGGCTCAGAGCCAGCAACACAAAAGCATATCAAGTTAAATTCTGCATGAGAGTAAATTGAGAAGTAGCAGGTGGATCCCACTGGAGAACAGAAGAGTTTCTTGCACACCTTGAAACCAGCTTCTCACCAACCTGGTTATTGTGTTTCAGGTTTGAATCCGAGCAAGTGGGTGGCATTCATTCCTCTGCTATTCACACCCTTATTCCCTTGGACAGGGCTTCTCAACCCCTGCTGCAGTCACCTTCCCTGCCTCCCGGGGGCAGGTACAACACGCACAAGTGATCCAGTGAGCATACAATATGCTCACAATTTTGCCCATGCTTGTGAGAGCAGGGGAGAGAAATGCTCCCGACTCATGCCATGGGCACATTGAACTGGGTGGGAGAGATGGTTCCTGCATCCAGCTCTTACCATATTGACCTTCTCCGCTCTCGCACTCATTCAGCGGGCACACAGGACAGCCATAGGCTGTGTGTCCCCCACGTGTCTTTCCTTGCCTCTTACTTCTTCCTTGCTCATTTTCTCCAGAACTTAGCAATTGCAGGATGATGACACACACATCTCCTTCTGCCAATGGGACTGAGACTCCACCGTTCGGCCAGGCAGAACAAGCACACCATGCCAAAGTTGAACAACGGCCGCTCCCCTGCTGAACACCACACACTCACAATAAACACTAAGAAAGAAAAAAAGAGCTTCCCAAGAAAAGCGAGTCCACAAGAGAAGGTGAGAAGATGCAACGACAGCTCTTCAAATCTATAGAAAGCCACTGCAAAGAGGAAGTTACAAAGAAGTGTTTCAATTGAAGCAAGAGAGAGGTGAGGTGCTGAAGGAAGCAGTTTTTAACAGTGCCAGAAGTTTTACAATTAATGGTTTAAAAGATTTTGGAGTCTCCGCAACAAAAAGTTTCAAAACCAAGTCCAATACACCTCTTGCAAACACTTCTAGTCCTGCTATTTGAAATCCGACAAGACAGATATTCAAAAACAGACACTGCTTCCCTTTGCTAAGCATGCTTGATTATACCATAAAACAGAGACAAAGGGGTCACTCTCTCATTCACTCCCATGCTTCCTCCTTGCAACATTTCATTTCACCAGAGCAAAACAATTAGAAAAGAAATAGAAGCCAAACTCTGGGATTAGCAATAGCTCCAAGAAGCTAAACAAATGCTAAGAAAACTTCGAAATTACTAGTTACTGCACATACAAGGTCCGTCAGTAACCACTTCAAAATACATGTCTGATGTCCAGCCAAATACAATATGGAGGATTTACTACACAGCGTTTGTGGCACACTAAGTTAAAGAACAGAACTGAACAGATAAGCATGGCAAACTATTTCATAGCTAGATTTTTTCCAAACAGAAAGAGACACCCTTTTCATCAAGATAAAACAAATGCCAATTCCTATCTTTTTTTGAATTAAATTAGTGGTGGCTGAAAAAAGCCAAAGATTTGTCCACACAAAATATGTTCTGCTCTAGCAAATTCTGAAGGAGCTGCGGGGATGTAACAGATCTAACCACAGACCTGTCTGATGAAACAAGTCAAATGCAGCAAGCTCCCCCCACCGGCTGGTAAAGTAACACAGGCAACGTTACACAAACTACAGCTCTCCTTTCAAAACATTATTTATTTTGCAATGCATGTAGACAGTAACACAATCTCACCAGGAAGGGCACAGACAAAAATATGCTTGAGACAGTGTAGTGGCAACATAGGAACTCCTTGAGGCATTTCCAAAAGCCAGCAGAATGGTTTCTGTTGGACACAGCGCTTGGAGAGAAAGGAAAGTGGAGAGCATCCTCTGGGAGATCCCTCCAGCTTACACACACACAAATATGCGTGTTTTTAACATTTTACCAAGACATGCCTGAATCCCACAACCACACTACTCTCTATTAGGGCAAGGAGAGAATACTTGAGGGCAGGGCAGGGAGATAAAAGTATCACTATGCAACTGATTTTATAGAGGTGCAGCTCCCTGGTTTCATTAGCTTATTTACATCACCAAAGTAATCAGAGGCTCTGCTAGCATTTCTGTGCATTACACCCTACATACATGCAATGAAAAAGTTATCCTCACCCCTGCCCATCAACCGCCTTCCCCCAGACATGCCGGTACAAGCTGAAGGTGGGAGAGGTAAGAGTGCCAAAAGCCACGCCAGCGCTGGAGTGGGATGACGGCCCGGTCAGAGCGCCCTGCCCCTCTGCCAGCACCAGATGTGGAACAACCCCAGTCAGAATGAGGGGGCTGTGCAAAACGCTGGGAGGTCAGCAAAAGAAGCAATTGCAGATGGAAATACAGACAAATACCTGCTGCAGCCTTCCAGAAACACCCACGAGAGGGCAGCCTGTGCCAGCATATGGAACCAGCAGCCCACAAGTAACATGCTACAAGAACTCTTTCCAAAAGGAAAAAATTAACGTAGGCATAGGACACCTGCAAATCTGCAGAAGGCTGGGTACCACAAGCTCTCTTCTAGTTGGGCACTGGAGAAAGTGAGGGAAGCATCACTGTTAACATTCAGGAACTAGCGCCCGAGTTTGGCATTTGATGCTCTGGGAAGCAATTCCAACCCTGAAGACATACAGCAGACTCCCTGTGGTGTTTGTTTGGTCCTTACACGTTCATCCTCTGCCTGGCACTGCGCCTGACGTATTTTCATGAGTGAAGTTCGTACAAGCTGTGACGGGAGACCCATGTCTGTCCTGCACTTACGAAGTTAACATGAGAAAAGATTATGTCCAAACCGACACATTTTTATAAAAGTCATAAAGATGCCCTTCCCAGGCTGCCCAACATACTGCCCACGATTTCCTCATTCCGCTGAGTAAGGCATGAGTGCAAAATCGGCACAGGATCTGTCGTTCCACATTTGATCAATGCCCGAATCCCCCAGCACCAAATGAAGACTCAAAGCAAACACCGAGCACATTCATCATCTGTCCGAATACGAATGCTATCTTGACAATGCTATTCTGCAGGCAAGGGGAAACAGCAAAACTCAAACCATAATACCATTTAAATTAGCAGTTTGTTCCATTGTACGATCTTGAAACATGGAAGAAATAATTTTACGTTATCTACAATGACAAGAACCTTGTACAGGAGACCCTCTCACCCTCCCCCAGGCTTCAATGAAAAACTGGATCCTTAACAATGCAATTTATTCCCTTCTTCAGCTGTGAAGTACAATTTTCATACAATATCTTAATAGACTGCTCTGTAAGCATATGCTTTCCCTTAACTCCCTCCTACACTCTGCAATTAATAATCCTTTCTTAATACCTGTACTAGTGTGAAGCTCTGGGAAAACAAGAAACTTAATGGTATTTTCTCTTTCAAGGAGATCTGATTGATAGTTTTGCAGGGTCTAAGTCACTAGATGCTATCCTTTAATTAATACATGAAGAAACCTCTTCTCAGATACTTAAAGGGCACCCAAATCATGATTTGCTTCTTAAACACCATGCAACACTGCTCTTCTGTGATCTATCTTCACCCCTTGCTAGAAGGGCCATAGAAAAGAAATCTCTAATTTTAGGAGGCATTTGAAGTAACAGCACAGAAGACTAAGAGGCAAGGAATACCAGAAGCCTGCAAAAAAAAAAAACCAAACCAACAACCCCAAACCAGTTTAACTCACTACTCAAATGCCTGTCACAATAAAGATAAAAATTCAAAGGCAGATATTCAATTTTAAAAAATACCCATTTCTATTAACCTGTGAGATAAACTGAAATTAATATGACAAGAATATAACTCTTAAATTTTAAGAAAAAATGCAGTAACTAAACTGCACTTACTACCTGCACATTCAAGTCTAAAGATGATGTTCTAGCAAAATGGGAAGCTTGTCTCACTTCAGTGCAAGGTTATCCCTATTAATAGTTTTACAACTATAGATATATTCTTCCTATGGGGTTACCCAGAAAACACTTTGTTCGTCAACATGACTTCAGAGTGGCACTTCTGATGCTTAGTCTGCCACATGGATGAAAGCGTAGGTCTGATCTCACTTTACTACACATCAATGGTTTGGGTTCCTATCTTTTGGAGTTTGGATGACTACATCTTTTCAGCATTGATCTGGGAACACATGCAGCCCCACCAGTGGCACTCCACAGCTGAACTGGAGGATACATAATCATGGAGTACTCACAAAGAATTATTACAATCAAATTTGATTCTATTCCAGCAAGGCACTTTCCACTATCTGAGTTTGATCTCTTCATATCCAATTAGATAGACGAGGATCTTTAACAAGAAAAACAACAAAAACAGCCTTAGATTGTTATCACTTACAATCCCCCTTGTTGTTATACAGAATGACAAAACTGCAATACTTCATTCTGTGAACTAGGATTAAAGCTTCTATGTAGGGTTATTTACTGGCAGTCTGGGAAAAGGAGGAAAAAAGGACTTTTTGAGTAGTCACTCAAGTTTGCCTGTTTCCTTTTTCCCCCTTACACTCTGTTCAGCCAGCTTCTTGACTGCTGGAAAGATATTTGAAAGCAGACAGCATACGAAACTAGTCTAGTTTTAGAAGAAAACACTCTGAACAGAGCCAATATAACAGCACCACGTAAGATAAAACTTGTTACAAGGTCACTCTGTCAACAAGCTTTGCCGAAGGATATCATGCTGCCAGTGCAGCAGAGAAACCATCAGGCCAACTGCATAAATTCTCTGTTTTAAAATGAAATGGTTTTTGTGATCACCCAGGAACAGAAGTGCTCACAAAAAAGCATTCCTGAAAGTAAGAGCCACAGGTCACAGTACTTAGGAAGTGCCTGGAGAGTTCTTCCCCTTCATTAATGGAATCTGTACATCTGGAGTCTCTTGTCTAATCAATTATTAGCAGCAGCAAAACACCACACTTAGTGACAAGCACTAATATTACTCAAGTCTGCTATCACTGCTGACTTCTGACCAAAAAACACACAACCACCACCGACCAAGTCAGTCCACAAATATAAACATACCTTAAAAAAGTCAAGGCTTTGACCACCTGAGATCTGATGCTAAGTAATGTTCAGTTAGTGGAAGACATGATACTTACTAAAGTCTCAAATGATGGAAAGAAACATCATCCTGCTCCAGCCATGGCCCCTTGTCAAACTTCAGGTACTCAATATCTTCGATTACCTGGAATCGGAAGACAAAAATCACAGTATGAGGTGGTCTGATCAGGACATCAAAAAAAAAATCTATGAACACGCACCCAAATCAATGAAATAATCGTAATATATTATTAAACAAGTCACCAAACAAAAGGGCTTCACCGCTAAACCTGTATTAACAATGCAAATGTTTAGAGCTAACATATTATCATCACATTTTTGGAGGTCGTGGCCCTGCCATAAGCACTGGGGAAACACGTGGGAGCCAGCTCTAAAATTCCTCGTGTGTTCAGCCTTGGTGAGCAGAGGATGGGGGGGAGTAAGTCGGATGCGAGGTGCCTCAAATTCTTCCCTGATCCAAGGAGCTCTTCCTCTACCTGCTGTTGGGGCTGAAAGGAAGCAAAGAAGGTACAACCCCACCTCTAAAGCAGGATGAGGAAGAAATGAAAACAAGTCTAAATTTTACCCCCTTCTGTTGCAAACAAAAACCACCATGCTACATAGGAAGCCTTTATTTATTTTTTTTTTCCAAAATGGTTTAATGGCAGATTGAGACAGGTTGAGGAGCAACTGTGGAAGTTGCCTCTCGGTGTTGCTGTTTATGGGTCACATCACAGAAACCAAGGCACATTTGAGGCTGGAAAACTCAAACACCCTTGAAGTAGCCATACTGACAGAAGTCCAAAGGCTCCCAGTCTGATCGGTCATCAAGACCTACCCATGCGTGCACGCACCCCAAGCAGAAAGGAACAGTAAAACTCACAGCTCCACCCAGAATCATTTAAACAAGTACCACCACCTCAGCAAATCACTCCTCCAGCATCCCCAAATTTATCAATCCCGTGTTTGAGCTTCATTTACAGGTTGGCTCCGTCAGAAAACAGATCTTTGCTGGTCCACTGGGTAATTGCCTAACAAGCCTGAGGTTATCACACACGACTGACTAGTTCTGAAGGAAACCCAAACTAGTGTCAGGAAGATGCACTTAAGGTGCGTGATGAGGTGGAGATAGCACCTTGAAGCAACCTGGAAAGGAGTGGACTGTTACAGCTCCAAACGCCATTTTTCAGAGGCCTTTTCCAGAAGGAAAGGATAAAGCTCTGAGATCAGAACCAAAATCCTGATGACACACTGTCGATCCATTGACAACAAGTACGCAGGTGCCAGTAATAAAGTGAGTGATAGAGTAATAAGTGAAACACACTTCTGTTCTTTACTCTACATTAAGTCCTCTATAATTATTCCCTGCAATCATAGCAAACACTAAATCCTATCTATTACCACTTAAAAGGCAATAAAAAAGTGCTATTACAAAGTAGTTTCGACTATAAAGGTCCACTCTATTACCAGTATTATGTTCTTTTGGTAAGAAATAGTGGCTTAGTTATGACTGCATAATCATTTTCCTTGAGGCATTTATATTTCTTAAAGACTAATTTTGCTGATAAAGACTTTAAAAATACAGTTGACATGACATCACCAAGGCGTATGTAAAACTTCAATTAAGTTTTGATGCTCTTTAACCTTTTTTGATCTCTTACAAAGAGGCAAGGTTGGCCAACCTGATACTGTAGCCCAGAGCATAGGAAACCTACTTTTCATATAAAGAAAACAGTCAACAAATCCACCTGTTGACAGAAAGATGTTTCAGCCTTCAAAAAACACTACAGAAAACTGCACTACTGATATTTAGAAGAGTTTCCAAAATTGTATTGAGAAACTGCATCTTCCTACCAAACTGCTGTAACAACTCCCCAAAATAAGCATTCTAAGATGTAAAAAGGAAGAAAGGTGTATGGAAACTTACTTCAAATACTCATTGTTTATTTCAATTATTTAATTTAAAACCTGAACCTCCACCATACTTCCCATTAGCTATGCAAAAACAATTACTTCTCTACTCCACAGGAAAACTTCGGAAACTCCCCATCATGGCTGATGACAGGACTAATAATAGAGTTCAACAGGGCTCAGAATATGTTGTGGGGAAAAAGAAATCTGTATCCAAATTAGTTTTGCACACTCTTACTACCATATCAGAAGATGTCTCTCCCAGCAGCTCGTTAACAATGGTATCAGCCTCCCAACCAGGCTAGAAGAGCAGCTTCTTAATTCATAAAGAATCCCCTGGCACTCCCTGGGGATTAGCAGCAAATGAATGATTTAAACCTGATCGCAGCACAACATGTAATAACATCCAGGAGAGATCAGGTCTTAATATACTGCAGAGCATGGTAGGATTTAGAAAAAACAGTTTTCAATAGTGAGGTCCCTTTCCATAATCTTTGCAACTAAGCCAATAAGAACAGTTTACAATTTCTAGGCTTGTTTCACAGCAATCTGGTGAGTGCTGCTGCTGGAAGAGCTGGGGGGGGGCATGACGGGCAGCAGAAGGTGACACTGTTCTTATTGATATCATTTCTGGGGACAAAGACAGCAAACCCGATGGGTAGCTCTGTCAGCTGACTTCTCCCCAAACTCCTTCCTCGCAGGTTGTTTCTTTAAGCAAGAGATGGAAACAAGGAGCAATGCAGGCTACAACCCCACAAAGTTCAGCCCACGTATGGCACCTAAACTGAAAAATCCACGCAGGCTAGCTCCGGAGCCCTTCACTTCCGCACCAGCAAAGGACGCGGCACAAAGCTGGTCTGTCAGCAGCCTCCCATCCTCACCATCTTCTCCAGTTGACACAAGCTGTGACACTGAATAAAACTGATACATAATACAAAACACTTCACACGGACAGAGGAACTGAAACAATTTTGGTTAAGTTTTTAAGTTATTTCCTTTCTACCCCTACCCTATTTTTAATATAGAATCATACAGGACCTTAGAGATCACCTAGTTCTAACCCCCTGCCATGGGCAGGGACACCACCCACTAGACCAGGTTGCTTTAAAAAAATTTTTTTAACAAACATCAGCTAACTTCCTATTCCCAGTTTTATCCTCATGTAAAAGCAGTCCGAAACACCCTAACAAAGCTCATTTCAGCACTTACTACTTCTTTAGCTGCTACAACCAATGTAAGTTGCAGTATGAAACCCCAACTGATCTTTTTAAAACACACTTCAGAAACAAGTCATTTCTAAGTTGTCTGTGTCTGCTATGAGAAAAATCAAAAGACATTTAACTATAAGGTCATAAAAAAATTAAGCTCCCAAATCACATAGCAAATAATCTGTAGACTGAAGCCAGCTAACAGTTAAACATTGCTATCTATCAACGGGATACACCTCTCTAAACAAACACCCTACAAACCAAAACTAAATCCCTCCTGCCAACCCTTATTTCCACTACTATTTCAACTACTTCATTGCAAACAAACTGAATCTGAACAGAAGGGAAAAAAAACAACTTTATTCTTTGAAATGGAAAGAGTACCAATCTCTAACATCTCACAGTGAAAATGATACCATCTTGTACTTTGACTTCAAAATAATAATCCTTCCTCCAGTCCAGATTTGTCCAACCAAGTTAAGAACTACATCAGTGCATACCGATGACCTTATGCACAGTGATAACAAGATTGCTGAGCATGGTAGACCCTCTACTTGAGTGATAGGAGCTTTAGACTGACTTCAAACCTTGATTTACAAGATTAAAATAAAATCTCCAGCAATGGGTTTTACTACAAAAAAAAAATCTAGGGAGGAAATGACCACTTCAACACAGGCTCAGAGAGAGAAAGGGAAGAAAATAAGCAAGTAATCCCTCCTTCCCAACTTTCTCTTATTTCTTCTACCAAACATCCACGGCCACCTTCTTGAAACGCCACGGCTCTCAGATCTTGTTATCCTTTCTTTTATGATACCCTGAAAAAACTAACTCTAATTGCTCAATATTCTCATCCACACCCTGACCGTGGTATTTTTGTTCATTTCAGCTTCTTCCCATTTCACTATTTTTGTCCCTTACAAAAAAAAAAATATTATCTACCTGGGATGCTACCCTCCTTGCCACAGAGGATGCTTCTCACTGCAAAGCTGAATCTTTGTGATTGCAAGTGTATGAACTTTGACGAGCAGTGCCTTCCAGCTGCTACATGCTTTATCTACCACAGAAGCAAGGGCACCCCTATCCTGCTAGCACTAAAGTAATACTTTATTTTTTATGCACACGGGAACAATGAGGCTGCGTTCTTGATTTTTCACAGGGGTACTCACAAGACTGGAACCTCAGAGATTCAAGAGCTATTTGGAAACAGTAATTTCAGGACTAAGACAAAATTTGAAGGTTTAACCCTCTTCAGTCATTTTTTCCCTTCCTGAAAATGACACATCACAACTGTCAGCTGGTAAAGGTTGCAGGTAGCTATCTGTATAAATACAGTTCATCTCAGAACAAAGGGAAAGGCCTTCGGTTTTTCTGAAGCTTCCAAAACCACCTCATTTTCAAAGATTTTAGAATTTTTGCACTACTCCAAATGGAACCCGCTTCCTCCTTGAAGTGTGATTTCGCAGTGAACTTTATTTATCTGCTGTCACACTGAAGCCACCAGCCCTTTTTTGTGGGTAAAAACTCAAACTGCCTCACACGTTTACCGGTTAATAATGAAAACCTCTATTATCAAGTCCATGAGCAGACAAATCCAGCCACTACAAGGGAGGACCCAAAATGTGGCTTACAACCATGTTCTCATAAAGGGAACTAAAAGGCCTAGAAACACACAGCAATGCACTCAATGGGGGTTAAATCTTTGGGACCAGGAAAGTCCTTATCAGTATTTTCGGCTTCACAAAGCTTTCGCATGGGAACATGAGGATATTAGGTGCAGGCTATTGTAATGTACAAGGCCAAGTAAAACCACACCATTCCTCTGAACAAAGTCAGGCTTGAGAGAGGAGGGTTTACTGCAGACTTCAACTGAAACAGATTCATCACTAACTCCAACAGCAGGAACAAAGCTCAAGGATCCAGGAGATTCTGCAGCCCCCTTGCTCCCAGGGCTGCTCTCAGCAACCGCTGGTTTGGAAAAAAACCTTCCTCCAGTTTTATTGCTAACCGTGAACATTACGTGGTGTGGAATATCCCTTTGGTCAGTCCAGGTCAGGTGTCCTGGATGTGTTCCCTCCCAAACCTCTTGCACGGCCCCAGCTTAGGCTGGGATTAGTCACAGGGCGTAGTATGAGAAACAAGGGACGGCCTCGATGCTGTGCAAGCTAAAATACCGGTGCATTACCAGCACTGTTTGGTCAGATCTAAAACACAGCACCGTATGGGCTCTTACAAAGAAAATTAACTTGATCCCAGCCAAACCCAGTCCATCAGCAAGCACACCAGTAACAGGCTGCTTCCTGCAACACACAGAAACATTCAAATATGCCTTTTTTTTTTTTAAAAAAGAACACCACAAAGGCAGTAAGCAGTCAGAAACCTTCCTTGCTATGAATGCCAAGGTTGGGCTTAAGGATCATTAGTTAAGCATTGACGGGGAGGCTTAGCCAGGAAAGGCTCCAAGACGTGTCCCGTGGCAAGATGGAAGTGCTCCCCCAAAACTACATGCAGTAAGTTGCTCTGCTACCTGCTGAATGCCATACCTGGTGCAGGTGCATGGACAGGTGCTGGTACAGCAAAACAAATGTTGTTTTCATTTTGCATCTGACTTGGGAAAGCCTGTTACGCTTCCCCAAACTTCTCCCCTTCCCCAAACTAGTAAGTTTGCCATCTCAGAGTAATTACCCTGCCACTTCTCTCTTCCCACCTGATTTAAGAATTAATCACATACTGCTGTGTAAAGGTCTGGAACTACTTCCTAAAGCAAAATGCAATATAACCAGCTTCATATTTCTTTTCCCCTCTAACAGAGGAAAGAGCATTAAGTGGACTCTAGAAGGATTACCAGAGCTTTCAAACAAGAAACACAGAGGATGAAAATATTAAAATCAGCAAGACATATCTGAAAATGTATTTTTAGTGCAGCTGAGATCTTTATTGCTACTACAGAATTCAATCCTGGTGAGGGATTCACCATGTAACTTTCATCCCTAGAACTGAAACGGGCCCACTACCAACCTGCCCAGAATTACAAAAACTTCATTGCTCTGACAGGAAACAGCAGCTACAGAGAAAAGTGAACAATGGGGAAGAAAGAGGCTGCCGTTATCCCACTAGTAACACTCCATGAGCAAGAATGTTTGCTGAATTAAGGCAAATATATTACACCTACTCCAAAAAATATCACAGTTGAGTAATGGGAAGCAGTGAACTAATGTTAATCCCATCACATAAGAGATGGCTTATTTCTAGCAATGAGAATGCGATTTATCTGGGTTGGTTAAGGGCTAATGCATCTGACAAAACCGTTTGGAGAAAAAAATTGCAGTTTAGATCCCACATGCTAACTCATACAGATGAATAACCCAGGGTTAGAAAGCTTACAACATCTCTGCTTATCCAGCTCTTTACTATACCGAAATAATGACTAGCTTTTAGAAAACAGGTATTTTATCACATAGGAACCTGTGCACCAGCCCGGATCACAGGAAGTTACACACTGGCAAAAGCCAACAGAGGCAGACCTTAAATTGGCAGACGAAGTCTCAGCTGAATGCTGGGGGTGACCTATCTCTTAGTTAATGTCATTAGTTCCCAAACGGAGCTAGGCAGAGCCTTGCACGTCCCACCAGCCACTTCAAACAGGGATGCTGAATTAACAGCCAAACGCTGCACAGCCCTGCAAGGACTCAGGATATAGTGCTTCCACCACCCTCCCAGGATTTACTTGGAAAAACAAACTAAATATGGAAACACCCGGCATAAGTTACATCAGACAAGAGACACTAAAAAAAATTATTAGTGATAATCATGTGGCCTAAAGGGGGGCTTTGCTTGCTCAGCCAGCCAGGTATCTTGGCAAAAGGGATGGGAGCACTGAGATTTCCACTCTCCTGACAAAATGACATTCACTCATCCAAATATTCTAGTACAGACCCAGCCCAGATCTTTGCCATAGCAACAGACACTAAGTGCACTAAGTAGTTAACTAAGGATGTGTTCTCTTTGCATTTTAGTCTCGGAAGTTTAAAAAAGTTAATATATGCAGCAAACTCTTACCTTCTCCACATCCTCTGCCTCAGTTGCTGTGTACTGCAGAACTTCACTGGTCTCGCTGCAAAGAAGAAAAAAATTGAATTTCCCCGATACAACCGCTCTAAACATCCTCTCCCCCCGCTCCAAAATAAAGCGGAAACGAAGTTAAAAGGCACAAACACAGGATGAGAATCATTACAATTTTTTTAGAATGCTTACGGAGTTCTTGCAATAAAATTCCTATTAGACCTGCAAGTTTCTCCGTTCCTAGTGGAAATTGTTTTTAAAAGGGGCAAATGCCCAGTGGTATGTACATAGTTTCAGTTAAAAAAAAATCCCACCTATGAAATTTGTTTCCATTTCACTAATCTGGAGACTTGCCTCAATTACAATTTTCCAATCTGTTTGAAGTCTTGTGAAATTTCCAACCAGTCTAACCCAGAACTTCAGTAGACCTTCCTTTTTACCAGTACATTAATACCTGTGGGTAATTTTTAAGAGAAGAATAGATTCCTTCATCATTTATTAAGACTGAGCTAGCTGAGCCAATACAACACAGGCAGCAGGGTCTGTAAGTATAAAAACATTCAAAACAGGTAATACCTTCCTGGTTACAATATTTCCTTATTCATACAGCAGCCTTCATAGAAAAGTTACCTGCAAAGCACAGCCACGATAAGAGCTCCTGTAGGCACATGTTTCACTACTACATACACACAGCCACCCTCAGTACCAATTATTCCTGAATCTGCTCCAGCTGTCCTGCTTAGCTAACAAAACCTTAGCAGAAAATAAAGTGGATGCTCACAGTGCACGGTATATCAAACACCACACAGCAAAGCTGAAGAGCACGGAGAAGAATTTGCAGACTTTGTTTCGCACAACCACTTTCAAGTTTAATCGGGAGTAAGGCCAGCCCTCTAAGTTGCCTTAAGTATTCACATTATCAAAGTAACTTATAACAGCAGCAGTCCAGACTAGTTCCTGATCTCCATTAACACTGGTCAGTCAAAACAGCTCTGGTAAATAAGTTCATTTATAAAATGCCTTTTATTCCTACAAATCCCCAAGCTCTTACAGTCAGACATTCAGCTGGTGCTCCTAGTAGGAGAACTACTTAAAGAGTTTGTTCTCAACTTGAGAACAAAGCAGAAAGCCTAACGTGATTCAGTCACAGAAAGAAAGTAAATGGCCTCCTTTCAAAGGGAGCTGCTGTGACAGGATAGCACCCTACTCACATCTTCAACACAGCACACCTACTCACATCTTCAACATCAACTGTCAGTAAACAAAGGGAGAGATCGGACTTTACCAGAGCCTTATACTGGCAATTGCATTAATGCAGATCAAATCACTTGATACTCTACAGATTATTAGGGTTCTTATTAAGAGAAGAGAGCCGTTCAGTGGAAGCAGTATTGGACATGAAAGTGTATCCAAGAGGACTTCGGTTCAGGAAAAGAAAAATCAAGCAAAAAACAAAATGCTGTCTGTTCAAAATCATGAGGTAGGACCTGCCACAGCACCAGGCTCACAAACCACTATCAAAAGAAACATTAAAAGACATTCATAACCATGTCAGACTAGAAAGGAAGCACCAATTTTAAGATAGCCAAATGTCCACTATAAAACACCACTTCAAGCAGCATCAAGTCGCTCCAATTAAATGGAACAAGATAACGGGAATTTTGCTAAGTAACAAACCAGAGTATTTTCCTGCTGCATTTCAAGAAAAGAGAAAAAGCAAACATAAGCTCGAACACAGAAATTATGTAGGATTTTGTTCAGAAGTCTATAATAACTCTTTTTAGCCTGTTTGAACCAGATTTTGGTCATCCTCAAGAGTTAGGGAATCAAACACTTAGTCTGCCTGGAGACTAACGGCCAGGCTTGAGTATAGTTCACAGCACCACTCTGCAAGCCAGCAAACAGACAGTTAAAGATGGTTGAAGCTTCTGTACATTTATCCAATATACAAGCCATCAGCGAGGTCCAGATAGGCGCAAAGCTGAACTTTCACATATTCACAACCTCCCCCACATCAAGGGGACAGACATCCTTCTTCAGAGCCAAGCACAAAGATTGATCTGACAAGCTACCGCAAGCCCATCCGCTGATGAGAATGCCGACCAGAGGGTTCTTGCTTAACAAGTGTACTGACCATGCACAGACAAATGGGAAAGAGTTGAAATCACAGCAGGACCAGGTCTAGGATTTAGCCTCGCTAAACACCACGGTGTATTTCTGAAGCTCGATTCGATCCAAAGAACACGCAGCTTTTCTCTCCTCACCAGTAAATTCAAAACAGTTTTGCCCTCAGGGGGATGACAGTCCCAAGGCTTCCCACCCTCCCTTCCCATCCTTAGCCCCTGTTTCCGTCAGAGACCCATGTGCTGACCGCTGACCTGTGGGGGACACACTGGGAGGCAGCTGACCACACATTGCACCAACAACTTCTGCCCTGTATGAATGACAAGCCTAATGTGAAGTTATCCAGATCAGTTGCTGACAGTGCAATTACACTGATTTAACCCTGGGAGATGGAGCAAGGAAGCAAGGGGAAACAAGCAGGCTACAATATACCTGAAGATCTACTTTGACTTAAATGCAACTCAGTCAGCTTCATGCACACACCAAACCTTGCACAATTACAGATCATTTTGATGTAAAGTAGGCCTGGCTCTGTGACCTTTGAGAGTTTCCCCTTGCAGAAAGCTATTTGTTTATGAGGGACCAAGACTGCCTACGTTCACATACTTTTAGATTTTTAGGACAATTTCATTTTTGACAGAGCTCATTCATAAGAATTGGGATAGCTGGCAAACTGTAGTAGTCTCATCTCAAGTTTACACTGCACACATTCTTTCTTCACAGCTAGAGAAAGCCAGAGGATCCCAGAGAACACCACCTTCAGCCTCCAGAGCAGGCAGCAGCGTGGTCTTTATTTACCAGCACCAAGAAGTCCATCAAATCCTTCTCAAACATGGAAGGCTATCAGATATATGCCTCATGAGGTGGAGAAACAGAACTAGAAAAAGGGAACAGTCCCTTACGTGAAAGCCTTTCTCCTCTCCCTCCGTACCACTACCAAGAAACCAGCCAAAGCTATGATAAATTAGAGGAGTTTTTAGGAGAGAAAAATTCTAAACTCTCCAAAAAGGCCTGAGAAAAGCTTATATTGCATCACACACTCCTCAGGTCACAGAAACACCAAGCTATAGCTGTGGCATTTTGGCCATGACTCCAAGAAAGCACTCCAACCACTGTTGCAAGCTAACAGAAAGAGAAGCAAAGGTGTCGACACCAACCAACATACAGAACCGTCAGAATGGGAGACAGAACTTGTTTTTTGCAGAGCAAACAGAGCGGATTCCTGGATTTGCTCCTGAAGCGCTCTTAACTATGACAAAGTTTATGCTTCCCTGTATCTGACTCCATGACAGCAAAGCTGCAATGCCCCAAGAGAGCAGGATGAAAAACAACACACTGCAGATCACTGCAGATGAAATCCAATTAATTTACAACCGTACAACATTCCACCCACTCTGAATCTGTTAAGAGTCAAAAAAACATTACTCTATAAAGTTCACACTGAAAAAGACGTCATTTTTAATCTTCCAATATTCTAACACTGGCATCAGGTTTCTCAGATGCCAGAGGTAACTACACACAAGTATACAAAGTTGTTAGGCCATGGAAGCAATACCCCATCTTTAGGACGTAACATTGTACCACATAGCACAAGGAGGATTTCTCACATGACGCAATTTTATTTGCTTATATTGGCAGAGATTTTAGGATTTGCACACATTTTTACTTAAAGACTTAAGAGACAAAACATTTTGGTTTGCTAACCTGATCTCTGGTAAGAAGGTTTTCTTGTAAGCATCCTCAATGTTCTGGAGATACATAGGAGACACCTTTTTCTCATATGGCTAAAACAAAACAGAAAACAACGTTGTGAAATGAGTTTTCTTTCTTTTCCCCACCGGCGCAGATTCCAGGCTAATCAGAAGGCGCTGCTACACCATCTGCCAAGAGCTCACTCTTGTATTAGCAGTCAAACATCCAACTGAACCACATAAACATTAATGAAAGTTTCAAGAATTAAGACATTTGGAACATTTAGAATTTCTTGCGTGGCATTAAATATCTAGAGTACTCTAAGGAACAAGTCAGTTTACATTAATCACTGCTTTGCCCTGTACTATTATGTCCATGGTTTTAATGATTAGCCACGTGTAAGACTCTTCTGATATACTAGGGAATCTAGAAAGAAAGGGAGGTTAAAACAGAAAAATGTGAAAGTGAAAAAACTTTCTTCCAATTTATTTCAGTTTGTTACAGGAACACCTAATTCTCCCCGAGTTTGTATAAACTAAGAGAACCATACATCAATAGCCTCAAAAAGATTAGCATTCCAAGGACTGATCAATCCTAGCTGCTTGCACATTCAAGGTAGTTATATATAAATCATCCAGAAAACAGAAGATTGTTCGAGCCTGCCTTTTAAACAAGAGGGCCAACTTGCATCCATTTCCATAGTTTCAGACAAGTGCATGGTCAACCAGCCACTCCAAAATCTATCTTTGAAATTTCACGGATATCATAGCTGCTGTTAAACAGCTCATCTTCCACGTGGTGTCCTTTAATGACACATTTGCAAAATGTCAGGAATTTCTCTAATCTACCATGTGTTCCTTCAGTTCAATCCTAAAATTAAATTACATTTCCTGCTTGAAATGTTCATCCAAGATGCCAATTATGTTGAAGGATCTGGGCCCACTGAAGGGCTTTTCTTTTTCCAGTGCCCTGCAACAACAGCGCACTGAATATTAATGAAACACTCCATCCACCACGAAGGTAGACTTCCCAAAAGTACCATCTCCAAACAAGCGCTAGTGTTCAGCAGTGCCACTGCCCCAAGGAAGCTACAGTTGCACGAGCAATTTCTGCCAGAACGTCTCAAAAATGCCACTGACCTTTATGCTCACAAGGGCAAAGAACCCACAGGTTCTCAAGTTACATTAAGAAGCTTCTAATTCTGTCACTGAAGTTGCTAAAACAAAGGAGCCATGGTTTTCCTATACAGAAGTATCTATTCCATTAAAGCACAGAGGCACATTCAGTCATGGCCTAAACTGCTGGTGGGCAGAAGAGGAGAGTCATTCAACCAGCAGACTAAGAAACTCAGGCCAGGCAGATCACGGAGCAGCAAGGGCAGCCTTCCATTCACAACTCAAGTCCCTTCTCTTCAGTAATCATCAGCCTCCCTCTTAAATGAGCAGGAAACTAAAACGAAACACTACTAGCTCACCCTAGCACACTAACATACACCTTTCGAGAGGGGCAGGCATCACCAAGCATTTAAAAGATCTGAGAATTTTTTAGTCATAATAAATCAAAGTTTTCTTTGAATCTATCAGGCTTTCCACAGTTAAATACTTCACGTGACTACAGTTTCCCTTAGCCTTTGAGCACAGTAAACATCATTTAATCCTTGTAAAACATCTGAGAACAGTTACAAGCACATGTCCAAATATCACAGACGGGGGAAAGAAAAAACCCAAACCAAAAACCTTATTTAGATTAGTCAATATACAAGAGTAGCCTATAGCTTTTCTGGTACAAGAATATTTCAATAACCTAGTAATCCACTACACTAATATAATGAGAGGGGTAATTTGAAGACAGTACTACATAATTAAGTTAAATCTCATATCTTTTTAACAGTAGTTTCTTTTTAACAGTACCATGACTTAGAAAAAGACATCTTGGAGAGAAACTATGCCACCCTCAAAGGGTTTTGAGAGCCAAAGTGAGTATGTCCCACAACTGTCAAAGATCAACAACAGGTAAGAGTCATCTACCATGACCTCAGACTAGATTGAAGTTGCACTGGTGATAAGACACAACTGTATTTATTATCAACTTTATATCAGATTAGCCAGAAAGCACCCTGGCTTTTATATATCATGGAATATCTACACAAAATTAGTTTTAAGTTTAAAATTGGTGTGTTTGCTGTGTTAACACACAAGCACCAAGCAGTAATTTTCTTAATTTCAGAAAGTTACTGAACTTGCTGATCACAAGTGACCCACACATTAATGTCAACACAGATCTGAAACCGCAGTCAACTGGGGAAGCTGGAGAAGGGGACAGCCAGCTGGGGTTTCTGGCACTCAGGCAGCACAGAATCTTAGAGAATGCCACAAGAAGCATATTACCCAGACACAACCCCTGAAACAACAGCTACAAAGGCTCTTTTTTTAAAGACAGATGATTTTTACAGAACTTGTCATTACAGAAATGACAGCATTTTGATGCAGTCAAAAAAAAAAGTTGATTTTGGTTTTGCTGGGGTTTTTTTTGTTGGTTTGTTTTTTTTTTTTAGAGCAAGCATACCAGAATACCCATAGAGTCATCACCAACACACAGTTGTTACACCTAAGAGGACGAGAAGCTTTTCAGAAGCAGAATTCTGCAGCAAACCCCACAGGACTCTCACGTAAGGGTACAATTGAAGCAGATATTAACAGGCAGTAACGGTGGCAAGAGATAAAATTACCTCGCCTTTCTCTTGAATCCTCTTCTGCACCTCCGGGACGGGTACATCTATATAAATGACCAAGTGAGGTTGCAGGAATTCACAAACGCTGACCTCCTTGATCTCCTTGTAGTGATCAAGACCTGCATAAAACAACAAAACCAAGCACACCAGAAAGCTAAAGGCAGCCCAGCTGAACACATACACATGTTCCAAGTGAGGACAAGTACAATATGAACTGCGTTAAAATTATAATTTATGGGGTAATGAATCTGCAGTCATTTCTTGGAGTGTTTTTTCCTGCATTTGGTAAACATTCTATTTGCAAATCAATCACACCCCCCACATTTGTATTTGCAGTCTCCTCTTCTTGGCTAATATAGCAAGTTTAGGTAAGGCCCTTCCTCAAATAGGATTCAAGAAGTTTTTACAATGAACAATCTTCCAGAAACAGAAAATAAAACACAATTAAACTAAGAAGCTACATGCACTGAGATATAAGAATCAGTTAGATCAAAGAGGGGATTTGTTTCTGACAAGTTTAGAGAAACCATCATTTAGAGACAGCCTCTCAAAATACCAGGGCGAGACTGCAGCACGCAGGTCACTTGAGGTGGCCACTGGCCGGGGCTGCCTTCTGCCACAGCCTCACACACAAAATGAACGGCCCTGTCCTACCACAGAGCTGATAGCGTGGCAAAGGAAAAAAGTTCCATGCTTCAAGAAGACTCCGCAAGAAGTACTCTATTTCCCACCATGGGGGGAAGCCCAAGGACCAGGCAGGCATTTGCCTTGCCCTCCGATGCATACACAAAATCCTGCTGAGGTAAAGCAAATATTTTAAGAGGTCACCAACCCAGCAGTGTCCCTCTTCACCTGTATTGAAGGCGTACTCTGCACTACTGTAACTCAATAGCTCGGTGCTCTAAGCAAGCAACAGTAGACATTCTCTCCAAGAACACAACAACCAGACTCCACTTTGGAGGACAGGACTGGAGGACCTCACCTTCCTATACAGAAAAAAACATATCTGAGAGGAGTTGGTCAGATCTGCACAACTGGATTCTTCTACATCAATAACCTAAAGCATTTTTGGGGTAGTACTTGGTGATTAGGAAGCCACAGAGGTTCAGGGGAAGCATCTATTCAAATTTACGTAGCACACTCTCCATTAAACATAGCTCAACTGCAAGCTTTCCTCAGTAAGGCTCAGCAGCTTAGCTAGAAACATAGTGCTAGGCTTTCAAATTCAAACAGTTCATGAAAAATTTAAAGCCCACTGTGCTTGACACCACAATAAGCAGCAGTACCTCTAATCAAAATGTTTGCTTTTTAAGGATTTCAGTACAATCCATTGCTTGTTGTTGGAATTTTATAGTAAATATAAATGGTCGGTTGCTGGGCTTTGTTTGCCTCACCAACTCAAAAACAGTAAGACAGTTCATCGTAACCAGCTCTCAAACTCATTCAGCAAGAAGTCGCAACTTACAGCAGGTGTTAAAAAACAAACATACACCTCCTAAATTTAAGCCAAATCAAACAAGACAGCAGAACCACAACGCAGTCAGGGAAACAATTATCTTCACCTCAGGAGTAGCCAAAATACCAGATTTGCCAAGAACAGGCAGAAACAAGAACTTCCATAGCCACTTACTAAGGGGTCAGCTGATGACTGGGCTTTACAGTTGTTTTCTACAGACTTTTAAACTTCTATTCAGCTGTAAGTTTGCATGTTTAGGCTGTGGCTGGTCTCCTATGGATGTCACGTAACTGCTCCATTCCTAGCCAAGGGATGGAGACTCCACGCATCTGCCCACAAGGCACCAGCACAGTAATACTGCGCTGCTCAGGAGCTCAGCGCCCACAACCCCAAACCACAGAATCAGAAGAGGCCCTTTGCCTCCTGTCCTCTCACTAGGTGCCACTGAGAAAAGACTGGTTCCATCCATGTGTAAGGGACAGTAAAGGATGGTCCAAGTGAGACACGATGGCAAATTACTAGTTGAACCAAACCCAGTATACGTGCCGAGGAAAAGGACCTCAGTACTGCTGCTGCAAAAACTATGTGCTCCTCTCTCAGAACCTGACCTTTGAAGAAGATAACAAGAACGGACTATAACAATGTAGTCACGTATCAGACAGCTGCTGTTAGCAAAGCAGGATCATGAGTCTGGTGAGGCTCGCTGCATGCGCTGGCCACGCATGCAGCAACTCTAGCCTGTACTTTTCCACTCAATCCTGTGCAGGTTATAAGGGGGCTATCTCGGTCCAGAGAGAGAGAGAGAGAGACATGAGCACACTTTGAAGATACAGGGGACGCCCTGAAAAAGCGCTATGCCTGCCCCCTCCTCTGCCGTACCAATGTGGCTCCCCGTTATCCTGCTGCTCAGCAGTGCTACTACAATCTATGGGGTGGTAAGACTCTCTGAAGTAACTTTTGGGACATTTGGGAACTGCTTAGCAAGGCTTCACAATAAAGCTGAGTTAACTTTTTTTTTCCTTTGTGTGAGCTCTGATTTGTACGTTGGAATATTTTAAAAAGAAACGGTTACAATCCAATACTACTCTCCATTAATTTTTTATACAAATAAATACCATCAAGTACTTATATGCATCCCCCTGTGCCTTCTCTTCTCCAGGCCAAAAAAATCCCAGCTCTCAGCCTCTCCTCATACACAGGATGCTCGAGTTTCTTAGTGACCTTCACGGCCCTTTGCTAGACTTGCTCCAGTAAGTCCTTGTCTTTCTTCAACTGGTAGCCCAGAACTGGGCACAATACTCCAGATTTGGTGATCACCTCCCTTGACATGCTAACAACACTCTCCTTCATGCAGCACCTGGGATGCTCATGGCATTCTTTGCCACAAGGGCACGTTGCTGGCTCACATTCAACTTGGTCCTCCCTGAAAAACTACTGTCTAGCCAGTTACTACTAGTAACTAGCCAGTTACTAGCCATACTAGCTATGTACCGGCATATACCAGTGCCTGAAGCTGTTCCTTCCCAGGTGCAGGACTTTGCATTCCCTTCTGTCTAACTTCATGAGGTTACCATCCAACTATTTCTCCATGGCTCCAAAGACACATGGTGTGTCCAACCATTACCTTCCCATTTTTGCATCACCCGCAAATATGCTGAGGTTGCAGATTTGTCCTGTCATCCGCATTTTAAATCACAGAATCATACAATGGTTAGAGTTGGAAAGGACCTTAAAGATCACCTAGTTCCAACCCCCTGCCCTGGGCAGGGACACCTCCCACCAGACCAGGCTGCTCAAAGCCCCGTCCAGCCTGGCCTTGAACATCTCCAGGGATGGGGCAGCCACAGCTTCTCTGGGCAACCTGGGCCAGGGGCTCACCACCCTCACAGTAAAGAATTTCTTCCTGATATCTAACCTAAATCTCCCCTCTTTCAGTTTAAAACCATTACCCCTCGTCCTATCGCTCCACTGCCTGATAAAGAGTCCCTCTCCACCTTTCTGTAGGTCCCCTTTAAGTACTGAAAGATTGCTGTGAGGTCTCCCTGGCGCCTTCTCTTCTCCAGGCTGAACAACCCCAACCCTCTCAGCCTGTCTTCACAGCAGAGGTGCTCCAGCCCTCTGATCATCTTCATGGCCCTCCTCTGGACCTGCTCCAACAGGTCCATGTCCTTATGTTGGGGGCTCCAGAGCTCTGGAGATGCAGTACTCCAGATAGGGTCTCACCAGAGCAGAGGGGCAGAATCACCTCCCTTGACCTGCTGGCCACACTTCCTTTGATGCAGCCCAGGATGTGGTTGGCTTTCTGGGCTGCAAGCTCACATTGCCAGCTCATGTTGAGCTCATCCACCAACACCCCCAAGTCCTTCTCCCCAGGACTGCTCTCAATCCATTTTCCGCCCAGACTGTATTTGTGCTTGGGATTGCTTCAACCCATGTGCAGGACCTTGCACTTGGCCTTGATGAGTTTCATAAGGTTCACAGAGCTCCACCTCTCAAGCCTGCCCAGGTCCCTCTGGATGGCATCCCTTCCCTCCAGCGAGTTGACCACCCTGCACAGCTTGGTGTTGTCGGCAAACTTGCTGAGGGTACACTCGATCCCACCATCCATGTTACCAACAAAGATGTTAAATAATATCCATCCCACATTAAACCTGGTCCAGGCCCAGTATTCACCCCTGAGACAGACCACTAGTTACTAGCCTCCAGCTGGAGTTTGCACTGCTGATCACAACCCTTTGAGCTCAGTAGTTCAATCACTTTTCAATCCACTACCCACATATCTAATCCATACTTCATCAGTTTGCCAATGAGGAGGTTATGAGAGACAGCACTGAAAGCCTTGCTTAAGTTAAGATTAAAAAAAATAGCCATTCCTCTTCCCTCATCCACTGAGACAGCCTTCTATGAGGAGCTGACTATCTGGTGTTTAAGTGTGACTTCCTTCTCATAAAACTATGATGACTATTCTCCACCACCTTCACATCCTCCATGTATTTGGAAATAGCTTCCAGGAGGATTTGCTCCATCACCTTCCTGGAAATGAAGCTGAGGCTGACCAGCCTGTAGCTCCCTGTATCCTCCTTCTCGAGGATAAGAGCAACGTTTGTGTTCTTTGAGATTCAAAAGGGAGCTGGCCATTTAAGGCAAACAGGCCAAACCTTGTTGACCCATTATTTACCTTCCACCTAATGCTGCAAGATCACGGTCTGCCTGAAGGACCTCTAGTTTTCATCAGCACGTTTACCCACGTTTACAGGGCACTACAGGAGTCTCTGGCTGACAGGACACAAGCAATACACAGAATACATGTTCTTTAACATCTAAGCAGAACCAAAGCCTTGAAGAAAAACTCTAAGTCTCATGGCTTGAGGCTGATCCTTGATGCATGGAGCAGTAAAGTGCTAAGCACCTTATGAACAACTTGAATATTTAAAGAAGTCCATCTTCCAAGCAGGCATTTTTATTTCTTTTAAAAAACTGAACTACCACACTTCTGACAGATTATGGCAAAATAACTTCCTTTTGCATGCAAGTAACTTACATCGTTTCTGGATATAGCCTTGTTTAAACATCGCATCCAGAAACACAAAGTCGCTGTAAGGAGAGCGCTCCATCACCACACCTTGTCCTGCAATTGAAAATAGGCTCAATCAGCAAGGCTTAAAGAGACCATTGGTAGCAACGTTTAAAATTAAAGACAATACCGCTCTTACAATCAATTTTCTGAATGCTTTTCTAGAATTTTTAAATAAAACAAAGGAGCAAGGTTTTGGCTCGCACAAACGCACTGGATATGTATGCTGAACATGCCTGTCACCCATATATTCTCCTACTGTGCCTATCACTACAGTAGCTAAGTATTACTATATTTAAAAAGTACATTTAAACACGTGTCAAACTTTCCGGCATTCACATCTTAATAAGTATTTTCTAAAAAAAATGAAAGCCCAAGCAACAGGTAAATCAGTGCTGGTGTAGGAAATCTTTTCTCACCAGAAGACACTCAAATCATAACAATACCACCACAAAACAGTATTTAATGAAATCAAAAAGATTGAACAAAAATCACCATCAGGAACTAAGTCTAGGGAGTTTTTAAAAGGCTGTACAACTCATAGCTACCTTGGTAAGTTTAAAGCATCTTTTTGAAAATAATTATCAAGGATTGCCCAATTAAAAGTGATGAAACTGATACCTGGTATGTGTTTCCTTTGCTAGAAATGATTTAAGATACTGTTTTAACAGAAAATGTGCAAGGTACTTTTCTAAATGAGCTGTTAACCTGTACTCATTAAGGGGGGGGGGGGGGGGAAAAA
>VYZM01010474.1:1203722-1213972 GCA_013398915.1 Dromas ardeola
TGCAATCTGTGCTGTTCGATGAGATAGAGTGTGGGTGGGGGGGGGAAATAAAAGAGCTACACAATTTAAGAACCTTTCATTTTAAAACACAGATACCAGCAAAGCATTTAAAAACATCCTACTCACAACTAGTATTCAGAAGTTAAATTTTATAAATGACATTTACTGTGAAATCTGACCTGTGGTCAGCAGATGCTCCAGCGCATCAGCATACTGTAAAACACGGTTACCAAACAGCCAAGCTTGGAGTCGGTAAGAGTGTCCATCGGGGCATCTCGGATCATTGTAAAACCTCTCTAGGTTGCAGAAACCATTAAATTTCTCATGCAGCAAGGTTCCATCTCCCGTGATTCTGTCTAGGTAATGAATGTCTGCTTCTGGGAAATATTTCATTCCTGACAAAAAAGAAACCCAAACCAGAGTACCAACCAAAATAATGTTTTGTTTGCTTACAGTAAACATCTATTCAGCTTATTTAAATATACAGCTACACTTTAAACAGCTCTTTAAAACAGCACAAAATCCTTTGGTCAATCACATCACAAAGGGCAGACAAACCCTAATTTGAAATATTGCCACCTTTCACCACCCCAGTGAGAGGTGAGCTATCATTTTAAGCAGAATCTTTTTCCCATCAATCCTCTGATCACTGTGATGCTCTGCACACCCCCATGCAGAAGAACTTGCCTCTCAAGGTGCTCAGTGACTCTACCAGAGCTAGGAGCTCAGTAAGCAAACTGACTTCGTTAGAACTGAAGTTTCATTCACAACAAATCACACCCACACAAGTATCCTGCGGATCTGACAAGCATCCTATCCTCATCTCAAACCTCACCAACACTTTATTCTCCCCTTATCTATAAGCCTTCCACATAACGGTGGTATTGCCTAACTAATAATTTGCTAGTCAAGAATTGCTCGTTTGGTGAGCTATCTTTCTTTACACAAGAACCACAATTACACCATTAAATTCTATTAACTATTAGAGAAATAGATAAAATAAAGACGTACCTAGTTTTTCTGCTATTTGTTTTGCAAGCTTCCCCTTCCCAGAAGATAAGTTTCCCTCCACCGTAAAGATTTTGCTGTATTCAGTGAACTTTTTTGTAGCTCTGTCTCCCAACATATAAGCAAGCCAGCCATACTGCAAATTCTGCTCAGGGCTGATATGAATTCTTGCCTGAAAGAAAACAAAACAAAATTAGCATATTTCAGTTCTTAGCCAAACTAGGCATGCTTAAAGTACATTTTTTTTTTTAGACCTTCTGCACACGCAAGAGGATACACACTTGCGCATCTAATACAAGGGATTTTCATACAGTAAAGTTAGCTTTGCCATTTCAGCTTAGCAACTGAAGCAGTATTTGGGCTGAGAAGCTGTTTATGAAACGCAAGGCTGAGAAGACAGAAACCACGAAACAATTTTCAGTGTGGCTAAAGCCTGAAACAGGGCTGCTCTGCCAGAACTCTCGGCTCTAAATCTACAACAATGACTGAAACTTCCCTGACTTACTGAAGGCCACAGACACATGATGTGCCCTGCATTCCCAAGGGAGATCCCACAGTAGGCTTTTCCTTGCGCTTTTGTTTGTTGGGTAGATATTACCATTAAACCCTCTCCCCGTCTCTCAGGACGGTTACAGCCTCCTTCCTGCGCAACTGGACAATGGCAGAAAGAAATACTCACCCGGCCTGCGAAGCTGAAGGCAGTACCTTACTGAACCCTGCTCAGCAAAGCCATGCAGAGACCTTGGTAAAAACTAAATAATCCTTATTTTGAGCAACGTAGTGAGATTTAAAGGTTTTTTGAGCAAAATGTGAGATTTTATTTATTTAATATTCTTCTGCTCGCACTGCCAAAGATCACATTCACAAGCTGAAGGTCACTGGGTCACCTCACCCTGGTCTTAGCTATTTACTCGTGCCTCTGCCTTAAACCTCGCCTCCTCTCCAAAGCCCCTGCCTTCGTCCATTGGGAATGTCCCCTTCTCGGGAGCAGCCCAGCCCAGCCCCCCCGCGCCGTAGGGCCATCCCCAAGGCTCCCCAGAGGCACGGCCCGCCCCCGGTTACAGGACGGCGAGCAGAGGCCAGCTCGGGGGCCCCTAACGCGCGGAGAGAGGGCGCTACCGCCACAGCCCCCGTCAGCCCCGCGGGGAGGCCGCAGCGGCCCGGGCACCCCAAGGTGAGCCCGCCCGGCCGCGCTGAGGGGCGGCCGCCGCAGCCGGGAGAACCCCGGCCGAGGCGAGGGGACCTCCCCCTTCCCCGGCCCCGCTCACCACCGGCAGGACGGCGCTCCCCAAGCGGCCCCGAGCGGCGGCGGCCGCGGTCGGGCCGAACTTGGCCAGCCACAAGGACATGGCGGAGCCCAGGAGACGCCGCCAGCCCCGCCGCGACGGAAACGGCCGGGCGCGAAGTGATGACGTCACGACAGAATCACGCGGGGGGGCTATGATGGAGCGTGTGGCCACGCCCCTGCCGTTCAGGCCGCGCCCTCGTCCCGACATGCCACGCCCCCGTCGCGCAGGCCACGCCCCTCGACTCAGACCACGCCTACCGTCGCTCAGGCCACGCCCCCTTGAGGGCGGGGCTGGGGGAGGTGGCAGCGGCCGCTGTCGCGCCGTGTCCCCAGACCGTGGCTTCGCTGCCCGAGAGAGTCACCTCCGAGGGCGTTTATGGTTTGGGAAAACCCGCGACAACTTACTGCCGTTCAGACAGGTATTCCCTCACCCGATGGCCCCTCCCCAGCCGGGAAGGGGAATCGGGGAAAAACAAGGAAACACGAGGGTCGAAATACAAATAGATTTAATAGGGTAAGACTAAATAATTAACAATAATTTTGTTATTACCGGTATTGATCCCGATACTAATATAAAGTACACGAGGACCATGCTCAGCCCATTCTCTCGGCAGGGAGCCGTGCGCTCCCAGCAGTGACAGCAAGCGTGGGACACTGCGAGCGCTGCGGCTTCGGGAGGAAGGGAAGGGCTCGGGGGTCCGGCACCGGGGTAAGGAGTTCTCAGGATCGCTGCCACCAAGGGAGAGAGCGAACTATGCAGGAAACTTTCTGATTTATATTGAATGTGATGTTCATGGTATGAAATAACCCTGTTGGCAGCCTGGGTCAAGTGCCGGGGTCTTGCTCCTCCTCATCCCCGCACCTGGCAAGGCTCAAAAACACCAAGACCTTGAATCCTGTAGAGCATAGCTGGCTATGAAGTGAATATTTTCACAAATTCAGACGCTAGAGTCTTCTAAAAGTGGAGTTTTCCCCAGCATTAGAAGAGAAGTTAGTCCTGTGTCGCTTAAACCAGGACACTGGGAAATGCTGTTCCCCAGGCAAGTCCCAAGGCACTGGGAGAAGAACTGGTGGTGGGACAATGACACTGCTGTGTAGATGTCCTCGGTCACCCCTCGGCCGAAACGGATGGGAGGTCTCGTGCCAAAGCCTCTCACTGGGCCCGTGAGTCAGGGGGAGCGGGATGTCCAGGGCTTGGGCTTTGGGAAAGCAAGTCACGGCTCACTGCAAATTAACTGCTTATTCCTGGTTCTTCGGCTGCGATAGGATGTGAGCGGACACCAGCCGTGTTGTGTCCCTCATGTCACTTTCCATCAGCCACCATGTAATCGGATGTGAAGGATGCAGCTCGTGTGGCTGCCCCTGCCTCCTCACCGCTGGCCGGGGACATCAAAAGCAGCCCCGATTCCTGTCCCCTCTCTTCCAGAGGGTAGGCAAGACTACCGCTCCCCATTCCAGACCGGTGGGTGCCCGACTGTTAGAAGGAAGGCCCGCGTCTGGCTATCCACGCCATGCCAGATTTACAGAGCCAAAGAGGTGGAAATCAATATCTACCTCCTCCTCCAGCTCTATGGGAGCTGGTGATCTGGGACAGTTTGCAGTTCCCCATCTAAACCACCTCCCACCCTGTGCTTGGGGCCTTTGATTTGGGTTGTGTTTGACAGCTATTGCTAGCTGGGGACAGCGTGTCACCTGCCAGGCTGGCACCTTTGAGTGATCCCATTCCTGTCTGGATTCTCGCTGTTCTCAAAGGAAAGGATGGTGAAGGTCCACCAACCCCCGTATGTATTTGTCATTCCTTGTGTGATACCAGCTGCTCCCAGCCTGGGGTTGGGAGCCACCATGGAGAGAGGACCCCATTGCTCTCTGCAGAGAGAAGGATGCCCTGGTCCTTCTCACCACTGTTCTCTGCTTGTGGCAGAGCTCCCTCAGCCTCCTTCAGCAGCGAAGGTGGTGAGCTACCTTGCCAGCCTCCAGAAATGAAAGGTGGACTGGGAACGGAGACCACAATGAGGTGGCAAAGAGAGGATACGGGCGATAACCCAGCAACGTGTGCTTCTGCAGTCAAGACATGCCCAGCCTGTTAGCACAAACCCCGCAGCAGGCTCAGGGCTCAGATGACAGCAGCCGAGGACATGTGCACGTACCGGAGCTGCCAAGAGCTCGGGCCAACCCTGACACTCCTGCCTGGATGCTGGAGGAAAGGGGATGCCTTAACCAGGCACGTAGGGCAGGAGAAGACACGTCCAGGAAAGCACTCTCATGCCCACACAGCAGGCAGACGTGGCGGTGGCAAACCTCGCTGCTGCTCTTGGAGGTTTTGATGGTCCTTGCCACAAGATGGGGCTGGGTAATGCTCAAGGAAAGAGAGTTGCTTTCTGCCTGCCTGCCACCAGGGCTTGTCCCACAGAGCTGTATTATGAACTCCAAGCCCCATCTCAGGGCTCGCTGGAGACTTCTGGGAGCGGCTGCTGCCACTGCTGACATCTCGAGGTATCACGTTCAAAGCATCTTCTCTGTAGAAGCTGCTCCTGTCTCCGTACCGCTGCAACGCGTGGTTGCTGGAAACCATGTGGGCAGTTTTGCTTCCCCTTCTTTTTTGGTTTTGAGCTCCATGTTTGCCAACAGGAACACCGGAGAAACCAGAGCTTTGTGTCTGGAAAGATCCATCTGCCCAGATGCCAGCCTGACCCCCCGTGTTGGTGAAGGAGTGGAAAACAGCAGAGAAACCTCTGAATGAACCAGAGACTCTGGCTTTCTAATGCTCAGCTCTTGACCGAGCTTTGAGATCTTGGAAATGCCTTGTTGAAACAAATGGGGAGGAAGAAGAAGGATGAGGAGACATGAGGGGCCACCTGTGCCCCATACTGGGTGTCTCCTGTGTGCTTAGGACCACACTCCCTGGGCTGGGGTTTCTTTGGTTTGCTGGAAAAGAAACTCCTGCAGAAAAGGGAGCAAGTGGAGGCTTAGTGCTGCCTTGTGCTGCCTTGCAGAGCATGTCCACTGCCATTCCAGGACATCTTGGAGACCTGGGTGGGCAGAAAACCATTGCCGTCACCTGCAGGGTTAGTCCCTGCGATGCTCTGCTGACGTGGCAGGGCTCGACGCTGCTCCCTAACCTGTGACCAGTCTCTGCCCAGCTTCTTCCTCCAATAGTCAGATTTCTTCTTCTGTTTATTTCCTGGTTTCAACTGTCAGATAAGACACCAACCTGTTGTCTCCTTGGGGACTTGTATCACCTGTGGGTGAGCAGGGCAGCTCCTCATCGGTGCTGCCGGGGAGATGGCCACACTTTCAGCCCTGTCCTGAGCCTCATCCGGCAGAGCCTGTGGGGCCTGTACCGGGGTCCTCCTTGGTTCACAGCTCATCATCTCATTGCCCCCACCATGGGCCCTGGTCCTCAGATGCTGCAGAGCCTTGCCCCCGCGGCTCCCCTGGATCTTGCTCCCCTTCACTCCCCCAAACCCTGCCTGCCTGTGTCCCTGTGCTCCATAAATACCCCCAGCCCTAGGGCTCCTCAGCGTTGACTCCCACCACCTCCCCATCCAGCCTCTAGGGCGTCTTTGTGACTCCTTATCTCTGTCCCAGTTCCAAGCCCCCATGCCGTGTCCCTGCCCTGGCTCCGTGTCACCCTGACGTAGCCCCATGGTGACCCCCGTCACCCACAGCACTTCTTAAGGGACACCTCTCTCCATGAGGGATGTTGGTGGACCATCTGCCAGGGCTCTGCGAACACCAGCAGGTCTTAGTGGCCCTGGCCAACCTCACCTTCTGCCTGTGGCTCTGTAGGCTCTGTTTAATGTCACCCCAAGCACCGAGGTTAGGTCTTGGGCTGTACCTTTACCTGTGTCTGTCTCTTTCTAACCTCCCCGTGGATAGGTGGACCTTGGACCTATGCTGCAGGTAGCTTTTTCCCCAGTCCTGTCTCCCAGATGGACCTTGGACCTACACCGCAGCCTCCTCTCTTGTTCAGCCTCCATCTCCTGCTGCTCCTAGGCCCCCCCAGCCTGAACCACACTCCTCAGCTCATCTTGCCCGGGGCTGTCACCGGAGGCTGCCCATGCTTCCACCACCTCCTCCCCTAGGTGCTCCTTTAGGGAGGGCACCCATGGCTCATCCTGCCCCCAGCTCTCGTTGCTCTTTGGCAGGGAGTTGGGATGGAAGTGGATGCCATCGCTCTGCTGAGTACTGAAGCTTGAGCACAGCAAATGCTCAGTGACACACTGGACCTGTTTCGATACTAGAGATGAGTTATTTTTTTCTTTTTCAGCTTGAGCATCTCCGTGCCTTCTGAACTGGTCAAGAGAAGTCTTTTGCGCCATGTCTTGCAGAGATGGTCAAAAATCAGTGCCCCGCTGAAAGCCAGTAACAGACTTGTGACCCTCCTAGCTGTCTGCTGGGCATGATGAATATCGTCAAAGACAAGGCAGTGCTAACCATTTTTGCTGAGTGGAGGTTTGCCCCTATGCTGCCCTGATTACGTTTAGGCACTTTTCTCCCCCTTCACACACCATTTATTCCCATCCCCATGTTTACAGGAGAGATGGATACAGGCAAACTGGAATAAACCCACAGACGCTCATTTCTGCCTTTTGCTTCGATAGAGATGCACAGCTGAGTTTCACAGTTGGTGGAATCTGGACCCAGGGATGTCCACAGCAATCTGCCCCCTGGCTGCAGAGCAGGCGGCCGATCTCCAAGTGAACTGACTTGTCCAAGTGGGTCAGTTTTGCAGCAGGGAGGTTATTTTCTTCTGCCTGGGCTGCTGTCCCAAGTTCCTGCTGCACCCTGCTTTGAGTGCTTGACCAGCATCTCAAAGCTTCCCTGCCTGCAGGTGAGCCCAAACGGAAGAGGCAGGGACAGCCCCGCTGACATCCCTCATTGTTCACCAGGATCATGTGCTTCGGAGAACCTCCCTGATGACCCACTTCGATGCCTCACGCCTTTCCCGTGCCATGTGGGAGGTTGGACTGAAAACCCGCAGAGGTCCCTTCCCACCAAGACCTCTGTGAGTCCGTGTATGATGCAACCCAAGGTAGGTGAGCAGGGAGAAAACAGGTATAGCTGTTGCCTCTCATCCAGTACAGCTCCAGGGACCTGATTTTGGGGCCTGAAGTTCAGGTAGGACATTTACAGCCCCCTCCCTGCAGCATTCAGCAGACACCCCTAGAGGGTACCTCATTTTTAGGCTTGAAACATGTGCAGTGCCCCAAGCCTGACGCTGCCTTGCAGGAGATGCCTTACAAAGCCTCTTTGCTTAAAACTGCCCTAGGTCTCGCTCCATCTCTGACACAAAGTCCACCCCCAGTGGGTGGAAAGACATAAATCAGGTGTTTTTTTCCCAGAGGAAACCCGGCATTAGGTGTAGGACAGCAATGGAGAGCTGCCTTGCAAAGGCTCTGGGGTTTGTAGGAGCTGGGGAGGAAAAGTCCAGGGGGAGAGCACTGGAGGCAAAGAGGGGCTGGAGGGCTTTGGCCGAACAAGAGACTGTGTGTGCGCTTCCCAAACCTGGGGTGTCCACGGGCTCTGGAAACTGCCTTCCAACGGCCCTGCCTGCCACTGAGACTCCCGAGAGCTGGGAAGCCCGTGGTGCTGGGACACCTTCCTCACGCAGCTTCCCTTCTCCACTTGATGGAGACGCTGGAGTGCAATTTCCAGGGCTGAGCTGGATCTTTGCCTGCCTTGTTAAAAAGCGTGGTTGAATTATTGGGTCTCTAGGTATGGTCTAGCAAGGTCATAAACAAACGTATTAACACACTTCCCATCAAACTGACATCAGCTCTGCTGACCTGGGACATTTTGGATACCATTAGCTGCTTCTGCTTTGCCCCTTGGCAAGAACCGATCATGTTTCATTTCAAGACCTTGTCCCTGGAATTTGCAAATTTAAAAAAAAAAAACCAACACATGCGTGTCTGGGTCTGGCTTTCTGTCCTTAACAGCTCTTGTCTGCAACATGCTGGTGTGTCAGGCAAGTCTCTCCAGGGAGAGGGGAGGAAATACTGGTCAGCGGAGGCTGTAGGGCTGTCAGGATGCTGAAGGGGTGACCAGGGAAGGGGATGGGCTGACTCTGGAGGACCAGCACTCCATGTTCCTCTGTACCTGCGTGGGAATGACAGAGCTGTTCCCAGGAGGTCAAGCTCTGCCGGATCGGTGCTGGAAACGGCTGTTTGACACCGACGTCCTAAATGGGGTGTGAACGGTGAGGCGGCTGCGTTTGGGGATGGTATGAGTTACTCATCCAGGGGGGGATGGCAGGAAGGGGTAAAAGGGGTCCTACAGGACAGAGCAATAGAGCAGCAGGTCGTGTTCAGTGTAGGTAACTGTAAAAGTGATGCAGGTGGGAATACGCAGTCCCACGCAGACACATAAAACATGGGGCTCTGAGCTGAGCCTTACCCCTCAGGAGCGGCATCTTGTCCCTGAAAATGTCAGCTCAGCAGGGATCAAAAAGATGGAAGAGAAGGGCAAGCAAGGGCAAGCAAAGATCCAAATGATCACATGAGAGGTGGAAGCCAGGCTTCAAAACCAGATCAGAGGAGGTGAGGCTTTCTGCAGTGATGGTCGGGCTGTGCAACTCGTTGCTAAATGGTGCTAAACATTTACAGGGATTCAAGGAAAGCCTGGAAGAGCATGACTATGTAGGAACTATGTCTGGCCGAGGAATCCTTCTGGGCTGAAAGTAGTTGGAGGCTCAGGTGAAGTATTAAATTTGCTTTCCCCATCCTTAGTCTTCCTGGGGCTCTTGCCTCTCCCTGTACCACCACTCTGTGCCGTGGCACATAGCTGCCTATACCACCAATGCAGCCATCAAAAAACCCATGGTTTACCATGGTTTCCTCCCACTGGGACATAAACAGGCTTGATTTTTTAAGACAAACAACAGACCATGGTTAGCTGTGATGTCTCTGTGCCTGTTTTAACAGTCTCTCTCTTTGTGCTCGCGGCTGCCTGCCTCTGCCTCCCCTGTTTTCCCAGACACAGCTGAAGTGAGTGGAGGGCACTTGAGTGGAAGGGCAAAAGCAAGGAAATGCAAAGTGAGAGGCAACAGGCTGGCTGTTCCTGGATGGGGACCAGCATGGAGATCAGACTCTGGGAGGTGGGGAGGCTTATGTTGCAAAGCCCCGTAGTCACGGCAGGCAGGGTACCTGCAGGGTTAGGAAAAAGGGGAGCTTTGTTCCATGCAGCAGGACAATGAAGGAGTTTGTTACGTCTTCCTGCTCAGTTTTTCGCTTTTCACTGCTGACTGCATGGCAAAACATCTCGATGTTGAAACAGAGCAGTAGTTCAGTTTCCTCCAGTTCTGCGTTGTCTGTCTGTCTGCAGATGTCAGGTAGGACTAAATCTGCTGGGATACACAGGCCTGGGTGCTCTGGGAGGTGCTGGGGCTGGCGGGTGTGCTGCAAAGGGACATGATGTATGGAGACCCACGAGCCAGTGGGTGAACGTTATCCTGCAGGCATTGCAGCAGGAGGGGAGCATGGAAACTGCTCTGGAAATGGTCATCTTTGGCAGAAAAAAGAGGTGGCCTGTAGATATGGTGGATTCCAGAACTTGGTGCCCCCCTGCGCACGGTGGCTAACGAGCACCGTGGTCCATAAGCATAGTGAGCTGTGAGCACAGTGACATTTGGGGCACAGTGGCCTCCCCGGGCACAGCGACCCTTTGGGCATGGTGGCCCCGTGGGCACAGTAGCTCTCTGGGCAGGGTGGCCGGTGGGCACTGTGTTTCCTCAGATTTGGTGGCTCCCTGGGGACGGTGACCCACCGGACACGGTGGTCCCTGCCCACGGGGACGGTGACCCTCCGGGCACGGTGGCGGCCGTCCCCTGCGCACACGCTGACCCGGGGACCGGGGGCTCGGCTCCACCATCCCCCGGCCGGTGCACGGCCGGGGGCCGGTCCGAGGTGCCCGGGGCGGGGCGGGGGGGGCGGTGCGGGGGCCGGGGCCGCCC
>VYZM01010474.1:1222473-1246281 GCA_013398915.1 Dromas ardeola
CCCACCCTTTAAGGATTTATAAGCGTTGATGAGATCCCCCCTCAGCCGTCTCTTTTCCAGACTAAACAGACCCAAATCCCTCAGCCTTTCTTTATAAGAGATATGTTCCAGTCCCCTAATCGTCTTGGTAGCCCTTTGCTGTCCCCTCTCCGGCAGTTCCCTGTCCTTGAACTGGGGAGCCCAGAACTGGACCCAGTGCTCCAGATGCGGCCTCACCAGGGCAGAGCAGAGGGGGAGGATGACCTCCCTTGTCTGCTTTCTGCTTCATGCAGGCTCCTCTCCTGCAGCATGAGAGTGTGGCATTTCCTGGCAAGCTCCCCTGTCCTCTGCTGCCTCGATATCTCTCTGTCGGCAGCCCATTGCCTTGTCTCCAGGCAGCTTTAATCAGTGCCATATTGATAGAGTTCCTCTTTTCAAGCGTTTCCATCGAGTCCGGGCACTTGCCCTTTCTCCCAGGCAAAGCGTTAATAGGGTCTATGTGGTTATAACCAGTCTGGCAGGGAGGAGGATGCTGGTGGGTGACCCTGGGTGTATGCCGGCCTGGCCTGTGTCACAGGTTAAAAGTAAACATCCCATGTACTGCTAGAGATGGTTCTTGCAAGAAACGCAGCATGTGCCAAAAAGCCCGTCCGTGGCTCTGCCTCCTCTTGGCTTTGTGTCTTTGGAGCAGGTATTCAAGTCTTTGGGGCAGGAGATAGACTGATGGTTGCAAAATGCAGGAGGAATTAACTGCTGCCCACCATTTGGTGTCCTTCTGCTAGCTCTCCCTCCCTGTTTTGCCTCCCGTACAGCCCGATGCCCGGTGGTGCTTCTGGGAGTAGAGACAAACCAAACTGGGTTTGGTTTTTTGTTGCTGGTGGTGGGTTTCTTGGTTGTTTTTTTTTTTTGTTTTAATTTTAAATGGCTGGGGAGAGACTGGTAAGAGGTGAGATGGACAATGCTGCTTCTGAACAATCCTCTGGTCCTCCCTGATGTGTCTGTATCAGCTGGTATTTCCTCCTGCTGCCCCTGATACAACTTTTGCTGGTTTGGAAACTATCTCAGGAAGACCTATAGAGGTGACAGGTCTTCAGCTGGTTTCTTCTTGGGGGTCATGGAAGGATCCACATACCCTCCTCTCCAGATAGAGGACTACATTGTCCTGAAGAGCATTCAACACCTGCTCAAGTTATTGGGGAAGCTTCGCTGTCATTTGAGCTGGCCAGGCTTTGTGCTGGTGTCCAGAAGTTTTGTTTGGCCATACTAAGTTTGCAGGTAGGCTTGAGCTTGTCCAACTGCAGCCCTTGGTTGGAGCTGCCATGTTATCCCATTCTGATCTGCTGCCTGGCCACCTGGAGCAGGAAAACCAGCACATAGCCTTCCCTGGACAGCTTCAGAGACCTGTGTAGGTCCAGCATGGAGGTTTTGCTGATAACATCCCAGGAATTTGAGGTTTTCCCGGAGCCCTCGCCTCTGACACCAGCAGACAGGGCTGCAGCAACCAGCAGGCTCAAAAAATGCATGTGAAGTTTGCAACGCCGGCCCAGGTCAATATAAATGTGACACACAGGTGCCATGAAGAAGCAGCAAATGGTGGAGAAGGATCTGTTTTAGAAATGTTTTATAAGACCTCCTCTAAGCAGGACAGAAATGGTATCAACTTCTGTGGATGGTCTGAAAGCTCAGCAAGGATGCTCGGGGTTTTCTGACAAGATCTACAGCTTTTCTGACCATGTGCTGTTTCGGGGGTTGACTACTCTTCATGGAAAAAATGACCAATTCCTGGTGTTTCCAGCAGTTTGCATCTCAGACTGAGCATGGCTCTCGCTTTGCAGGGTTGTTGCAGGGTAGTGAGTCACTGGTTCATCTTTTAAATCTGCTTTGCTTTTAAATGTTCTCTCTTCTGTCCCTGCTTTAATGAGAAACCAGAAAAACTTGCACTTTGCTGGAAATGACAAGCTTCAGGCACTGGGAGGAAAGCTCTCGAAGCTCCATGCCTCCATGGGCTCGTTTGGGGCATACGCGCATCTGCTGTAACTTGTCTGTCCCCTGGTGCAAGTGCTGCGGATGATACACGGCTCTCTTCTGCCTGGTATCACAGTATTCCCTGTGAAAATTTTAAAAAAAAAAAATGGAAATTTGGCATGCAAGTTTGGCATTGGGTGTTCAGGGAAATCACGTGGGTTGGCTGTGCTTGTCAGCTCCTGAACTGCTCCTTCCCCTGGCGTCGGGTGAGACTGGACCTCGAGATCAGTTGCTCAAATCTCAGCATCTTTTAGCCAAGCTGTTCTACAGTAGGAAAGCCAGCAGGATTTGTCGCCCCACTCTCCTAGGAGTAGCATGGCGGTCGCAGAAACCACTGCTGGTGAAGCTGAAGGCAGCACTGTCTCAGGCTTGGCGTACGGAAGGTGTGTGTCTCAAGCAATGGTGGCCCTCAGGTGACGCGTGAAGTGTGCCAGCAGGATGGTGGTGGCTACGTCCCCTGAGTCTGACTCTTCCCCATAGCCAGGAGGAGGAATAGGCCCAGAAGTCCCGATTTCCCTCTTCCTTTGCTTTGCAGCATGAAATTGTCACCAGCTTGTGGCTGATGCACACCTCAGGGAACAGCTTGCCTGTGCGGTTGGCTATACCTCGGATGGGGACCTGCCGTAGTTGAGCAGCCCTGTGTTCGCCTGTCCTGGTTTGAGGTAAAACAGAACAAATTTTCTGATTTGTAATTTTACTTTTTAGCTGGGCCTCTTCTAACTGACTAAAGCCTGAAATTAACAGCATATTGTTCAGAAACTGTTCCCTCTCAGAGTGATAAGACCTGATTATACCAAGGAACGGTACGCACAGAGGCTCCTGCTTATACTTATTGCTATAATAACCAAGGTCAGCTAACTTTGCTGTTTGCCCCGTTAGAGGGTCAGAAGCGGAGAAGCATAGAGGGGTCACACCTACAGGGAGGAGCGGACAGGACAGGTGACCCAAAACTGACCAACAGGGTATTCCATCCCATATGCATCACGCTCAGTATAAGAGCTAAGGGACAAGGGGGCTCGCGCTCGCGTTTTCTTCAATGGCCGACGTCTGAGGAGGACCCTGTCTGTTCGTCTGCCTTCGATCGCGATCCGAGCACTCCTGACTCTAGTTCCGGAATTCAGCTCCTGTCCGTCGCTGACGCCAGTCTGGGACTTTCCCTGCGTCTGCTGGTGACGCGATCGTCATCCTGGGAGCTGGATACGGTTTTGTATATATTGTATACTTTTTTTTTATTACTATTTTCTTATTTTCTTATTTATTATTATTTTCATTAAAGTAGTTTAGTTCTTTTTCTAAACTCGTAAATCTCCTTATCTCTTCCTCTCCTCTCTGAGGAGAGAGGGGGGGGAGGGCCATCTGTCGTTCCGATTGGCCAATCCGGCCAAAACCACGACATCGCCCTTCTCCTGAACTAGATGAAGCACCTCCATGTTCCCTGGGTCAGAGTTGACTTTGAGCATCAGGAAAGTTTAAATCTTGCCCAAGGATATATGGATAAAACATGGTAAGGTGGAGTTTCAGGGCTTGATCTCTTCCAAGCTTTGCTTATCGGATCCAGCCTTTGATCCTGGTAGATAGCAATGACGACTCTGGTGCTATCAAAACCTGCTTTAAACGTGCTTAAAGGTTTTGTCACTTGTATAAAAAAAAATGGATGAACCTCACTGCCAGACCAGCGCTGAGCTTTGGTCTGCAGACCTATTTGCAGTGGTTGCTACTGGGACTTATGTCTGATGGTCTCCCAGATAAATCTGGAGTTACTTTGCGGATCCCTGTCTCTTTGAGAGTGAGTGCCCAAGGAGAAAAGCTTGTCTCTATCTTCACAGCGCTGCTGGCTGCCGTGATGCTCTGGGCTCTGTATGGTGCGAGGTCTCCTGAAAGCTTGGATGGATTTGTTTAGTGCTGAGTGGCTTGGAAAACCTCCAGCTAGCTGGAGATCTGTGCTGGGGTTCATTTCCTAGGGTTCGCGGAACAAAAGAAGCAGATGCTGGGGGTTGCAGATGTGGCTCTGTCAAGGGTGAGCGGAGCGAGAAAATGGGGCTTAAAATGCTCTGCAAGGTGGAGAGGATGCGCTCAGGGCATGTGCTGCCATGCCCTCTTCCTAGATTAAGGTCATCCGGGTGGTGAGGTCTGCAATAGAGAGAACCAGTGGAAAAGCCCCTCATGTACAAGAGGGTTTTGGACCTTGGCAAAGCTTGAGATGACTACCAGCTCATAACAAATGGCAAATAGTGGGGTACCTCCCTGTAACTCACTGGCCCACACCCAGCCCAGGGTTAGCCTGGGGTGGGAGATGCCATTTCCAAGTGTGTGGGTTTTTGGGAACATGTGGTCTATATGTGTCCTTGTTCTGTTTCATCTCCCGCCAAACCTCCACCTAACACCCAGTCTGGGCTGGGAGGGTGGGATAGTGTCCTGCAGGGGCTGTGACCCAGCTGACACATGGCAAGCCTGTCTCCTTTGCAGGCTTCACTCTGTACCTTGCCAGCACAGCTGGAGACCTAGAGGTATGCCTACAGGGTTATTGGGCATTTTGGCTTGGTGGAGAGAAGCGGTTATGGCTGCAGGTAGGAGCTGCCTAGGTGGGACCAGCTTCAGGGTCTCTTCTTCATGCTGGCGCACCAGAGGCGTCAGGTCACAGGCTGTGAAGAGTAGTCAGTGTTGCAGCTGACATTTATATATGTGGATGTATTTTTATACTGCACCCATGTAACGGTTGCAACATATTCAGCATGAACCTGGGGAAGGTCTTGTATGATGCAGCCTTTCCGCGGGCTCCTAGGGCTCTCCAGACAGCCATGATGGGATCTTCTGCTTGGTCTGTGCTGAGCAAGAGCTCATCTGTGCCAGGTCCAAGTGGTACTGGCGGCCACCTTTCAGCCACAATGACAGCCTCTTAGCTCCACAGCAAGGCCTAGACCTGCTGTTCGCAGGCAAGCATTTGAGCACCAGCAGGTGCCAGTGCAGAGATGGATCCCACAAGGATGTGCTCAGTGGCACGGTCCTGCCACCACAGCAGCTAGAGTCCCGACGGGTCTGCGTTCACCTGCCCATGGAGGAGTTTCAGTTCTGGGCTCCCCGGGTCAAGAAGGACAGGGAACTGCTGGAGAGGGTGCAGCATAGGGCTACCAAGATGATGAGGGGACTGGAACACCTCTCTTATGAGGAAAGACTGAGGGAATTGGGTCTGTTTAGTCTGGAAAAGAGACGGCTGAGGGGTGACCTTATTGATGCATACAAATACTTAAAGGGTGGGTGTCAGGAGGATGGGGCCAGGCTCTTTTCAGTGGTGCCCGGCAACAGGACAAGAGGTAATGGGTACAAACTTGACCATAGGAAGTTCCATCTCAACACGAGGAGGAACTTCTTTCCTGTGAGGGTGGCAGAGCCCTGGCACAGGCTGCCCAGAGAGGTGGTGGAGTCTCCGTCTCTGGAGACATTCCAAACCCGCCTGGACGCGTTCCTGTGCCACCTGCTCTGGGTGACCCTGCTCTGGCAGGGGGGTTGGACTAGATGATCTCCAGAGGTCCCTTCCAACCCTAGGATTCTATGATTCTACGAGTGTGGGATGAATCCTCCTAGGTCTGTGCTTCCCACCAGCAGTCTCAGACACTTGCTGTCCCTGCACTAGTGCAGTTAGGAAGGTTAGATCCAAGATCCCCACCTGTGCCAGGGACACATGGTCCTGGGAAACCTGCTGTGTCTGACCCTGCTCAAGCAGGGGGTTGGCCTAGGAGATCTCACCAGGTCCCTTCCCACCTTTGCTGCTGTGTGACTCTGCAGTGCTCTGCTGCCGGGCAGCTGGTTTCACTGGCTCATCTCACTGCAGTCAGCACTAAATTAGCTTTTTTTATTCATCATCTTGTGGTTTGCTGTTGCTGTGGGCCAGAGCTGCAGGGGTCTGGACCTGAAGTAACTGATGCAGTGAAAGGAGTCAAGCGTAAATCCCTCCTCGGGCAAGATCCTGCAGGACTATGTGGGAGCATTTGCAGCAGCAGCAGGTTGGAGAGGCTGGCGTGGGCTTCAGGGCTGCCAGCACCCCCCAGGGCATTTCTGTGCTCCTTGGAAAAATGCTGGGTGACTTCTTCTAATAGGTTTATAATCTGTGGTTTTGGCATTTGCCTGTTTTGCTTGGATGGTATGAGCCTGCTCTGCCTGGCACGGTGCCTTTCTTAAACAGCTGAGGCAAAGGTTGGTGCTAATTTGATGGAGTTTGTGATTGGGTCCAAGAGGAAAACAGTTGTGCGTGCCTTGCTGTTGCTGGAAGAGCTGGGAGTTCCTAGTTGCCTGACGCCAGGCATCTCTGGAGTCTGTTCAAAGAGAAATGCTCGCCATGGGTGAGGTCTGTCATCTCCCACTGGTGTAACTCAGTCCATGAGAGCAGAACTGACTCCAGGATTTTTTACCATAACGTTTTTTTTCAGTGACAAAACTATGCCAGAGGCAAGGGACGTGTTAGCCGCCGTGGCTACATTGCTGTGTTTTCCTTTGTGAATGCGATGAGCAAAGAGTGAAGAGATTAGATGGCTTTGCAACCCTTTCTTTCTCATGCTCGAGGTCTTTCCTCCACTCTGCAGGGCCTAGAAACCTCCTTGCAGAGGCAAGAAAGCGAACCCTCAGGGATGTTCTTGGGGATGTACAGGACACATCCCGATTCATTAATGCTGAAAATGTTACTGATGCTGGCTGACGCCTGCCCTGGCTTCCTTTTGAATGACAGCCTTCTAGTCTGTGGGGATCACACCAGCAGCAGGAAGCCTCCTCCAGCGCTCTGGCTGGTGTAGAGGTTCAGGGCAGAGATGGATTTTCCCTCCTATCTTGGAGCCTATCAGTGTGTAAAGTTTATCCCAGCACTTTGAAAATATAAATGATCCCCAAATTGCTTCAGCAAATGGCTAGAACTTGTCCAGTAACCACTTTTGTCATGGTCTTTTTACTAGTGCATTAATTCCCATTAATTCTCAAAGATGCATAGCAAGAGGCTGAAAAAACCGGGCACAAACAGCAAACGTGTATCATCCTTGTATCTATAATTATTTCTTTTACTGTGGATGTATTGCAGCTTATATACACATTGGACCTGCTTTTTTTAATCCCATTAACTTCTTGGTCTCAGCTGCTTCATGTGGAAGTGAGTCTTAAAGTGTAATGTCCACTACAATGAATATCTTAAACAGGGGGTGAATTAGCTTTTAATATGGCTTGTCACCTGCTTTTTCCTGCCTTATAGGAGACAGGGATCTTCTCTTTTTCCTGCCATCAGTTATTTTCAGTACATCTTAGCCATCAGCCCCTTGGAGACATGATTTCATCAGGCTGAGGGACCCGGGGCTTTCAGTGGGTTTCAGGGGATGGCATCTCTCCATCACGTATCCTGCTCTCCTGGGGTGGAGAACCCTGGCTGTGAGTCCTGCCTACTCCAGGTAGCGCCGGCTCCAGCTTGACCTTGCCGCAAGCTCCACTCCAGAGTTGCAGCAGGTCCTGGAGATATTCTCTGCACCACCTTCACCCAGCTGTGTCAGGGAGCCAGCGGGAGGGGAACAAGGCTCCAAGCCACCAGAAGTCATCGGGAGACAGAGCCAGCGTTGCGTGTCATGGGGAGATCATCCCGCAAGTTGTTTCTGGTGAATGTGCATTTATGTGCTGGTGAAGTCTCCCAGAGACTAATAACTTGTCTCAAGCAAATGAGGACATTTCAGGGGTGATCCCTCTCTCCCATGAGGTTACCTGTGTTGCAGATGGAGTGGGGGTTTTTCTGCCCTTTGATTAAAAGGATATTTTTTTTTTTTCCCTTTCCAAGTCAAGAAGTGACTGGGAATAGCTTCTGTACCCCTGGTGGGTATATGGGCTGGAGTCCTCTATCTGGATGTGCTCAGGCATCTCTTGGGATTGCTCCCAGTCCCTGGGGTTCTTGGCAATTTGAGTGAGGATGAGTTCAGAGACCTGTTTGGAGGGGGAAACCCCCAGGGACTCTTTGTTTCTCCCTTGTTGGTTGAGGAGGACACCCAGTCATGACATGTTTGAACATGAAGAGGGTCACCACCTGAAAAATGGGTACAGGAAGTCTCCAGATCATCTAGATCACTGAGGAATAGCTGTGTCTTCTGAGAGCAACCTCAGCCCAGTCCGTCTGCTGGATGCTCGCTCACTCCAGCACTGGCCATCCCCAGCAAGGTGGCTGTCTCTTGAAGTAGAGAAGCCCTCTGCAAGAACAAAACTTGCCTGCAGGTGTTGAAGTGGTGATGAAAATAAAAGGGACTCATGTCACACATTGCTGGATTATTTTAGTGAGAGTGCGCCATGTGTTTTGCCTCACACACTGGCCACAGCATCTCCCTGGGCTCTGGCCATGGATGGTGAGGACTGGGCTGGATGTGAACACCAGCTGCTCTACACCATCAATACTTAGAAGCGCCAGTTACAATCCATGTCCTGCAGTTCGGACCTTGCAACCCTAGTGCAGTGATGTTTGGTGACAAAGCATCTTTCTGGGTTTCCTGCCTTCTCACTGTGCTCCAGGCCTTCTCACCAAGCCAGGTAGTCATAGCGTGTCCTATGGGAGATAGATTCTGCAGGATTTTCTGGTCAGCTGTGCAGAAATGGACCACTCTGTGTTTGAGAGTAGGGAAAGCAGCACCTCAGATGGGAGATTAAAAGCCTCTTGCTAAGACTGGTGGGAGAGTTGGAAGAAATAATTTTTCCGGAAAGCACGAAGTGAGCAAATAATTATTTCGTGTTGGATTCTGTAAGCCCACAGCAGGTCTCGCCAGCTCTTTGCAGTTCTCCCTGCAGATGCTGCTGGTGGACAATGGGAGAGGGCTGGAGACCATGTGCTCTGGGGCTGTGCATCCTCTCAAAATGCTCTCTGCCCTTTTGGAGCTTTATTTTGGAAGAACTTGGTTTCTTTTTTAATTTCCCTGCCAGCTTGCCTCATTTCAGTGCTTTAGAGAGGAGCCAGCCCTTCAGAAGAATTCAAGTTTGAAAAGAGAATCGATGTTTCATTTTGAAACTATTCTGCTCCATCATGTGCAGATTGAAGCCATACCCGTGGCGTGGTTGTTTTTCCTTGGGGATCACTTGGCAATCGTGCGAGGAGGCGTTTTGCTTGGCGACTGCCTCAAACCTGCCTTTCGAAACTCCTGGGGACATGCATTTCCTTGACTGGTGAGCAAACTGAGCACAGGGCTGGCTCTTCTGGCCTTGAACCTCAACCTTTCCCAGAGGTCTTGCATCCCCTGGCCCGGCTGATCGACCTCTTGCTGATTTGGGAAGTATCTATGCAGAGGATGGTTCCCTGCTGAAATGGGAATGTGAGCTTACGGGGCGGGGGGGCAATGCAGATTTGTGGCATGGGCTAAACTGACCCCCAAGGGAGCTGTCAGGGAGGAGAAGACATGTCCTGTGGGAGCTGCCCACAAGCTGGACTTTCCTCCAGCGAGTCAGGGTGCAGGATGGAATGGGCAGAAGATGCAACTGCTGCCTGAGCGTCTCCAAGAAGCACTCAAGGTTTGGGGGAGGCTGAAGGAGCCCAGCTCTATCAGCAGTAGAGATGGAGGCTAATTCTGCTCAGAGCATCCTCTCCACTTTTATTTAAACCTGTCTGACTGCAACAGTGTGGCTTCTCTGTGTCACCTTGTGCAAGACCTTCAGCTATTTATCTTTAACCATGCCCCTGGTTACTGAAAGCCTGCGTGGGTGGGTGCTTGTTGTCACGCAGGCTCCACGTGTAAATCGATGTGAGCGATGTTTTGTCCTCAGACTGGTTTTTAATACAAATACGCAAATCTGTCAGTGAAAATGCTTCTGCATATTGATGGTTTGATGAAAAGCAAAGTGTCTCTCATCAGCAGTTTCCCGGTGAAACTTTTTTTAGGTGTGGAATTATTTTGGCTTTGAACTCAGTGCTACTAGGAAAAAAAAGAAAAAAAAAACAAAACAAACAAACAAAAAAAAAACCCCAAACCTTTAAAACCTTTCAATGGTGAGGTGAGAGCTTCTACCATGGAGAAAATGAAATGTGTGGTCAGACTTGGGGTAGTTTGGGATTTTTCCTTATTTCCTATCGTTCCCTCAAATTAGGAAGACTTTTTCCCTTTGGATCCAGTTGGCAAAAAACCTGCCTTGAAAACTGCCCTTCTGTTGGAAGCTTCATTTGGACTGAGTTTTTCAAGGATAATTCCCCAAGAGATGAAGTATCGCACTGGGGATGTCCCCAGGAGCTGCTGTCCTTGTTCCTGTTCCTGAACAACTGGCTTCCTGTGTCCCATGATGCTCGAGATCCTGTGACCAGGGCAGGACGTATCATGTTGGCTGCGCCCACAGGTGTTGTCTTGAAGGCATCTAGTGAGGAAGCATGAGTCAGCCTGGGGAGGTCATTGCAGCCAGTACCGGGAGCCCAGAGCTGCTCACTGGGTGGGCTGTGACCACCAACCCTCTGATCTGCTTCCGAGCAGCCAAAGGCATAAGAGAGGAAAATCATGGGTGCTTTGATGGTTTGTGAAGGTTTGCCAGTGTCTCTTGTCAGCCCTGGAGGACAGGAAAGCAGATATTGTGGCACTGGGGTGGCTTGAAGCCAACTCCAGCTCTACCAGGCCCTAACCTGAAGACTTCTCGTTGTGTTGGGTGGTTCAGAAATGATCACCTCCCCTCTGTCCTTTGCATCTCTGCCTCAGACCTTGCCAGAACTGAGGTTTCCCAGAAATGAGACCAAGCAGGGGCTATTATCTCTTGGAGAAAGCACTGGGAAGTTGGAGATGGCTCTGTAAAGGGTCTCTGCCCCAGCTCCCACTAGTATCATCTTCCTCAGAGCTGGGTCCACATGCATTGGGTAGCACGGTGCGGCCATGCATGAGCAGCACAGGGGTGGAGAGGAGGGACAGGCTCCTGGCTTGCCCCTTCCATGCTGATTTCTTCCCCTCTCACTCACAGCTGCAGCTACAGATGTTGGCGACTGCGTGCTGGATCAGCCCAGAGAGCTGGGTGGGAACGGACAGACGGACCTGCAGGTTGACAAGCTGTTTCCTGAGGGGGAATTGCTGCTCCAGGTATCGTGCCGTACCTCAATCGTTCGGGGTCTTCCCTTGGCTCCTGCCATCCACCGGGCAGCTTGTCCCTGTCTGCTGATCCACGTAGTAGATATGAGGCATGTGGTCCCACCTGTGGAGCAAGAGGAGACCCTGCCTTGCTGAGAGCTGCTTTGCAGGCACTGCACCGTGGGACAGGGACCGGTGACGCTGCCTGGCTGGGATGGGTCCCTGTCCTCACTGTTCCTCCCCTGTTTACTGCCCCTTTGGTTACACCGCGGCGTCTCTGTAGGGGCTGTACCATAAACTGCCACCGTGAACAGAGCAGGGCTCGGCGCAGTGGTTGTGTCCTTCTCGCAAAGGTGTCGGGTGATGTCCATGCCCGTAGCTTGCAGGTCTTAGCTGTCAGTGAGCCCAAAGCTGGCATTTTTCCTCGGGAACCGCTGCACTCATGGACCCAACGTGCACAAGCTCATCCATCCTAACCAGGAGGTGCAGGGGTATTGTACAGCGGTGTAGGGAATGATCCCCAGTTAGTCTCTGAGGTGGTGGGTTCCTTGTGTTGTAGTAAATGCTAAGAGGAGAATGGTGATAGCTGCAGGATAAAACATCCACCAGGAACTGTTTGCCCTGCCTGGGGCATTGAGTGAGCACCCTAGGAACGTACCTGGGATGGAATTAGTCCAGGTTCGGTTTGTAAGTTGTGGTGGGAGGGGAAGGAAGGGAAGATGGATCTTGGAAGACAGTGGTGGACAAAATCAGTGGGTGGTGGGAAGCTTTGCTTCGTAGGAAGACCAGTGTGTGCCTAATGATACAGCTCTCAATGAACTTCAGAGAAGGAGCTGGTGAATCAGCTGGACAGAATGCTGTTTGTTTGGGCTGCAATTTAAAAACGTAAGCTGGGAGGAAATGGGATAGAAAGGGCCGATGGAAAGGCTGGTTGCTGAGTAAACATCTGGGCATGTCAACTTAAAACGTGCTGCTCCCTGGGGCTGCAGGGCAAGTCTGTGCAAGACCTTTAACCTTTCCATGGCTGCATTCCTGACATCGTGTGTGTCTGTGCTTTCTGGGCCTTGAATCCTCTTCTGACTTTTTCCAGGTCTCCAAACACTAGCAGATGGATGCTTGGCTCTCCTTAAAGTTTGACTCTGGTGCTTTCAACCCTGCTCCTGCACAGCCTTACATGAATGTCCGCTGTTACAGACAGGCAGGCGGGTGCGAGCAGAGCCCTGGCAAGAGCCCCCTCCTGCCCCCCAGGGGATTTTGCTGAGGCTGTGACTCCTGGGAGCCCAGTATGACTTCTGGCAATGAAGCCTGGACCACATGGAGTCTCCCATGTGGCCTTCGCTCCCAGGAGCAGTCTCAGCTGGCTGCAAAGTGTGATAGTCACAGAGGAACAGCTGGAATAATGCAATAGCCAGGAGGGAGCCAGAGGTTGCCCCAGTTCCATGATGGAGCAGCTCCCAAGTGCTCTCTGGGGGTTTGAGCTGGGCCATATGATGGCAATTTGTTGAGCCACCAGAGCATTGGCAACCTCGGGTGACTGAAGGCATCTGGAGATCTTATGAGGTGTTAATGTGACAGAAATCCCCCAGCTGAGCTGCCTGATGGTTGGTTTTTTCCCCCCCCTCAAAGAGCATTTTAATCAGATACTGTAATTTGCAGAAAACTCTGACTCAGGGTCTCTCAGGGGGCTGCAGCCCACAAAGGAAAGGGACCGGTCCTGCTGCAAGCTGGATCTGTACGGTATCAGGCACCATGCTCGTTCCAGAGGCCTTTCAAATAACCCAAGTTACTAAAAAAAGGCAGTCCACGCGAGCCTCGGTGTTGCTGTAAATGGGGAAATGCATGAGCTCTGTCAGCAGGCTGCTCCTGCCTCCTCTGTCCATGGCGGGAGAGGGTGAGTGGAGCCAAAGGAGCTGCGTGGGCAACCGGACCCTCCTCTCCAGCCTGGTGTCACACAAACGGCATGTCTCCAAGTTTCCCCGCAGGGTCAGCTCAGCGTGGCCCAGCTGGGCAGCGAGGGCAGAGTCCGTGTTTGTGGCAGGTCCCGTCCTGATGCTTATGAGACCTGCTGAGACTTCTGCCCACATCTTGGTTAAACCCCGACTTCCACTTAGGGTTTTCTTTTCCTAATTTCTCTCCTTTTATTCGCTAATAAATTAAAGCTATTGCAGACAAGAGCAGGAGGCAAGAATTACTATCTAGTGTAATGCTTTCCTGGATTTTCATCTTGCCTCTTTTTCTGGGTATTCACTCCATGTATGAGCTCCCCTCCTGCCACCCTACCTATGATCTCCCATATTTTTTGACGAGTTTCTCTAATTTGGCATGGGTTTGGTCTTTTCAAGCAAGGAGCTACCAGTTTGGTATGGATTTGTGTGCAAGCCATACGTGTGTAATTGCTGAATGCAAGGCAAGAAGTGAAGGTGGCAGATTGTATGAGCACAAAGATGATATTATAGAGATCTGGCAATTTTCTTCTTTTTTTTTTTCTTCTTTTTTATCTTCTGTCATCTAGAACATCAGCAAGAGAAGAGTAATTTTCCCAGTAGGGCGTCTCATAGTGACAGTTCAATGCCAGGATGTATTTGAGGGGCAATGGAGTTTGTTCCTGACAAATGTCTCAAGAGCAACAGGGCCTCTTGAAACGTTTGTCAGGAACAAGAACAAAATCGGATGAGAAGAGGTTGTGGCCCTGTGTAATGGGAGATGGATGAGAACAGGATGCTGTCGCCTCCTCGAGGCGGTGTCAAACAGTCTGCATGCTTATAAGGATCAAGGGGTGTCACGTTGGGTATCATATCAGGCGTCACAGATGTGATGTCAGGGCCTTCACAAATCTGGGATCTGAGTTTCCAGGTTTTTCCACCTTTTTAGCTTTCAAGATGGGTGTTGGTTTTAGCTGCATTCCCGTGATTGAATGATAGCAGTGGCTGAGTTTGGTCTTACTTTGTGTACTTTGTGGTGAGTTGTTCACACACCTTTGGAGCTGAGAGCAGGAGTCTGAGGGACAGACTTATCCCTGTAGTCCTCAGGTGTTAAGGATTAAAAGGCAAGTTTGGGGGGATGATTGGAGAAATTCTGGGCAGAAGACATACAGAATGCAGAAATAAGCTTGTATAACCCCCTATCTGGAGAATTCAGGGTGAAGAACAGGGCCCAAAGTGTATTTGGAGGTCACCCTTAAAACGAAAGAGTGGATAAATATGTCAGGTCAGTGACTGACCGCAGTTTGGTTACCATCTCTGAAGGCTTCATTATGCTTGAACCAAAGCTATGCTTCTCCTGGAGTCATCAGGTTCCTGCATGGCTCAAGGCACTTCTTCCCTCTGCGCTGCCTGTTACTGCTTGTTGTTGAAGTTGTGGGCAGGTTTGTTAGAGGAAATCAGGTCTGCCAGCAGAAGAGCCCTAGAAGAGCATAGCTATACTCAGCTGGTACAGCTGGAGAGGAGGTAACTAACTCCAGGTCCTCCAGAAACCTCTCCTTTGTTGGTCCCTCCTGATGCAGGAGGTGCCCTGCTGTCAGAGGACTTCTATGGTGGGTCTAGAAAACATTGTGAGTCCACCTTTGATCATTGTTCATGGTAACAGTGAGGAACCCCTCCCCAACTAACCAAGGTTAAAAGCCTCATGCGGTCACACGGTGCTTTCCTTTTTTGTGGGTTCTTTGTTGACAAAGAAGGTCCCTTCCCATCCCTGAATACTGAAGAAACACCTGGAGAAGTTCATCATTCAGCAGCTGGATTGAAGCTAGGCAGAGTAACTCTGCGTTCAATTTATGCTTTCAGGCACTCAATGGATTTATCATCACCGTGACCGGAGACGGCTACATCTTCTACATCTCCCCTACTGTGCAGGACTACCTGGGCTTTCATCAGGTGGGTACCACTTGTTTCCTGGCTGTAAGAAGGTGTTTGCAGTCCAGGCCTGGGAAGGAGATGCTCGTAGCCATGCCAGGGCTTTCATTTCTCCCCTCCCAGCTCCCTTGGGTTGGTTTTGATGTACGTATTCAAATGAGTCATGTTCTTTGGGGGCTGTGAAAGCCAACAAGCATGCTTGTGACTTTAGTAAGAACCGATGAAAGCTGAGCAGCGGGAGGCTCTGTATCCTCTTGTCTTTGTGTGTAAGAGGGGTGTGAGATTTTTCTTGTATCATGCTGCTGGGCACATAGGCTCTTACTTCAGAGGGCTGAGGGTATCTCGCTAGTGAGCAGTGTCAGTGCCCTGAAGTACTGGGGGTTACAGGGGCTGCCAAGGAAGAGCAGATCTCTCCCCACATACACCCTCTTGCCTCCAGTTCCCCTGATGTCCAGATCCTTTGGCCGAAGGACCGAGTCAACAGGAGGGCTGTGAGGCTGACAAACCCATTTTGTTGCATGGGCTCCCAGTGTTTTCTTCTTTGTCTTCTCTTTGCACCCTTTCCCAGCATACTGTGGAAAGATCCTCATGGGCTGATGCCCCCAGTCAAAACAGCTGTCAGAGGCAGGGAGTGGTCTTCTCAAAGTACCTGTATGTCTGGTTAAGCAGGAAGTTCTGCTCTGGCATGTTTCTGAGGGCAGGGACGTGGCAGTTGGTGGCCTGAGCTGCCCATGGGCTTGGCAGGTTCATGCTGACCACCACAGCATGCAGGACCAGGGTGGGAAAGGTTGGTCTAAGATGTGGCCCTAGAAGAAGGGGACTGTGTTGTGAGGCAGGTGGTGCGAGGACTTGATGGTATTTCTGCTGTGTGGCCAACCTTACAGACCGGCATCAGCATGTCTTTCCTGGTGGCCCACTGAAGGAAGATAGTTTGCACTGGGATACAGATTCCCATGAGTTTGTACTTTAAAAAAACCTACAAACCCCTTTTTTAAAACAGCAAATCCCCCTGCGTAAGTCTGGGGCAAAAAAACAAAAAAAAATAGTTTGGTTTGGTCAAAATGTTTTGATCAACCTGAAATAATTTTTTACATTGATCCTGTGGAAGAAACAAAACTGCTTATTTGCAGAGGGCTAGGGGTGGCCGCACAAGAGAGATCTTGCGTGCTGTTGCAGACCAGCAATTTGTACCCCACAAACAAATTCCCCTCTGACAACCCACAGCTTTTCTGGTGTTTTGCCTCGATTTGGTCAAAAGGAGATACTAGAAGTTAAAACGTGCCAGGCAAATGCCACTGCTGCAGTGGCCACCCCGCAGATGCGGAGCAAAGCTTCCCAAAGAGCAGGGGCTCCCGTGGCACGGGAGGGTGCTGGAGTTTCAGCATTTTCCATGAATTGTGGTTAAGGATCAGAAGCCGGAGCCAGTGGAACTTCCTTGGAAGGGCCACTTGACACCAGGAGAGCCTCGGCCTTGCTGGTGTTGGGAACGGGGTGGAAAGCTCTGCTTAGCTATCGGCATAGGACACTGGGGGAATGGGTGGTGTTGACAGTCCTGAGCAGCCAGGGTTACTTGGACGCTGCCATTTCTATTGCTTCTGGAAACCTCTGAGCTGCTCCCTAGGCAGACCCACTCTCTGCTCCCTTTCCGTCCTTACTCAGCAGCCCTTCCTAAAAGCAGCCAATTCCCGGTCCTTGCTCTCCACGTGGCACAAAAAGCCGGGTGGTTTTTTCCTGTTGTTTACCCTCAATTGCTGCGCTTTTAGTACCCACAAATGACAGCCTCCTGCCGTGTCTTCCTCTAGACATCTCTGCCAGGCTGGGCAGGGATTGACGCTCTTCTCCCCTTGTGTCATTCCAGTCGGATCTGATCTACCAGAGCGTGTACGAGCTGGTCCACACGGATGACAGAGCCACCTTCCGCCGCCAGCTGCACGGAGCAGCTGCTGGCACCCAGCATGCTGCCCATGGTGAGTGCCAGGGTAGTCCCCAGCCGCGATCCCTGGGGACCAGCCAGCCACCTCTGTGTGGCCACCCAGTGCTGGGCAACCCTCCTGGTGGCATTTATAGCCACCTAGCACAGCCCTGTGCTGTGGAGCATCCCGTGCCCTCCCCCCTGGAACTCGCAACCATCCCAGGGGATGGCATGGCTACCTGTCACCAAAAGCAGACAACAGCAGTGACGTGCTGTCTTTCTTTCCATTGGAGGGATAGGGACACTTCCCCCAAACCTTCTTATTTTTCAGTGTTTGAAATCCTATTTATTTCAGTGGGGGCGGTTTGTTGTCTTGCTTCTGTCCGAGAGGCAAGGGGACCAGAAACTATCGTGAACTGATAATTTCCCACGGCAAGGTCTTACCCATCTTGTGAAGACCACGGGTTGACTTGAGCAGCAAAGTCTCCAGCAGGAGCAGGTCTGCAAGGCCCTGAGCTTGAGGTGCGCAGCTTGGAATTTTTCATTTTCCCTTTGGTTTCCCAGCCCTTCCTGCTGACCAGCCGCCGCTGGCTGGATGCAGCATCGCATCCACCCCCCAGCACCTCTGCCCCGAGAAACCCTCCTGCGTGGAGAGGAGCTTCACCTGCCGCTTCCGCTGCTTGCTGGATAACTCCTCGGGATTTCTGGTAACGCAGCCCTGCACCAGGACACCCCTCTGCTCCCAGGGTGTTCCCTCGGGGCCACTTGTGTCCCGAAGAGGTGGGAGCACAGCTGGTTCCCATCACCCTATTTTCTTCACACACACATTTTTCTAATCCCCTCAAAGGCCTTGAATTTCCGCGGGCGCTTGAAATTCCTTTCTGGGCAGCAGAAGGAGGCATCGGACAGGTCCCCGCTGGCCCTCTTTGCCATCGCAACTCCCCTCCAGCCGCTCTCCATCCTGGAGCTTCGGACCAAGACGCTGATCTTCCAGACAAAGCACAAGCTAGATTTCACTCCCATGGCCTGTGATTCCCGGTAGGGCATCTCCTGCCTTCCCTGTGGCAAAATCCATGGCTGCGGGTGCCGGACAGAAAGCCAGAGCCCATGGGAGCAGGGCACTTCTGACCCAAGTCCTGTGACATGTTGTCTGATGCTTTTGTCCATCCACTGCTGGGCATTTCTGCCCCCCTCCCAGTAACATGGGGAGCAGATTGAACTGGGCACCAGCGCTTCTTGGCTCGCATGTGTTAGCCCAGAAACCCTGCATGGGGTTTTGTGGAAGAGGGGATGCAGCTCAACCCGGGATGGAGAGTTGTGCCACCCAAAGTGAGAGACTCTGGCTAACTGCCTGGGGGCTGGGCAGGGGATCACGTCTGGCTGGTGGGGTGCAACTGGGGTATCCATCCCTGGCGTCACTGGGTTTCTGCGCTGTTTCCAGGGGGAAGGTTGTCCTGGGGTACACAGAAACGGAGCTGTGCCGGAGGGGGTCCGGGTACCAGTTTGTGCATGCAGCTGACATGATGTACTGTGCGGAGAACCACGTGAAAAGTGAGTTCTGGGGGGGTGATTGGGGTGGGTGCGTTCGTGGGGGCCCTTGCAGCTCCCCGACACCAGTGCGGCTCTGGCCATGCCAGTACTGTTGCTCTTTGATGGGCCAAACGTCTGGGTCTGCTGCAGCGGTGATAAAGGCTCTTCCCTCCTGGGTGATACCCGCCTGGGGAGCGGGCAGGGGGACAGCGTGGCATGTGGCATCGTGTGCTGGCTGCGTTCTGCCTCTTCTGCCCCTGTAGCACGAGCGTGAGGTGATGCTCCACATCGTGGCGTCTTGCCCGTGCTATTTGTCTGCCCCCCACGGAGTGACCATGTCGGTGCCATCTCTCTTCTCTCCCTGCCCCAGTGATGAAGACCGGGGAGAGCGGGCTAACAGTTTTCCGGCTGCTGACCAAGAAGGGCGGCTGGGTGTGGGTGCAGGCCAACGCGCGGCTGGTGTACAAAGGGGGCAAGCCCGACTGCATCATTGCCCGGCAGCGAGCCCTGTCGTGAGTATCGCTGGGTCTCCGGCTGCATTTGCCCGCTCTTGTCACGCGTGGCCCTGGGGCTGCTTGGGGCACGCGGAGGAAGGAGTGGTTGGGTTGCATGGCTGGCACTTGGCAGCACTTTGTTGCAGGGGGCCATGAGCAAAACAGCTCTGAGAAGGTGGTTGCAGACACGCTTACTCCTGCCTGGGGTGAGCCCTGGACGTGCTGCCTTTCCCTGAGCCACGCAGACCTCCCCACGGGCTCCCCAGAGCCCCAGTCCTCCACCAGCAGCATCGTAGCCAGCCCAGTCCAGCACCTTTTTCCTCAGAAAAGCCAGGGCAGGGCTGTGAGCTCCTGTCTCGCTATTGGGAGGGTGGTTTTGCCTGGCCCAGAGGAGGTGCTCATGCTGTTTCCATCTCTTTTTCCCTCCGCCCTGAAGGAATGAAGAAGGGGAAGAACACCTGCGGAAGAGAAACCTGCAGCTGCCTTTTAGCTTTGCCACGGGGGAAGCAGTCTTATACGGGAATGATCTCCCTGAGTTCCTGGACTCTTTTCAGGCTAAGGAGGAGTTGCAGACACAAGCAAACTCCTACTCAAAGCAGTGCTCAGTAGACCCCAACTCTCTTCTTGGGGCCATGATGAAGCAGGATGCATCCATATACATCTCCCAGGCTGATAACACGCCACAGTTCTCCTTGCCAGATCTCATCACTGAGCCTGATGGACTGAGCCATAATGAGGAAGTTGGTGATGCCAAGGAGGACAGCAACTCCCTCCTGGTCGTTATTGAAACCCTCTTTGAGAAGAGTGAAGTGGATGGAAACATCTGCCAGAACCTCCAGAGCCTCAACGTGGACAATGCAGAGCTGCAGCAGTGGGAGGAGGCTCTGCTCAGCCTGGGTGCAGAGCAGGAGCCGCCAGCTCAGGAGGTTGGCGAGAGGCTAGGCACGGAGATGACCTGCTATGTGGAGCAGATGCTCCTCAGGGAGGATGCTGGGAAGAGCATGGACTTCCCGCACTGCAGTGCATCACCCCGTAATGAGGAAAACAGTGCTGTGGCTCACTTCCAGCACTGCTGGGCAACTAATTCAGTGTTTCAAGCCCTTCCACAGCCCCAGGCACCTGGTGCACAAGGCCAAGATGCTGCGGTCTCTCTAGTTTCTGTTACATCTGAGGTCAGCTCTGCTCCACCAGAACAGCAGGTCCCCGTTAACTCATCTGGGCTGGTCGGGGGAACTGTTCTGGATGTCCCAGGCTCGAGCAGCAAGCGCTCTGTGGCGCTTCAGCTGTCAAACCTGGGAGAAGTGCTTCAAACAGAAGTTACCGCCTCGGTTCCTGTAGATAGCACTGTTCTGGACGATCAGAGCCAGCCCGAGTGTGAGCTGGTGAGCTCAAGCTGCCCACCTCCATTGCACTCCAACGCGCTAGTGACTCGGTGGCACAATGTCCCAGTCCAGGCAAACCCAGCCAATGCTTTGGGTCAGAGTACTCCTCCTGGAGGTTGCCCATCAGAGGCTTGGATGGCCACAGCTCCAAAACAGCTGGAAGCGACAGGAACACACCTGGAGTCACAGTCTCTGCTGGCCGGCAGCCCCAAGAGTCCCCTGGGACCTGGGCTATGGCTGCTGCCGTCCCAACCTGCCCCTTGCCCTGCACAGAGCTTCCATGAGTCCTTGTTCTCTGGGGCTGGGGACCTCCATGGTGAGGAGGTCGCTCTCCCTGCACGAGTCTCAGCACCCTTAGGAGTCAGCCAGCTGCCAGGGGATGGTGGCTGCCCCAGACAGCCCCCGATACTTCTCCTGGAGCCCAGCTTTTCTTGGGAAGGGGAGCAGGAGAAGTGGTTCATGCAGCGCCAGCCGCGGCTCCTGCAGTCTGGGGCGGCTCCTCAGAGATTCGGTGGGGCAGGTCTGGCGCAACACAGCGGGCTCCTGTTGGGGTCCGGCACAGGTCCCAGCACCCACCAGATGGACCATGTGTTGCTGCCTGAGTGCCAGAACAGAAATAACCTCTTTGGACATGAGAGTGCCTTTCTGAGGGATGCCTCTAAAACATCCCTTCCCCAGCAGCTGGGCGCTTCACCTTGCCCTGATGAGAGTCACCCTGGAGCATCGTGTTCCTCACAGGGCTCGGGTTTGAGGTGCTCATCAGCTCTCCCTGCGAAGGTGGCTGCAGGAGTGCCCTCCTCCTCTGAGCGGGGCCCTGGCTTCCCATCAGCATCCTTTGTAGGCGGGTGGCCGCTCTGCGCCTGCGAGGTCCAACCCAAGGTGAGGTGCGAGGGCTACAGGACCTGAGGGCTATACCGGCTCCCACGGATGGAGCGAGGAAGGATGCCGGGGAGGTGCCGGCACAGCATCGGTTGTGGGCAACCTGTTTTGAAGCCTCACTGTGAACTAGGAGCCACATCTTGAAAAGCCACCAGTACTTACAAGCTCTTCTGGCTGTGCACACCTGCGAGTGGTGTCCCATGCTTCCTGCTCGCTCAGGATTTTGTCTTCCAGTGCCTGAGATGAGGTGCCCTGGCAGAGCTTCAGGCGGCCTAGGACGAAGCGTTTTTCGCTTTCCCATGAGAAGTCTGACAAACCTCCCTGCTGGCAGGGCTGCATCTCCCTGAAAGACCCCCTGCTCGCCAGTCCATGGGTTCCTGGCGCCCTCTTGCAGACACACCTGCTGGACTTACAGGCACCACAGCACTGAATTGCAGTTTCTTGGTGCTGCGTGGTCTCCTCATCACCTGTGTGTGGACCACCCTTGTCACGTTGCTGTTTGGTCCCCCTGTATCATCTCAGCCTGCCTGAGCCCCTCTGCTCTGCTCCTTGCTCCCTCCCTCCTGTGCCCTGCATCTCCTTTCCTCCTCCCAAGCCCCTGGTGACCCAGTTCCTTTGGAAAAGGGGGTGTTACCAAGCACTTTGAGAAGCTCGGCAGCATTTGAAGGGTCTCTGTGTGAGGTGGAATTGGTGAGAGCAGAGGCAGCTTGGTATTTTGGGCTCCTCAACAGCTTTCCTGGGGAGTTTGGGAGAAGTGGGTACTAGGCTAGAACCTTCCCTGACAGCAGTGTGGGGAAGGTCCAGCCAAGTTCCCCTTGGGTTTGTCACTGGCTTGTCCTTGCCTTGCTGTCCTGTGCTCAGCGGTGCCATCAGATGGAGGAACAACGGGGTTTACTCCTCCAGTTGCTCAATACAGCGTGGTTTTGCCCAAGCAGTGAGAAATAAAGGGAAGCGATGCAGGGATGGATCAACTTTGTGCCCTTTAAACTCCTGGAGGCCAGCAAAACCACTCTGTTGAATTCACGTTCTTTTGTATTTTTTTAACCTAAGATGTGAATTTATTTTTTTCCCACTACGGGGCAACTTCTCCCAGATCCATCAGGGAAAACTGATAGAAAAAGCAATGGAAGTGGGGAGAGGGGGTTTGATTCAAGACCAGATGTGGCAAGCCAGCTTGGTCAGAGAGGTCAGAGTGGTTGGGGACCTCCACATCGTCTCTGCCTTGCACCCGTCTCCCTGAGCATCACATCTGCCTCTCGCACCAGTGTTAAGCCAGGCAAGTAAGATTGGGCAATTAGTGCAGGGTTAGCCCAGCAGCAAGCCTGCACGTGTCCTGGTGCAGAGTGGCCTCATCTCCTTGAGTCTCTTCGTGTCCTGCTTTGCCTTGCTGTGCCGGGGCACCTGGGGCTGCTGACAGGGCAAGATGGGGCTCAGGAAGGGTTGAGCAGAGTCTGGGAGCAGAGCGATGCTGGAAACAGGCTGGACCCCTCTGAAGTAGCCTCGGATGGGACGAAGAGCTGACTGGCCATGATGAGGAGCCTTACAAATCAGCGGACCCAAGAAGCAGCAGGATGGATTCTGCTCACCAGCCTTTGCTGTCCTGGCACCTGTAAGACGACGTGAAGCAGTGCATGGCCCTAACCAGGGGGTCCCAAGGGCTTACGGTCCTGTAAGAGGTGTGCCTTGGGGAGGGGGTACCCCGCCAGGCTCTGCTGGTTGGGGCCGAGACAGACCCCTGCTGCTCTGTTACTTGCGTCTTATCTCTTTATACCTTGTGTATGTGCATACAGCGTCTATTTTCCTGGTAGTGTCTCATTTTACGCTTTGTGATTTCTTTGTATTGCTGTTGGCAGATGGATGATGCTGAGGAGAAAAAGATGCCTTGAAACTCACCCCCTGCATTAGGTTATGTATTAAAAGGCGATTTGCTTTGTATAGTGGTGGTGGTTTGTTTTGACCTGAAATGGTGTCTCCGTTTCCCTCTTGACTGAGCAAGTGTTTGAAAAAGTCTGTTTTCAGCTTAGCCCCAGGTGTGATTTCTCTGGGCTTTGGCTGGAGGTGGAGGACAGTCCCAGCTCCCCCCTTCCTCCTGCACCCAGGGAGACACGGGGCTGGGACCACAGGTGGTGAAGGGCTGTGCTTTGCCTTGTACAGGGTAATTTTGGGGAGGAATGCAGCCACGTGGACACCCTCTGATGTTACAGGCAGTGAAAACACAGGTTGCTGCCCTGTTTGTGCTCTGACCTTCCTTGGTGCCTGGCCCCGTGGCTGGATGTGACTTGGTGGAGCATTTTGGAAGGACAGGGCTGGGGGGACGATGGCTGGCGCATGTGCACACCCCCTGCCTCCAGGTGAGTGCGCAGCTGTGTGTGCCTAACCCAGGGTGGTGACACTTGTTCTCACTGTCCCCAGCCGCTATGGGCACGGACAGCAGCAGAGGTGTGACGTTGTCCCCGTATTTCACCCCCAACTGCCCTGTGCAGCTGGTGGGGCTCACAGGCGCAGTTGCTCTTGATGGTGACGTGCACGCACAGCTTCCTGCGTGTCACTGCCGCGCACGGGCTCACACACACGCACCCTCGCAGTGGCACGCACACTGACATGCACACGGTCACGCTGACGGTCATCCTGGCACGACAACATGACTGCGGTGACACAAGTGCTCACACCTTTCAGCCATGTGGGTGGTGGGGCTCACTGCTCCATTTCCTCCCCCCACATCCC
>VYZM01010474.1:1247983-1283430 GCA_013398915.1 Dromas ardeola
CCCAGAAGTGCTTTTTCCCCCCCCCCAGAAGTGCTTTTCCCCTCTTTTTTAACTCCGCCTTTTCATGCTTTGCAATCTCAAGCCGCAAGGTTTCAGGATGCATCGTGTCTGGGAGAAAGCAGAGCTCCCGCTTGTTCAGCGTTGGAGGGGTCTGGAGAGATGAAGCTGATTTTATTAGTGGGTTCCGCTGAAGTAGAAAATTTTGGTTTAGGCTGGAGGGTTTCTGCGTGATCCCGGGCTGGGGCTTTGGCGGGCACAGCTGCACGGGGAGCGGCGTTTGTGCAGCCCCGTCGGAAAGTTTCAGGGTGCAAGTGACTTTTTTTTTTTTCCCCTTGTTATAATAGACTGGAGAAATACTCGGTCTGCTGACAATGACTAATAATTGCCCGCAATGCGGTTACAATTTATTTGGGAGCCTTTTAAAATAGACCGTGTTAAAGGCATGTCTGCATTCCACTGGGCTATAATTCTCGTAATTAATAGGAGCCCACGGGAAGGTATTTATGCAGCCCTGGATTTTCCTGGTGAAACAGCAGTGACTTGAGAATGTTGCATGTGACCTCAGAAACACGACAATCTCTTTTCAATTCCAAATCATTGAATATATTGAATGCTTTTTTTTTTTTTTCCTTTTTCCATTCTCTTTTAAACACCGCTTGTAGGATTGGCAAGCGGCGAAATGAAAAATGAATGGCCCTAGAGAGAAGTTATTTGCCTTACGGCGTCAGGTTGATTTTTTTGACTGTACTGGTTGTGTTTTCCGCACTGTTTTTGCCCCGGGAAGGAGTTCTGCTGCATCAGCCTTTGCAATGCTGAACATGTTGCCCAGAACTCGTCATCTGCGACGATGCTCTGAAGCAGAGGAGGACCAGTGTGGTGCTGGTGCCTCTGAAGCACGCTTGTTCTTGCGCAGGGCAGAAGTCCGTGGCGCAGTGCAGGCCTCGCTTCTCCCATGAAATATTAATAATCTAAATTTCTCCGCTTAAAGAACTTATAAAACAGAGAGGTGGTGGCAATTCCTTAAAACGGTGGTTTCGGAATGGCAGGTCTTGTTGCGAAGCATCACACTGGGAGTTGCGCTGGGGCTTGTTGACCTTTCCAGGGTGGCTGTGCCAGGATGCCACAAGCTTGGCTGGGGAACAGTGAGCACAGGGTGACTTGGGGGGACGGGCCCCCTGCCCTGCGAACGTCCTGCTAGGGCTGTGCGTCCTGGGGTTTGACATTCCTGCATCCCCGGCATGGTGGGTTACTTTGGTTTTGCGTTGTGAGAAACTAGGAAATCCCATTCTGAGATTTTCTCTCATTTTTTTTCTTTTTTTTTTTTTTTTTTTCCTGTTATTCCATCTGGTTTGATTTCATGGGGCCAACTTCCCAACCACTGAGCGCATCACTGTGTCTGAAGCTACAGGACGGTACCCACATCCGTCTGGTTTAAGGCAGGTCACGGTAACTCAGGTGTGGGAGGGAACGAGGAAAGCCCCATCCTTTGAGATGCAAACAGTGATTGCAGACCTCCTTGAATCTCTTCTGCAGCTGAAAAAAAAAAAAAAATCTTTACAAGGAGCTCTGGGCAAGCCCATCTACAAAATCACATTATTTTAAGTGGCTTTAGCCCTTGCAGTGTGATGTTGCTCTCTGACAAGCTGTGCTGGAGTTGAGATGAAGTTCAACTTTGGAAGGCTGCTGTTCAGAATAATCTGCTTATTGCTTCCTTGGATTTTTTTTTTTTAATTATTTTTTATTTTCAATCATCTGCATGTTTAGGGTTTGTTTTTTTTTTTTCTCTCGGCCTATCAGGGAACAGGGTTATGAGGGGCGGCTGGGGTCTGCCTGCCTGCTGAGCCAGGGGAGCTTGTGTGCTCCGACTCCCGCTCAGCATCCTTGGATATGTGAAACGGGATCCCGAGGAGGCTGACAGGTCCTGTATGAGATGCGATCAGAAAATGCAAATGGTCTGGGGTCTTTTTGCGTTTATTGAGAGCAGCCAGCCCGTCCCAGAGCTGTCAGAAGGCAGCTTGGAAACAGGCAGTGCAAACCCTGGTATTGACTGGGGAAAAAGCAGGAGCTGGCCTGTCCCCGGCTCATTGTGTCCCTGCTTGAGCGCTCCCTGAAAGAAGACCAAGGAAAAGCAAGGGTGGAAACTAGAGCATGCTGCCATGCCTTCTGAGGAGAAACATCTTTGCAGCGCATCCTCCTGGAGCAGGTCTCAGGTGGTGTGCATGATCACCGACATCAACTCACCCAGCAGGTTTATGCCAGCTGCTGTTTCTCCAGCCCCCTCTTAAATAATTTGTTGTATGTCTCCTCCTCCTGGCTATTTGAAAATTAATTATGTTTTAATTTTGTTTCAGCATCTTGCTTTATGCATAGTTTGTGTATGGGGAAATTTGTACAGGCATAAGTGATTAAAACCCAGGTGGGTTCTAGATCTTGGCCACAGGTAAAATCTTTGGGAGCTTCTTCCTTTCTGTTTTGGGCTCCCAATCATCTTCTGCCCCCATCATAAATTCTTCAAAAAGCAGAGCAGGCTTCACAGCTCTCGTTGAACACGTCCCTGTGTTTACACTGCAGTGGTCAGTCTGCACAGGTCAGGGTCGATGGACCGAGCTGTGCGGTGGAAGCAAACCTGCTGTTTAGCTGTGGGAGGTGGCGGAGATAGCGCACGCAAGAAGCATCTGCGCACGCTTTTATCTGGACAGTGGGGTTTTGAACGTTGGTTCAGGGAGGTATTGCCAGGAAGTCTTTGATTTTTAAAAAGACATGTTTTTCCTTCAGGCATGAGCGTTTTTATGTTTTATATGGCCTAAATTGAAACTGTCTCTGCTCCCTTTCTGCTTGCTTGGGAGCATGATTTCAGGCCTGCAGTTAGGTGATAGAAATCAGAGGATTTAAGGTCATTCAGTGCTTTGTTCTTTAATCTTTGGAGTGGTTTCGAGACCATCAAACATTGTCTTTGTTAAGCAGGGTTATTAATCTAAACAAACACTTTCTTCACAGCGTGTGCCAAATAAGGGGTTGGGTGTCTCTGCTGTGAAGCCCCTGATGCCAGATTGTCTTCTTCCAAAGGATAAGAGCATCTGTGTGTGTGTCTGTCTGTCTACTAATTCTCTTCTTTTTTTGCCGTCTGGCAAATCTTTCCAGTTTAACAAAGCTGGGAAGCAGTTCACCGCCAGGAGTTTGCCATGTGTGTTTGGCATCTCTGGGGAAGGAGGGTTCGTGGCCATGATAGCTCTTGGCCACGGTCTCCTCCTGGAAGGAGGCGGCACTGCTTTTTGCCTTGTACAGCAATAATGATATAACACTGTTCAGATGAGCGCTGGGCTGCAAGTTGGGTGGCCGGGTGTCCCGATGTCAGACAGGAGGTTCTCTCTGATTTTTATCAACTGAAGGACCATTTGACCCTCAGGACACGAGGCAGCAAAGTGCCTTGGGATTGCAGAGCGTCCTCTCCATGAGAGCAGATTTTCCTGTGGCACAGTGCAGGGCCAACGTGGATGGCGGGGACCCAGCAGCATCACTGGCAAGCACGCCCCAGCGTGCCAGATTTGATCTGTGGTGGGGTGGAAGAGGCCTCTTTTGTGATGGAGCAGCGCTGCTGTCCTCTGCGACATGCCCAGGTGCCTCTCTTTTACCCTACTGCCTGGCTTTGCAGCTCAAAGCGTATACAAATGCTTTCTGTCTGCAGGAATGCTGCTTACCATGAGAAAGGTGAACTTAAGTGGGGGAGCAGGGCCACGGGAGGACCTACGATGTTGGGAGAGATGTCCCACCAGTGAGGAGCTCAGCCCTGCCCATCCCACATCCCATCCTGTTTGGTTAAGCATCGTTAGCCCGGACCAGGAGGACTAAAAGGAGCTGAAGTTGGCTTCCAAATCAAGGGTCCTATCCAAACGTTTGTGTGAGTTGGCTTAAGGGCTTCTACCTTCTCCTTTCCTCTCCAGGTCTCTCTTCTTCTACACCAGTCCCTCCAAATGTCATATTTCTTTATTGCCCCTTGGTGAGACAAATATTTTTAATTCTCATTCACCATCTTAGCCTTCCTCCCTGCTCTGCAGGAGGCTTTTTCAGCACGCGTGGCTTGGTAGAGGTGGGAGCGTGCTGCAGGGCTGATGCTGCTGCTGGAGCTGAGAAGCCAGGCACAGTGTGGTCTGCATCTCCCCAGAGCCCTCCTCTCTTCCCCCCGCCATGCCTATTACTGTCCTCAGAGCGGTGCAGTGAAGCCAAGCCACCAAGCAGCCTTGCTCCTGCCATCCTCCTCTCCCTCTCCTGCTGTTGGGCAGCCGGTGCCGCCGTGCTGGGGTCTGCGTGGCACGTCGTACCAGATGAGCACCGTCAACTTAGCCCAGCAGCGCCTGGCCGGCTGCTCCCCTCTAATCCCTCCTCTTGACACAAGGACCTGTCAAACGCTGCTGGCTTGTGGGAGGGTCCCTGTTTCTTCTGCCTTCCTCACCCTCTGGAAGCGGGGAGAGAAGAAGGGAAGATGCTCCAGGGGCAGGTTTGTTGCTGACTGTTGCCCTACGTGGTGATTCGTTAGCAAAAAGGAAGATGCCTCAACGGCACCTTGTCATGTAGCTGTTGGGTAACGTCTGTGTTGCTTGGTCCACTTTAACGCCTGATGGGAAGTCGATTGGCAGACCTCAAAATAGTCAAGATCTCAGTTCAGAGATGTGTCTCTTGCAGTTTGCTCTTGCAGCGTGCTGGGAAGGTCGTCCAAGCTGCCCTTGGGGGCCAGCCTGGCGTCCCCAGGGGGTCCCGTGCCTGTCACAGACCTGTGCACGGGTGGCCCTGTTCCCAGGTGCCTGCACACAGGGGCTTTACCAGGACTCAGTGGTCACCTGAACAGTTCTCGGTTGGCTTTCATGGGCTTGTGCTGTTTCAGAGAGCTATGACGCAGCACAGCTTTTCCAGCTGTTCCTCAAACTGAAGCTGGGAGGAGGCAGCACTTCTGGGAATGCAAGTCATTTGTTGGGCCCAACGATTGACCTGCAGTGTCCCGAGCAGTTTGCCTCTTCCACATGTTTAAAAAAAATAACACTCCTGCAGGTGTTGAGGGCTTGGGAGTTTTCCTGGAGTCCTCTTAAAATCTCAGGTGGCACCTGCAGGATCGATGTGCAGCCTCGGGGCTGAGCCTAACACTTTAAACTATGGTACGACCCCAGACAGTTATTGCCAGAGCTGTGATGGCCCCAAAAGTGCCTAAGCTGCTCCCTGGTAGTCGGGTAAGACTGGAAAAGTGCTTTAAATTATAGGGTTATTATAGACCGTATAACTGTGTCCCAGAAACCTCTGCTTAGGGGTGAAGGTGTGAGATTGGGACGTGCATTTACTGACGCGTGGTTGTTTTGAGATGACTAGCGTTGCTCATTTGTTCACTTCATCTACTCCCCCTCCTTATGAGCTGTTGGGCCACATACTGCAAATAGCTGCAGCAGTAAAGCCTAAGAGATGGTTTAAGAAAATAAAGCCTAGTCCTGTGATCACCCTGCTCTCTTAATTGCCTAGGTAATGAGCTGGCCTTGGAGGAGCAATTTAAGCTGGGAAAGTCTTGTGACTTCCCTTAGGTAGGCAATTTTCCTGTTGTGTGCTTTCCTTGCCAAGTATTTCTCCCTGGGTCTCATGAGAGTAGCTTGTAGGAAACTGCTGGAGGTCCCTGTGGTTTACACAGGGCTCTGGGCGGCTGCCTGCTCCGCTGCCTGCGAGCGGACGGGGTCTCTCAAGGCTCTTTCAAACGTAAACACGGGAGCAGAGCTGTCAAGAAACTCCAGGTTAAGGTTTTGAGCTGGGATGACGCACACCTAAAGCTCCTGGAGGGAGCGGGAGGGTTCAAGCTGCTGTCCATGCTGCAAGAAGAAGGGAAAGCCTGGCCAGTCCTTGTCCTCTTTGTCCTCGTTTAAACCTCTGCACGTGCTTCTCCCTTTGAGACCTAAGTGCCTTTGGTGACACAACAGGAAGCTACGCGTAGTCGAACCCTCCTTGCTTTTAAAAGCGCAATTAGATCTTTTAACAGGGCATCCATTATTCACCACGCGGGCTCACGGAAGGTGGTGTATCCGTACCGTTCAGGCAAGGGATAAATAATTCATCTATTTAACGAAATTTGTGTTGACGGGCAGCTGTGGCAGGTTTTATGAAATGGTAAGTAAAACCGTAGCATCCATTATGAATAAGCAAAGGGAAATTCAGGAAGTATTTATCTGCCAGTTGCTAGAAAATGGGCTCTGTACAGCTCAGCGGTGAGAGACCAACTGATGGTTCGGCAAGTTGGGGAAGAGACGGCTCTGCTGCCTGGTTTCAGCGAATCTCTGCCTGCTTCTCCCACCATTTCCGTGATGCTCTTTCCTTCGGATGCATTTCAAATACTCTGTATCAGAGGAGCTGCTGGTGAAATTTGCTGTCTTGTATGCGGAAGTGGAATGATTTTGCATTGGCTAGGAAGAGCTCAGCTCATGTTGGACAATTAAAAATAAAATATCCCGGAATGGGATATACTTTACTAAGTGCGTGTTCCTGTTCTTTGCTTCCCAAAATAGTTGGAGACGTGTGACCTTGCCGTAAAACACGTGGATTAAATGACAGAGCAATGATCGGATTTGGCGTGCTGGCAACAGAGGTGCCATCGGAGAAGCCAGGGGGGAGATGGCAGTCCTTCGCCTGCCTTCACAACAGTAATTTAGCTTTCCACTGGTTTGAGCCTGGCAATCAAGAAGGCATTCAGGCCAAATTTTGCTCCCTTAGCATCACACTGCTCTTCCCTGCATTGCATGCTCCTGCTGAGCTGCCGCTGTGTCACCTGTGGGGCTCCCACCAGTGGAAGTAAAAGCTCTTGTGCTGGTTTCACTGGAGAATTGCAAAATTCTCACCAGCAGAGATGGCTGATGTTTGATATGGGCAACCTGAGCCCGCTGCGGTGGGGAAGGGAACTCCCCTACCCCTGCGCTGCCAGTGGGTTGTGGCTGGCATCACCTGCCTACTACCTGCCACCTGTGTGAGCTCGTCAGCAAAACTCTTCTTATGGTGGGGGAAACCCTTTACATATTTATTTTTAAAAGGAAAATGCCATTCTGACTGGGGGGAAACTGTTTTTCTGTTTAAATGACTCTTCTAGATTAAAAGTTTAGATTAAAAATGAAACAACCTCAGTTTATTCAAAAGAAACTTGAAGAGGTTTTTTTCTAAATTTCCATATTTTTATTTTCCTCTTTGTAGTAAAGTGCAGGAAAACAATTTTGTGGGGTTACTTAATGTGAGGGGTATATGTACCAAGGAGCAGAGTCCCTCTGCTCGTGAGCGTCTCGGAGCCAGAGAGGTGGGTGGAAAAGGAAGATCTGGAGATCTCTCACAGTAAGGTTTTTACTGCTGTGTGAGTGGAAGACCTGCTTTTCAGGCAATTGCCACAAATGACAGGAAGAAAGAGGTGGGTAGAAGGCAATTTCATTAATAAGTAAATCAGCCAATCTCTCCTTCCCCTGGAGAGTGACTGATACGCACTGGGGCATTGAGCCCTACGGCAAAATGCTTGCAGGGAGCACCATTACCAAAACCCCTCTTCTCTCTCCCCCTGCAAGACCTGCTCAGACTAATAATTGCCATGCAGATAGAGGTTCCTGCCATCACTTGCAGCTGGGTTCAGTGTTTTCTCGCCTCCTTTAAAGGCCGTGGTGGAGAGACAGGACCCCTTGCCGCTCTTGAAGAACCATGAAGCGGTTGGGTTTCCTTCTGCTGCTTCTCCTGCGTCAACGCCTGGGGTGGGTTTGGGACCAAGTCATCTCGTTTTCCTCCTTTGCAGTCCGCAGCCGAAGCGAAAGCCTGCTCCCACTTAGAGGTTTTTCCTGTGTGGAGGGAAGGGGGCTGGGAGATATCCTCTCAAAAATGTTAATACCCGCTTGTTGGTGCAGAGATTTCGCGGGGCTACAAAGCCCTGGCAGGTTCAGGAGTTCACTGGCAAACCTGGTAGTCGGCAAGGTGTCCCTTCAGCGTCATGTGAAATGGCTTCCCAGGCTGGGCCCTGAGGGAAGTGCTGGCCTGGAGATGGAGGGAGGAAACCCACCCCCATTGGCCCCCCCCAGCCCTCCTGCTCCCTGGGGGGTGACAGCACAGGGCCAGGCAGCAGAGACCTGGTGGGCACCTGTGTGTGAGGACCTCCATGGGGCAGAAACCACCCTCCTCCTGTGGGGAGGCAGGTGCAAGCAGGGATCTCCTTCCTTGGAGATGGGGCCAGGCAGGGATAGAGATTTTCTTCCTCTTCACTAAGAGGGGTTTTGTGGCAAAATAGCCTGCAGGTCCTGGCAGAAGCTTTTTTTTTTTTCTTTGAAGAAATAACAGGAAAAAAAGTGCAAGCCTTGCTGCTTTCAGGTGACCAGCTTCTCTCTCCTCACCTTCCGCCTTCCACAGCTGCCAGCAGCAAAGGTGATGCTGGTGGCCAGAGTGAGCGAGCCCGGGAAAAAACACTTCTCTCTTTTAGTTGTTTTTGTGGGGTTTTTTTTTTCCTTCCTCCCTGCAAATGCCTGTCACCGGTCACAACATGAGGGTGAGGATTGCACCTTGTCTCCCTGCCCAAGGTGAAGGCAGGTGCTGTGTTGAGAAGGCCACCTTTTTCCCCCAGTGTTGAGCTTGCTCGGTTCCTGCCTGTCCCTTCCCCGGGGTAGCCGGGCAGGAGGGGAGGATGCCGCGCGGCAGGGAGGATGCTGCAGCGGCTTTCTGGCTCATCTCCGCTCCGTCGAGCTGATGCGCTGTGACAGTTCTGCTGAATTGCTGACCCGAGGGGCTGCACGGGGCTATTTACGGAGAGACAAAGCTGGGGGACACCAGGCAGGAGGCCAGCCTGAGATGTCTGCAGCCAAGAGCAGGTCATCTTCGGGGTTCCTTGGGTGGCTTGGATGGAAAACACGCTGGTTGGTGAAGGTCACGGGAAAACCCCCACGAGGATTCTGGTTTATGTGAGAGCAGCCCCTCGGCCCCGGTGGGTCAATGCTGTTTGCAGGAGCAGGCTGGGTTTGGTGGCAGGTATCTGTGTGGAGGACAGTGGGCCATTCTCTGATTTTAACTTGTTTTTCTCTGGCCCCACAGCTTAGGAGCAGTCCAGATGCTGACAGCAAAGTCTATTTTTAGGCAGCAGTTGTGATCAATTTTTCCTTTTACGGGGAAATATCAAACTGTTACATCAGACCTCTGAGCAGAGGGCAGCACCCTTTAGCCGCTCTTCTATCGTGCAGGTTTATTTTTATCTAGCACCTCCAGTGCAGCAGCCTGGGAACTTGCAGAGGAGGACTGAAGACCTTTAATAATTTATAGCTCCTACATTTTGCTCCCAGAAAAGCGAGTTGCTGGAAGGGCGCTGCCAGGAACCTGCTCCATCCGCACCCCAGGACCCTGCCTGGGCGATGGGGCTCCCATTGCCGGCACACTGCTCTGCCCCATGCCCTGCTTGTGCCCGGGACTTTGTGCAGCCTCCTCGGGCTCTGACCCAGGCGGGGGACCCCAGACGGTCCTGGGCAGCAGCGCTCGCAGCGGGGTGGCCTTCAGGGAGCAGCTGGGACACGGCAGCATGTGCATGTCCACCCCAGCACGCTCCAGACTGACCCACTGCTGTACAAACACGTGCCATAAACTTAATCCCGGGCTGTCGGCCCCTCGGTGTTCAAATAGCTCCTGAAATAATCCATGCAGGCTGATCCTGAGGGGAATTTCCCAGACCTCCCAGAAGCAGGGGGGTTTGCTGCTGTGTCAGGTTTTTTTTCTTTTCGTTAAAAGCCGTATCAGAACCAGGACAAGCTTTGCTACTTGGTTATGGAGCAGAGTCGATCTTTGGGGTGGTCCTGTGTCTGGTGGAAGTGCATTTTGTCCCCAGAGCCTCACGTGCATCCCGGTAAGGTTCTGCAGACCACAGCATCCTTCCTTGCTCCCACCTGCTGATGAGCCAGCGCTTGGCAAACGCCCACGGAGGATGCGGAGGACTTTGGGATGGAAGGTGAGCCCTGCCAGTGGAAGAGAGCAGGTCTGCAGGGGACAGCGTGCTTTTGCTACATGCTCGCAGAGGGATGCCGACAGATGGGGGGACTCCACTTTGGAGCCCGAACGAGCCCCTCTGCTCGTGGTTGCCCCGTGAATACGGGCACTGCTGGGTTCAGCTTCAGACCTCGTGGTCCTGGAAGGCTCAGAGATGCACCTGGAGCATCCGCCTTTCACAGCGGCTGGGAAACTGCTACCCCATGAGCTTCTGCACGCAGGAGCTGAGGTCCTTCAAGATCTGCTCCATGTGGATGGAGGAGCTGAGTTTCAGCAGCTGCTGTGGCAAAGCACAAGGGGAGCCAAGTGTTACAGAGCCTGTTTTGTTTTTTTTTTCATGCGCTGGTGGCTGGTGCCTTGTGCCTTCTGACTTGCTGCTCTGTCTCGGCTCGTGGCTTTGCTCCCACTGACAGCTATATGGGCTGTTAAATTACTTCCAGGGTCCACTTGATGCTCCCATCGCATCTGAGCATGGCAGCTCCTCGGCACATGGAGCCCGGGAGCCGTGAAAAGCAATATCAAAAGAGTTTTTGCCCTCTCTGAGCAGGAACAAGGGCAGGCTGCAGTGGTAGCTGCTGCTGGTGCCTCCCACCTTTCCTCACGAGTACTGGTGGGAGCAGCTGGTTTATTGGCAGCCAAATGCCGCCTTCTGTCCTCGCTTGCAAGAAGCTTCACGGCTTTGCTGTATTCTCCCCCGTCTCCTGGACAGGCCTGCCATGCACAGGCCTGTTGTCATCTTACTCTTTATATATTATCCACCCTAAAATATCACTGGGATTTGTTCTCTCAGGGAGAGAACAAAATTTACGGGCAAATCTTTTAGTTAAACTGAGTGACGGTTTTCCTCATCTGTATTTATTGTGCATTGATCGCTATTAGGTTGCCTGCAATCTCGGGTGTCTGCATCTGTATCCATGTGTGCGTTTTTCCATGTTGTTTTTCTCCCACTGTGAGCTGTGGCTTGCCTTAATTTGATTGAACAAACCCGCTATGTTGCTGGACTCTAATGAGACATCATCGACTGGACTGTCCAGATTGTATCCTTCAAAATGGCATGTTCCTTATCCTGGAAGAGAGCGGGGTTTGCTGCAATGCCTTTGGCGTAGGGCAAGCTTTTGCTGCTGTTGGTCGGCTGTCCTTCTCGGAGTCGGAGCACGCGCGAGCCGATCTGTTCAGCATTGCAAAGAGACGCTGGGTGCAGTGACTGCCCCGTCAAGAAGAGAGCTGCTGCCATGCCCCAGGAGCCGGCGGGGAGCGCGTGGTGTGGCACCGAGGGCTGGCGCTGGCTGTTTGCAAGGAGTAGTGTGAGGCACGGACCCCATGTCCACATCGGGACACAAACGGGGACCTGCATGGTTGCTATTGCTAAATGATAAGAGAGATTGCCAGCCGGTGAGAGTCACTAAACGTGTCCTTTCGTGCTACTGGTTGCAGGTACTTGCTGATAAACACAGGACCTTGTAGTTATTCTGCTGATTCCTGTCTGATCCCTGGCTTTAACTGCTCTCGTAGGTTGTTAAAGGTCGGGGGCCCGGGGGGGGAAGGAAGTAGAGGGTATTAGTTGTTAAAGGTCTGGGAGGGGAAAAAAAGGAGAGGGAAAAAAAAGAAAGTAGTTGAGGGTATTGGGTGAGTGAAAAATGTCCTGTTAAAATCAACTCTTTTGAGGGGTGAAGCAAAGGGTACATCACAGCTTCCCCTGGCAGTGCATTGTCCAGCTTTGCAGCCAGGTCCACGTTTTGGACGTTCGTGGTGGTGACTTGCCCATGTTACTGCAGCACTGAAATCTCTTCCCTTTGCTTCATGCAGTTGCTCTAAAGAATCATGGTGCCAAAGAGGCGGAGAGGGATGGAGACTGCAGCAATGGACCAGCTCCAGGCTCGGCAGCGGTACCAGAGGGCGAGCTGCTCCTACAGGTTAGTGCTCCTTGCTGGCCACCTCTCCCTGGCAGATGCCTTCAAGGGATTTTTCCTCTTGTCCCCTTTCCAGCTCCTTTGAATTTTACCCAAAGAGCAGGCTGTCGTGTTATTGATTGCAGGCTGTTTTGGTGAAGCAGTGATTTCACGTAGTGTAGCTCGTAGCGCTTCTGACTGAGCAGAGGTTCAAGACCTCTTCAGGTCTCTGGGGCAGAAACTGTGTGTTTGGGTGTCAGAACCCCCTCCATCTCACTGGAAGCAGTGCTAAACTTCTGACCACAGAGATTCAGCTCTTCTGCTTCTCTGCCTTCATGTGTCAAAAGGGCCGTAGGCGTGACACAGGAGCCAAGCAGAGCAAGACGTTTTGAGTGTGATTTTCAACATGGACACACTGGTCCCAACTCGGGGATGTTGTCCAAACGCTGGTGAAAACAGAGAAGAAAACGTCATGGAAGTCTTCCCTGGTTTTCAGGCAGTGATGTTTGACATCGGGTACATCAATAGGTGCTGATGGGCCATACGCTCAGCCCATATACACAGGGTACATGGATGTATCCTGGGAACTCTGCGAGAGGCATATAGTTGGCTCCTTCGATGCTGGAGGCAACACTGATGATGCTGCAACATGGCTGGGCTGAGGCTGCTGCTTTCATGGTTTGTTCAGAGATGCTGGGAGATGATCTCCTGTCTCCAAACCACGCATGGTGAATAGGAAGAGGTGAGGCTCTGGCAGCACAAGGTCCTACAAGGACGTGGGTCTCCTCTTCCTTCCCCACCTGGCACCCAAAGCACGAGCTGCAGCACTGTCCCCTGCCTGGCTGTTGTCCAGAGTCGGGCAAGCATGCTGGTCAGCCCCAGCTCCTTTCCAAAGGCTCACTTAGCTCTTAGCGGTAAGTATGATTAGTGTCCTGCTTGAGAGCTGGGGGAGGCAGGAGCTCAGTGTCTAGTGAGAGAAATGCTAAAGCCAAGGTGGTTAATAACTTAAAAAACTGAGAGTTTTCTGCTGTGGATATAACAAAACCGTGCTCAGCAGGGCTTGCTGGGGATTGATGTCCTGCTCATCAATTTGATGTCATCCTTGTAGAGGTACGAAGCTGGGTGTTATGTTTGGCTCTTCCAGGGGCCAATCCGTATGATCCTGGACACAGCAGGGGCTCAGAACCTGCCTCCGTGCCACGAAGAAATACTCCTACGTGTTTAAAAAAAACTGCTTCCACCTGGTCTGTCACCTTCAGCATCTAAACTTCCTTTGTGTCGTCTCTTGATCCACCCTGATTCTTCCCTTCCCCTCTTCTAATTTTCCAGCTTTACTTTTTTGGCCTGTCCTTTTTCACCAAGGCTCTCTCCAGCAGCAATCTCAGCAGAGGGAGGTATCTTAAACGGGGGTTAAGCAAGAAAAGCCCTCTAAAGGGGCTGAGCCTTAGGAAGGCTGAGACCAGGGTGGACCACCTCTGCCCAGGTGCCCAGCGATGCAGGTGCCCAGCGCTGCAGGTACACGTCGCTGGCTGCAGGGTATTAAATCAGCCTGCTGGTCGGGGCAGCTGGGGAAGGACAGAGTGCTACAAGATGTCCCTTGCCGCTGCCATGGCAAAGCGATGCCTCTGAAGCTGCTCAAAGGGTTAAAGTGCACTTGGCAGCACTAATTAACCTCTGTGGCAGATTCCCACACACTGAGATCAACCCCAGTAAATAGAGAGAGCATTTGTGCCCAGAATAAAGGGAAGGAGAGGGGGGAGAAACACCGACCTGGACAATGAAACAGGAGTTGGCAGCAACAATAGCTGGACTTGGCTGAGACTACATGCTAGACCCTAATTAATCCTGATGTCTGTACATTATGAAGTGGGGGAAGCAGGTCAGGGCTGGCTACTGTGGCTTCCCTGCCTGTAGCCAGGTTAATGGTACGGGATGGTTTTGGTCTTGGACAGACACAGGGCTTCTGGGGTCCACGCTGCAGGAGGATCCCTGCCTTCTGGAGGGCTCCTGCTTCACGCTGGCAGGAGTGTCCCCATGGGGACCTGTTGCCCTTAAGGGAGGGATGGCCAAATGGTGCTGTTATGGCTCTGAAAGCTGCTCGGCTTCTGGAGAGCTAAACTGGTTGTTTTCTTGGGGTTTCATGGCCTTTGCTCTTAGGCAGCACCGTGGGCTTGACGGTGTGTACTGGAAGCCTATGGGGATCTATTCAGAGCTGGGGAAACTGATTCACGCAGTGATGCCTACCTACCACTCGCGGCCCGGGGGAGACTCCCGTGGACCTGCTCCCAGCCCTGGCAAGGTGGTGACATGGTCTTCAAAGGACAAGGCTCTGTGCCTCCAGGGCTTGCCCCCTGTGGTTGGCAAATGCTGGTGCAGTGCCTGCAGCACTTAGGGGGACTTTAAAGGGCACCCCTGGATCCTGCCAGTGTCTGTATTAGCAATGCTTTCACGTGCATTGGCTCCTGCCTGGTGCCAGAGAGCAGGGATTAAAAGCCAGGGCTCCCGGGACAGCGGCTGCACTCACAAACTGGTAGGGAAGCTCCTCTGCATCTTCCGATCTTCATGGATCTCTAGGTGCAAAGGACACCATTAGCCAGCACCCTGGTCCTTTCTTCCACGTCCTGTCCTGCCGGCCCTCGGGCTGCTGGCTCAGAGAAAACACCAAACACCTCCTAAATTTGTTAAGCTGGAAGAAGTAAGCCCCTCTGAGGAAGATGGAGGCTCCGATCAACTCAGCCCATTCCTGCCTGGCAAAACAATGCACCCTTGGATGTTGACTTTGCAGTCCTGGAGCTTGACGAGAGGATGGAAGGGCCAGTGAACTGTAAAATATGTAGGTTGTGTCGCATTAAAAATACATTGGAAACTTCAGCTGGATGGCTGCACTTGCTATTTTCTGCGAGGAGGGCTTAGTACTTCGAGCTTGCATGGGCAAAGCAGCCTGAGTGTTTGTTTTGTCAAAACAGAGCGCGGCGTTCAGGCTGTTTGGGTGGAAGGCGTGCACAAATGAGCATGTGCTCCAGGCTAGAGTGTTTGCCTTGTGTAACTCCGTACACCATGCAGAGAGAGAGCTCCAGAGGAAGAGCAGTGCGGCTGGGAGTGTACATCCCAGGCATGGGTGGCTGCAGACACCCCTTTACCCTGCAAACACAGATGCTCGGTCCTTTCGCTCATGTGGTGCTTTGGAAGGACGGCGCGGTGCAGGTTGGATGAGTTTCTTGCGGCAGGTTGTTACCAGTTGTGTGTTGGGGGTGAATCATTTATTTGCCGAAAGGAAAAGGTACTTTGAAATCAATCAGTGATTCTGCCGTATTCTACCAAATCCAGGGACCAGACTCAGCTTGTCATCCCTCCTGCTTTGGAAGAAAACGGCTTTTCAGAAATTAGGCTTTTTTGCCATAGTTTCAAAACCCAAACTCTTATGCTTTAGCTTTCACCTTTTCCATTTTCATTGGGTAAGGCACTTTGCAGCACTGGGTTTGCCGCCTTGATGGTGGGACAACGGAGCGAGCAGGGAAGACACCACCTCCAGGCTGGTCCCTTGTTCCTTGCCTGTGCACAGCCCTCACGGGCACACCACAGTCCTCCTCCAGGCCTCCCCTCTGGCACCTGGGGAGGACATGTGGGACATGAACGAGGCCGGGAGCTGGCTAGGTTCCTCCCAAACCTGCAGGAGTATCCCCATGCACGTGGGCCAAGCAACAGCAGGGAATGCCCAGCCAGCACTGGCAGCACACAGTGATCTGTGGTGAATTTGCTCCCCACTGAATGTCCCCCAAATTTTCCAGCCCCACGTTGTCCCAGGTCACGCACAGCTGCCAGGACCCTCCCGGGCTGCGGAGAGGATGGGGACTACGTGAGCGGAGACACCCAGATAGACACAGGTCAACATTAAATGCAGCCGACGTGAAACGCTGTTTTGATTCAATGTTGTCAGAAAGGCTTGTTTCCGCCAGAATACCAGAATGGGCCACTTCCTGATGGTGTCCAGTTTCGTTCCGCAAGCCGTTCTGAGATTTTTAGTTGCTCTTTGCATAGGATGAGTATAAATGTCCAAATCTGAGTCTGAGCAGCTGCTTTCAGGATGGAAGCGAAGTTTTCCATCGGTTTGGATTAGGGTAAGCTTGGGCAGCTGTACGGAAGAGCTGTGCTACCTCAGAGCAACCCAGCATAAGGTACTGTCTTGTTTTCTCGATGAGTTTTCTTCTTGAGGCGTTGATCCCTGTTTTTCTCCCTCCAGACTTCGTTTGCCCAAGCGAGGCAGAGTGGAGGATAATCTGAGAACGAGCTGCAGACCTTGTCCTCTGCTAGGTAGAGCAGACTCATGAGGTCTGCGAAAAACCTGTGTTTTGGCTACGCGTGCTCTGACACCGTGGCAAGGTACGTGCATAGAGGCAATTGCCAGAATGGAGGTCTCCGGTGCTGTTCCCATCCTGAAGGAAGGGTATGAAGCCAAAAAGCTGCTTGAACAGTGCATCGGTGGGTTTGGTGAGAGCCAGGGCCGTACCCAGTGTTGCAACAGAGAGATGCCATTGGGAAGAGCTTCCTTTCCTTCCAGGTTTCCCTGTGCTTTGTCTCCTCTCCCACACCTTTTTCTTGGTGGGGCAGCGGCTCAGCTGCATGCTAGCTGGGACCAGCCAGGACTTGGGTGACCAGTGTCTGAACACAATGAAACTCGCTGTCCAGCTAGAAAAGTGTGATGCGAATGTGGCAGGTACCTGCCGATCTCCTCTCTCCCCTAGGCGCTCAACGGCTTCGTGCTGGTGGTGACGTCGGAAGGACTGATATTTTATTCCTCGCATACAATTCAGGACTATCTAGGATTTCATCAGGTTGGTGAGGCACCTCTGACTCGCTGTGGTGGGTTTGCAGAGTGGATTTTTCCTTGGTGGTGGAGAATAGCCGCAAGTTCCCTGCGAGGAGGAAGCTCTGCAAGGGATCACAGGGTCTCGGGGGACTGCGTGGGGCTTTTCCTTGGTCTTGTGAATTTGGACACCATGTTGCCAGACATGGTTGCGGGGAGGTGTCAAAGCAACGTCACTAGCCCACAGACGCTTTCCATCAGCTATGTTGACAGGCTATGAGGTTCGTGGCCCCATTGTGTAATGCCAGGGTGAGATGTCTGCGGTTCTCTGCCCAGTGTGCCTTTGGGCACCCGCTCCTGTAGGTGACCCCTGGCAAATCCCATACGGCTCCAATGCTTTGTGGTTATCTGAGCACCCAAGTAACCTGGAAGGCACTAGGTCAGATTTACAGGGAAGTGGGTCTTACCTAGAGTCTTTTAGTTACTGTGGTTCAGTGTCGCTCCCGCACAGCTGGCTTTCCCCAGCATCCGGGGTAGGTAAGGACTGTCCACCTGGGCAGAGGGAGCAAGTCCCAGAGCATGTGCCCTGTTCTCTCGGTAACAGTGTAGGGCTGGGGGGGCTTGGCTGCTGTTTTGTTCCAAGACCCATGTTTTCATCTCATCCTATAAGTCAGCACTAGGATTTTGAAGGACATCACGTTACAGGGACGAGCTTGTCAGAGGGGAGCTGTATTGCTGGTGTTAGTGGCTCTTTAGGATGGGGAGGGGGAGAGGTCTGGCCCAACACGGACAAGGGGTCCTTAGAGCCAGATGTGCTGTCTGTTCCCACCAGCATCAGCTCTGATGGAAGTGTCAAACCCCATTCAGCCAGGGCCCTAGTTGAGCACCAGGGAAACTGGGTGAGATGTGGCCAACTGGGGCTGTGACAGGCTGTTTCCAGGTGGGACGTGAAAACTGGTGCCTTGCCGGGGGGGGCCACAGAGCTCACGCATTGCTCTTTTCCTTTAGACAGATGTCATGCACCAGAGTGTCTTTGAGCTGATTCACACCGAGGACCAGCAGGAATTCAGGCGCAACCTCCACTGGGCCCTTAGCCCACCCCATGCTCCCGAGGGTGAGCTTTCTGCAGAAGGTAAAGGCAGGCTGGGAGCCGGGCATCCTGGTAGCCATGAGCTGTGTGGCTCCCCGTGTATGCCAGGGAGCCCAGCTCCTTGCCATCGCTTGCACGGGGCTTGTGTCCTTGTGGCTCAAGCTATAACTTCATCCAAACATTGTAGCTTTCCCTGAGTTTCTGTTGATGTGCTCTGCAAACTGACACAGTCCCTGATCCTGGGGGCCTCCAGCCCTTTCTCGGGACCTCCAACCCTCGCTGGGCATCCTTGCTTGCTTCTTTCCCAGTCCCTCTCTCCTACAGGGGGGAAGAGTCTCGGTTCTTCTGCTGTCGCCTACAAGCCAGATCAGCTGCCCCCAGAAAATTCCTCCTTTCTGGAAAGGAGCTTCGTGTGCCGCTTTCGCTGCCTCCTGGATAATTCCTCCGGCTTCCTGGTGAGTACAGACCCACACTGCGACCTCCACAGCAGGAGGGATGCAGGCTCACCCCAAGGGGTCCGTGCCACTGCTGGAGCACATTAGTTGGTCTTGAAAGACCCAGCGCTCCTTTCTGCCATGTGCAGCACCTGCCTGTCTCAACAAGGAGGTACTCCTGTTTTTGTCATGGTTTAACCCCAGACGGCAACAAGGACCATGCAGCTGCTCGCTCACTTCTCCCCCACCTGCCAGTGGGATGGGTAAAAAAGTCAGGAAAAATAAGGAAAACTTGTGGGTTGAGATAAAGACAGTTTAATAAGTAAAGCAAAAGCCACACACGCAAGCGAAGCAAAACAAGAAATTAATTCACTACTTCCCAATGGCAGGCAGGTGTCAGCCGTCTCCAGGAAAGCACAGGTCCGTTATGTGTAATGGTTACTTGGGAAGACAAATGCCGTAAGTCTGAATGTCCCCCCCTTCTTCCTTCTTCTCCCAGCTTTATGCTGAGCATGACGTCATATGGTATGGAATATCCCTTCCTTTGGTCAGTTGAGGTCAGCTGTTCCAGCTATGTCTCCTCCCAACTTCTTGTGCACTCCCTACTCGCTGTCAGGGCCGCGTGAGGAGCAGAAAAGGCCTTAACTGCTTAGCAACAATTAAAAACATTAGTGTGTTATCAACATTATTCTCATCCTAAATCCAAAACATAGCAGTACACCAGCTGTTAGTAAGAAAGTTAACTCCACCCCAGCCGAAACCATGACAGCTGTTTTTTCATAGGTTTGGTCTGTACCTACAACCTCTTTGTGTGGGTTTTTTTTTCCTCTCTTTTCAGAGATGCTGAATCTTGAACAAAAATGCTTTTGCCAGGTTTTTGCGTTAAAGGCACCTCCTAAGACCAAGGAGGTGGTGTTCATCCCTCCTCCTCTCTGCTGCAAGTTAACGGGGTTCTTACCTTCACCCTACGGCTGTAACAATGCTGTTTATCTCTCTCTCTCTCATCCTGCTTCAGTTTGGAAACTCAATACGAAGTCCCGGTTGTCGGATTTTTAGAAGCAAGACTATCATCCCTGCTGGGGCTGTGATAGAGCTCAGTTAAGATGCAAAGCAGCCCGTGCATTGTGCGATGCCCTGATGCAGCTGCAGCGTGTGCTGGGTCCTACAGCTGCCGTGTGTCCGAGCCCCCGGCCGGCAGCGAGCGGCTGCAGGGGGAGGAGGCAGTGGGCTGTGGCTGCAGGGAGCGCAGCGTTGCATCGCTTCGATCCTCCGTCTTGTTTTAGTAGGTAGCGCTGGAATCGCAAGGGACAAGTTGCAAGGGATTATTTGCATCAACTCTGCAGTGAGACGGCTTGCTTTCCATGCAGCTCTCCTCCCTCCCTTCTCTCTCCACCCAGTTTTCTGTGTGACACTGAGCTTTTCTTCTCTTCCCAGGCTTTAAACCTTCAAGGCAGGCTGAAATTGCTTCACGGGCAGAACAAAAGGTCTGAAGACGGGTCTGCACTGCCACCCCAGCTCGCTCTCTTCGCTATCTCCACCCCCTTGCAGCCCCCATCCATCCTGCAGATCCGAACCAAGAACATGATCTTCAGGACAAAGCACAAGCTGGACTTCACCCCCTTGGCGTGCGATGCCAAGTAAGCAGCAGAGCTGATTTGAGGGGCGATGCTGCAGGCTTCCAGCATGCTGGTCCATACCCTGCCTGGGTGATGTCCCACCTTGGCCCTGCCTCTGAGCTTGGTGTATTCTCGGTCTCCCGCAGGGGGAAGGTTGTTTTAGGCTACACCGAGGCGGAGCTGCGCGTGTGCGGCACCGGCTACCAGTTCGTCCACGCTGCTGACATGCTGTACTGTGCTGAGAACCACGTCAGGAGTAAGAGTCCCTTCCCTGGTCCCTCATGCCCACCTCTGAGGCTGATGAGTAGGCTGGGCTGTGGGCAGCTCCATTGGCTGCCGTGTCAAGCCTGACAGCTCTTTCCCCGTGGGATGCTTCGCTTTATGCCTTGCTGTGATGCTCTTGTCGCTGCAGGGAGCTTGGGGTGGTGCGTAGTGAGGGGTATTTAGTTGGGATGGCGTCCCTTGCATGTGCCAGCCATGATACTGCTGTGATGCCACCTGCTTATCCTAGCTGGACATGGCAGCATTGCTGGAGGCAGCCGTGCCTCTGGTGACGTGCTGACAGCCCTCGGCACGCGTGCTTCCTCCCGGCAGTGATGAAGACGGGTGAGAGTGGCCTGACGGTCTTCCGCCTGCTGACAAAGGAGAACCGCTGGAAGTGGGTGCAGGCCAACGCGCGGCTTGTCTACAAGAACGGCAAGCCCGAGTACATCATTGTCACGCAGAGACCCCTCGTGTAAGTGCCATCTGTGTCAGCCCAGGCTGGGGTGGGGACAGGCTGGCTTTTCGGCTTTTTCCATTGGTGTGGCCTCTGGGACACCCCGAGCAGGGCAGCGTGTTCTATTCATCATTGCTTCTCGTGCCTTTTAAAGGAGCAGCCATAGGATATTGTGCACTGATGCTGTTCAGCCACATCCCCCTCTGCATGGCCACCCTGCAAGTAAGGGAGAACGCCGAGCAGCGCCCTGCACCTCACATCCCTGCCCCGGTGTCCGGGGCACTGCTCCAGGCTTACACTGGGGAGACTGGTGGCTGCTCCCTAGCAGCTGTAGGGATGTGTGAGTGCAGGAACAGCAAGGACCTCAAATGTGGCTGCTGTATGGCAGCAGCCAGACGTCCCCATCATAAGGGGTGGCTGCAGCATAGATGAGCAGGGCAAAGGTGTGAGTTCTGCCTGGCAGAGCTCTGTTACCCTTTGCATAACCCGCCCTGGTTATGCTACAGATGCGTGGTTTTATGTGTGCATATAGAAGAATATGTATGTGTGTGCATTTGTATGTAAATGCACACGTAAATGTATATACGTGTGGCTCTCCTCGATACATGCATGCTGGTGGTAGCGAGGGGGCTTTGGCTTGCAGGAATCACAATTATCCACTGCAGAAGCACTTTATGGGGTGTGTTTGTGCACTTGCAAGCTGCAGTCTCCTCTTCCTGCCCTGCAGAGATGAAGAAGGAGGAGAGCACCTTCGGAAACGGTCCATGCATCTTCCCTTTACCTTTGCTACAGGAGAGGCACTCTTATACAAAAGTGCTTACCCTCTCCCAGGCTTCACTGACCCTTTCCAGAGCAAAGGGAAAGCCTGCAAGTCCAAGAAGACCTTCCACAGCCACCGGGGGCGCTCCCAGAAGGATGGTGTTGACCCCAGTTCTCTGCTGGGCGCCGTGATGCAACAGGACAAGGCAGTGTACACCTCCCATCCAGCTCCTGCACCTAACTGCTCCGTCAGCAGCAGTTTCGTGGACCACCTAGAGGATGTGTCCTTGCTGAGTGCAGGAGGAGATGCCTGGAATATGGGCGCTGCTCCAGTTTCCTCAAGCGGGGACAGCCTCAAAGAGGAGCTGGTGGATTTGCAGCAGGAGGACCCTGTCTTGGCCACCCTGGACTCGCTCTCAATTAAGAGTGATGAGAGCTGTTCCAACAACGAGCTCTTCAGTGCGCTGGAAGGCCTGGGGTTGAACGCCGAAGACCTGGAGCTTCTGCTGCTGGATGAGAAAATGGTGATGGTCAATATGGACCCTGACCGCACCCCATCCCTGAATAATGGCCTCACCAGCAACGATATTCTCTCCTACATGCATGCCACTCTGGTGAACAAACATGAGGGAGGACAACAGGTCTGTCTCCTTCCAGGCACATCCTCGAGCACATGTGGTGGCATCCCTATGTACCAGGCCCATGTGGAGGATGAGGTCTTGCAGTACCTGCCCCAGCAGGTGGTGCAGCCCGGCACAGCCCCAGGCCGGCCCCATGCTCTGCTGTGGGAACAGCCCCTCCACGCTGCACTGGGGCAGCCGCCCCCACTGCTGCCAGAGCCGTCTGATGGCTTCCAGTGGAGGCCAGATGGGGAGGAAGGTCTGCTCCGTTTCCTCCAGCCAGCGCGGGGCAACCCGTGGGACAAGGTTCCTGGGTCACCCCCAGGAGCCCCTTGCCCACAGGAGCCACGTAGGGCTCAGCATCTGGAAGGTGACTTGCTGGCAATGCATCCCACCCAAGAAGATGCTCACCAGCCTTCCTCCCAGTGCCAGGGCTGCGTGCGACCACCTAGCCAGCCAAAACACCGTCACTTGCCAATGAATGGGTTGTGCAGCCACAGCCCTGGCTCCACTCCACACCTCCTTCCTAGCAGCAGCCCCAGCCCATGGCAGGACTATGTTTCCCCACTCCTGGGGTCCCCAGCTCAGCCTGGTTTTTATATCACCAGCCAAGACTTGATCTCCCAGCACCAGGGCTGCGTGGGTCCAGGGCCCAGCACGCCAACAGTACGCTTTAACCTGAACAGATTACGCAGCATGGAAACTGCAGGCAGCGGGGCGGCCCAGGAAGAGATGGCTCCATACTCCAGTTTTATCCCCTCCTCCTCATACCAGCTTAATCCCAATAAGCAGCTGAGCCCTGTTCCCTCCATGCCCCAGCACCCTTTTCCGGGCTTAGCTGCAGGGCCTTTTGGGAGCATCGGCAGTCCGTTGGAGATTCCTGAGAACTCCTACGGGACGTATGCTTCTGCGCTGAGCCAGGAGAGCAGGCACAAGGTAAGGGCCTTTCTCCGCTCTCATGCTTGGTATTTTCTGTGCTGGTGTTTCCCAGGGGTCTCAGCACAGGGAGGCACGCACTGTCTGGTCGGTACACAGGAAACACCTTGCTCTAGCTGGTGCATGGCCAGAAAGGAAGACTTTAGGGGCTTTTCTTTGCACCAAGAGTTGAAGAACAAAAGACCAGAGTGCGGGTTCTTCCCTTTAGAATGTGACTTTCTCTGGGTCCGATGTCCATATAGTTTGTTAAATTGCCACTTCTGTACAGAGAGTAATTCCAGCCATGCACTGGTAAGCTTTGATGGGTGGTACAAAGCATGCGTGAGATGAAGATCTTCTGTACCACAAGGTCCTTCCCTTGTGGAAGCATTCCCTGGCCTGTGCACAACCCCTGTCGAGAGTCCATCCGCCTGCTGCTAGCCATCCAGCGTTGCAAGGCGAGGTCTCCAGCATTGGATCTGAGTAGTGTCACAGTGCCCTTCAGGACTGTCCTCACAAGTGACTCCCCTGGGATTGGGACCAACAGCCCAAAACGGGGCTGCTTAGGGAGGGCATAGGGAGTGAAGGCTGCCTGGCCCTTTCCCCTCTCCCTGATGCAGACGCCGTGGATGTCTGTAAGGGCCGTGAGCTTTCTGGTCTGGGGGTAATAGCGTGGAGAGCTGGTCTAGATCCTGGAGGAGCCCGTCTCTGCAGACATCTACTACTGGAAGGGTGCCCGGCTCTCTCACAGGGGTCTCTATTAACTTGGGGGGCCAACAGATGTTGTGAAAGCATCTTCTGCTTCTTCTTGAAAGCCATACTGTGCACCTCAGGTCCTCCCATTCTCCATTTCCTCCAACTCGATACACCAGGTACCTTCTAGCTCTGTTGAAGAGCTTGACTCTGGTCTTGCCTACGGGTTTGAGAGCTTGTAGGACCAGTGAAGAACAGACCAGATACATCTCTAGAACTTGGTGGCCACCTCATGTGGCTGGCGGGTTTTTGGCTTGCCAGGAGGAGTGCAGCAAGGGTGCAAGGCCCAGGTGCTTGCTTCAGATGCAGTTCAGGTGCCCATGATTTACAGATAGGTTTCATGAATGAGCTGCAAGGCTGTCATAACCAGGTCAGGTTCTGCAAAGGTCAATTAGCAGGTCAGTAGGTGAAAATTAATGCCAGCTGTGGAGATTGGATGCACTTTCCCTCTCTGCACTTTCAGCCTCTTGTCAATGAATCGCCATGTCAGCATTTGTGAGAGAGGACCTTGGGGAAGGTGTGGGGATGTGTATGGGGTCACTGCTAAAGCCCTGTACCATTGGCAGTGGTAGAGCAGTAGCAGATGTGCCAGCCTCCTCCAGGCACCAGCCCCATCAGTACTAGTAAAGCACTGCAAAATGTCTCAATGCTCTGTTTTCTCTCTCTTCTAGCCCGAAAGCAGCTGCGTTTTGCCCAGCACTCCCATGGGACTCCCCGAAGACCACTCAGTGCTGGGGGGGAGCCCGACTCTCCCCTGCCAGCCACACTCCCAAGCAGAAGCACTGCCAGATTACCCTCATGCCTCCAGCGGCAACTTCCGTCTCTAGGAGAGAAAGACTGAACTGGACAAAGTAGGACTATTCCCTGGGGAAGGAGCTGCCTTCAAGTTGCAGATAACAAACCTTTCCCCTGCCATGTGTATCCTGCTATTGCTCTTGATGTTGGTTGCTTTGGCTCACATGGGTTTTTTTGCTTTTTTTAACCTTTTTTTATCAATTTCCCCCCCATCTTGCCGCTGCCGAGGCTCCATGTGCTGGTCCCATGGAGGTGTCCCTGGCCTGGGGAGGGTGGTGGCCCTCAGGGGGGCTGGAGGGCAGGTTTCCCCGGGGCACAGGAGCAAGCCAGGCTGCTGCCCGTCTGCAGGGAGCTGGCGAGGAAGGGCGATATTGCCTGCCCACTGGGCTGGGAACTGCACTGACCCTGCCACCACCGAGCCTGTCCCCAGGGCTGCCCCTCAATACAGTCCTATACAGAATCACAGAATGACAGGGGTTGAAGGGACCTCTGGAAAATCTAGTCCAACCCCCTGCCAGAGCAGGGTCACCCAGAGCAGGTGGCACAGGAACGCATCCAGGAGGGCTTGGAATGTCTCCAGAGACGGAGACTCCACCACCTCTCTGGGCAGCCTGTGCCAGGGCTCTGCCACCCTCAAAGTAAAGAAGTTCCTCCTCATGTTGAGATGGAACTTCCTATGTCCAAGTCTGTGCCCGTTACCTCTTGTCCTGTCACTGGGCACCACTGAAAAGAGCCTGGCCCCATCCTCCTGACACCCACCCTTTAAGTATTTATATGCGTTGATACGATCCCCCCTCAGTCTTCTTTTTTCCAGACTGAAAAGACCCAAATCCCTCAGCCTTTCCTCATAAGAGAGATGTTCCAGTCCCCTAATCACCTTGGTAGCCCTATGCTGCGCCCTCTCCAGCAGTTCCCTGTCCTTCTTGAGCTGGGGAGCCCAGAACTGGACCCAGTGCTCCAGATGCAGCCTCACCAGGGCAGAGTAGAGGGGGAGGATGACCTCCCTCGACCTGCTGGCCACACTCTTTTTGATGCACTCGAGGATGCCATTGGCCTTCTTGGCCACAAGGGCACATTGCTCCCTCATGGTCATCCTGTTGTCCACCAGGACTCCCAGGTCTTTTTCCACAGAGCTGCAAGTCCTCGGTCCTGTCTACTCGCTTTTCTTGCAAGGTCTAACACAATTTAGCTTTTACCAAGTTTCATTTTATTCCCATGCGTCCTAACCCACCTTCTTAACCACCTTCTATAATGCCTCTACTGCTTACTAAGGTCCTGTAGCAGTCAGATACAAAACCAGGAACTGAGATTAAAGACTTCTTTTTTAAGGCTGAACAGCAATTCAGCTGGCTTGATTTAAGAATAAACAGGATTAAACACTGCCTACTGCAGTCAGTTGTATCTGTGCAATACCATTCCATAATAATTGTACTTCATAGAATCATAGAATGGTTGGGGTTGGAAGGGACCTTAAAGATTATCTAGTCTCAGCCCCCTGCCCTGGGCAGGGACACCTCCCACCAGACCAGGTTGCTCAAAGCCCCGTCCAGCCTGGCCTTGAACCCCTCCAGGGATGGGGCAGCCACAGCTTCTCTGGGCAACCTGGGCCAGTGTCTCACCACCCTCATAGTGAAAAATTAAGCTCTTCACTCACCAAGACATAATACAGACTCCTTCGGCAGCTAATGTGTACCTACATGTAAAAACATATCTATGGAGTGTGCTACAGGCACACCTAAAGGAAAGAGCTGTTCAAGCACCATATAAAATAGATTAATAGATCAGAGTTCCTCTTAACATCTCTCTGCAGAAGCAACTCTATGCTGTTTACATTCTACAAGTTTTTATTTACAAACATATGTTTAAACATACTCGCCTTTTTTAAAACCTTGAAATGAGGTAGAGTTTTGCTCGTTGATGAGAGTGAAGACCTCCCCTGGCTCCAGCAGTGCAGCTCCAGCAGCCACATGCAAACGCTGTGCGATAGTGCTGATCATAGAATCATAGAATGGCCTAGGTTGGAAGGGACCTTTCAGATCATCAAGTCCCAACCATCAACCTAACTCTGACAAAACCCATCACCAAACCATATCTCTAAGCACTTTGTCTACCCAGTCTTTCACACGGGGCTCAGCGAGGGTTTTGTGACGAGCTATGGACACCCACCAGCATTCAGATGCCAACCAGCCTTGGTACTGAGCTGTAAATAATGGCACCAGCTCTGTCAGGAGCGGTGATGGCCAGCGGCACCCCCAGGGCAGGGGGCACAGGGGCTCCCCAAGGGGACAGCAGAGCAGGACCTCTCAGCCGGGGCCCATCCCACTGCCCCAGCAAGGGAGTTGGGCAGAGTGGGGGGCAGCCCCCGCCTGGGGTTTCAGGCAGCTGTGTGGGGACAGGATGGGACATCAGCCACAGGACAGTGTGTCCAGGCAGGGCTGTGACAGAGCCAGCAGCCAACATCCCACAGCACGACTAGGGCCAGGACTGATGGCCCCAGGCTGAGCTGAAATAGAGCCCCCAGACCCATGGGCAGGGTTGTGGGTGGGGGCATCAGGGGAGGCTGCTCAGCACCGTTAAGGCTTATTAGCGCGTTAAGGGCTCTGAGAGCTAGTGTACTAGCACAATTACTGCTATGAGCTCAGATCTAATGCATACTTTAACAAACACTTTAAAAAAATCCGTAGGTCAAAAGATGCAAATTCTGACATTTAGGCAAGTTTAGAGTTATACTGACATTTTATCTTATTGTGAGATAAATGTTTGTCTTTTTATAACACTATAAATAACCACCTCTCTGAAAGACAAAATCTATTCCCAATATTAAGCGGATTACAACTTTAGAACTGTATGGAACTTGACTTTTTCTACCAAATCCCTGTCATTTTCATTCGCAAAATACAGTGTACTACATATAGCAACATGCTTTAACTTGCTAAATATATTTCCAGCAGAGTAATTCCTTTTCCAGTTAGCAGACAGTATCTTCTCTAAATGTGCTAGGTGAGAGTAAAGCATCTGCTTTTGACTGCAACTCCATCAATATATATGACCATCCATGCCTGAAAAATGTAATTACTGTATTTAAAAAGGAATAGTGTAAAAGATTTTTGTATTGCTAATTACAGTTATCATGCTGTTGCAAATCAGGCAGGAAGGCGGGAAGAAAATAGTTGTGCCAAATATATTTTACAGTAAGAAATAACTGAGATGCAACAGCAAATTCAAAACAATTACTTGTCTAAGTACATTTTCATCGGCACCAAATCAAACCTTTAAGATTTCATTTAGTTTTCATTTTAAGAGTATTTTTGATCTAGTTAATTGTTCAATACCATCAAATGTTTAGTCAAATATTTAGTATGTTAAAAACGTATTTGTACTCTTTTATTTATGTTTTTTCCCTTGTTAGGCTGAATGCTACAAATACTTTTGAAAATAATTGTTACTCATGTACAGGTGTGTTTATCTATTTAGGCTGTGGAAAGTATCTCTTAGTGAGAACTATTAGAGAGAACTATTAGAATAAAAGTAGAAATAAGCAAATATCTTTAAAACAAAAGCTAATATATTGATATTACACACAGACAGATTATGAGTATTTGCTTACCACCAAAACGCTCAGAGTGAGCTTCTGGCTGTAACGTATGGAGATAAAATGGGAAAGAACTGAAAACAGCCTCCTTCCTTCGATGGCTCATTAAGAGTTGAAGTTTTCTTGCTGCACCTAATGAAAAAAGTTGCAGAAGAGCAATATTTAAAAAGGGGGAAATGGAGAGCCAGGCTCATACCAGCTGCAAAAGAGAAGACCATGTTTACCACTCCAGTCCCAAAGAATCATTAAAATCTGTTGGGAGCTACACAAAGAGTAACTCTTTGCCGTCAAAGACCTTGCTTACAGCGTTTTCCATGACAGTGAGTTGAGGTGAAAACACAATAAAGCAGATTTGCTTTGATCAGCTTTTTCAGACTAGGTGCTCAAGATTTGTACCAAAAAGGAAAGACAAAATCCTGGCCTCGCTGGAATCAATAGTTCTGCCACTACCTTCACGTACGCCAAGATTTCATTATAGCTTTTTATAAGGCCGTGCCATTAAAAGATCACTTTTCATATAGAACCATCAGGTTTTGTCACAGAATATAGGTCCACATTAAAAAAAATTTTAAACTGCAGCCGCAACAGTTGGCAAATATAAGTCAATTTGTCAAGATTTACCGTACTCAGCTAACTATTCAGCCTGAATCCTGAGCTGCCAAATTCACTAAAACACATTTTGCAGTCAAAAGGTAAAATACAGGTTTGTGTTTTATCCTTCTTCAGACATAATCTCCAGCGAAGTTTTTAATTTTTAAATTTTCTTGTTCAATTTCTTTGAGTATTTAAACTTTTGAACTGCTTTTCCCAAAATTCACACACGTGAAACAACTTACAGGTCTGTGAACCACATTCTTTATAATGTTACTCTTTAATAACAAAGATTCAAAATATTGTAAATGGTGTACTTTCATTATTATTTTACAAGTTCAAGTCGGGTAGGTTTTTGTTTCTTCTGGGCACTTTGCTCATGTACTGACATGTATAGTATAATGAAATAAATACTCTTGAAATACCATTACAGCATGATGCAGTCAGGTTAAATGGTCAAGGCTATCTTGAGGCCATGAAACACTAGAAGAAGATTGTGTGAAATGTGCGTATTTTTAACAGTTCACAGCAGACAAGATATGTGGATTATTCGCATTGAAGTGGCAAAAAAATGGAAACACATTTCAGAAGCCTCATGTCAAGCTCTTCGGGACAAAGAAAATTACCATCAGAGCAGAGGAAAATTGGAAGCGTGTTCTGTTTACTTCATGCTGCTCCCAAAACCTGGCCTCCCTGGTGGTTGAGTATTCCTCTAGCATGTAGAAATATTCATCTGGTATTTTGCCAGCTATGCTGGCTCGTGATAACTCCATCTCCAATCTGTCGCAGGCTTGTTGGACAGCTGAAGGACGAGTCAGGGCTCTGTCACATTCTCGTGAAAAGATATCATGCTAGAAGACATTAGTTAATCCATCTTAACAGAAATTACTCAAGGCTTCTCAAGAACGTACTGAATTTTGCTAACCAAGTGGTCACAGTTGAGCCAGACCAGGCTGTAAAAGAGGTATCCACAGACAGAGGGGAGGGACGGAGGAAGAAGAGAGCACCAGGAAGGAAGTCTGAAGTAGCTTGCTGCTGCTTCTGCCCATTGGAAAGCAACAGTGAGGGCTGTTGCTGACACAAGAGGTCATGCTACACCACAGCAACGGGCATCTCTAAGCCCCAGTTCTTCATTCAGAGTTCCTTCAAAATGGCCTTGCAACCTCATGTAGCTCTGAAGCTGTCTCCACCTACGCAATGGCAAAGGGGTGTAACATCACTTTGGTTTCCCTTCTCAATAGTGCTTAAACTTCCTTCCCGGTGCTCTCTTCTTCTACACTTGCTTGTAGAAAGAGTGTATTTTCGTCATGATATCTCCCCTCCCGGTTCTAAAATGATGAGGAATTTTCTTTAATTGAGTATAGACTATTTAGCTGTGGCTTTAAATAGCTCTCATATACCCCTTTATTCTTTGAAAAAAAATGTTAGGCCTAATTTCTCAGATTGAAATACTGAGATCAGACATCTGAGAACTCTTGTATTTCAAACACTGATGGAAAAAGTCCAAACATCTGGATAGGCAGCAATATTTGTGACCTCAGCTTCAGTTGGTGCAACAGTAACATAGCCTTTATATTAATTTCAATCTTTGACTCCTGCAAAGATTACCGATCTTAATGCCAACTACTCTCATGTTGGGAGCATACGTGAGCCAGGGTAGCTGGGCACAACTTAGTCAACTAAGTATGCAAGTCTGTAGTGTCAACTCGCAGAGAAGTCAAAGATACTTAAAAATGTTTAAATAGTAGGTGAACAGAAATGTAATTAATTGTGTGCTGAAGCATCCAATGGCTAGATTCCTTAATAAAACACGAAACATTTTTATTTCTTAAAAAAAAAATTGAATTGAATTCTAGCAGTAAATTTCTAACATTTAAATGACAGCATGAATGTTCCTAATCATAGCTTCTAAGACACTTATTCTATTTAAAGAATACATACAGTGTAATGACATTAACAACAGTGTAATGACATTAACATGCTAAATAAGCACTTGGTAAAGTTTGTAGTAAATGAGGCAAGAAAGCTTGTTGTTAATTTTTATTTTTAAGAGTTATCTCAGCTGCATCAATGCATACATATTTGACACTGGTATCATTTAGGTTTTGATAAACTGTCACCATAAGAATTGTACGGGTACTGAGAACACCTCAACTTCAGAGGACTGCAAGTCTAGAAGTGTATACTGTATGGTATGTCACATACCTGGAATTCTGGACAGAATAATACCATGCATCCCACGCAAAGAGCTATAAAAATGTGGAGGCCCCACTAAGCTTTTAAAGTTGCACCTGGCCAAAAAAAAAAAAAGAAGATAAATTTGTCCTGAGGGTAAACATCATTCATTAATAAAAGGTAATATCCTGAAGCCAAGAACTTGCTACTAAACATACAAGCAGAATAGTTATACTTAATTAAGAAATTATTTGCCAGCTATGTTTTAGGGTAGGAATTAACAGTGAAAATGAAAGAATGACAATGTTTTGCTTATGGGAGGCCCACAATCCCAACCATAGTTAACATGCTTTTTCTTGTTAGAATTAGATTTTTTTCCCAGCAAGATTTAGGGGCTATGTGAGATTTATTATATCTATTTCAGTTAAACACCATATTATTTGTGTTCCCTAGAGGGCAAAAAATTGCCTTTTCATTCCTTGCCTTAATCAAAATCTAAGTATGTCAGTGTATGCACGGAACAATAAAAGTGGCTGAAGAGAAATAAGCATCAATTCTTTACAGCCTTGAAAGAAGATTCTTTCTTAGCTGTAACTGTAGCCCAAATAGCTGTATCTGAGCTCATTTCAGCTTAGGTAAGGATGAGCAGCCATACAATACAGAGAGTTGCACTTCAGCCATCCTAGTTCACCAATTTAGCACTAATCATTGGTAAAGATGGAAAATAGAAAATAGGGTTAGAACCATAGCAAATGGCTTCAGCTTCCAGCTACGTTGTCCTACCAGTCCCTCCAGCCTATTTAATTTGGAGCCAAAGCTACATCCTTTCCTCACAGTCCCCTCAGCCTCCCTGGCTGTGACTGTCATCAGGGGACTGAGCTGGTGGACATTTAAGATGGAAAGAACAGCAGTCAGCATTGGGTCCTCTTTGTGTGCGTGTAGGTGGAAAATAATGGGTCCACAGAAAAAAAAAATTTAAAAAGGTATATATTTCTGTGGAAAAAGAGCTACTTGTTTAATACGTTCGTTTGTAATGCAAAAGCTTTGTAAGGATACATGAAGAATTAGGTGACAAGCTGCAATCACTGGTAAAAGACCCTTCAGGATCCATAGCCACCTAGTCTAGGTTTTGAGGGCATCACACTATGTGGCAGGGCTTGTTCTCTATTACAGTCTTTGAAAGGGTAGGTGTGACAGACAAGCCTGCAGAAACTGTATGACTTTTGGACTGGTCTGTGATTTTTGACCTCCTCATGCTGGGCAATCTCACCAGCAACTGAAATGTCAGTTGGCCCTGTCCATGGGACAGCAAATATCTCTCTGCTACAGTGGTAATAGGAATTCCTCGTTATAAGGAGATCCATTTAGGTCTGAAAGGGATCCTACAGACACGGACAGCTATGATGATGTTGAAAGTATGATACCCACTACCAAAAGCTGCCTTGCCAAAGCATGACAGATGTGCAGAAGTAGGGGGTGAAAGGTATTGATGGGAGAAGGGAGTGAACACAACTGGGCTGGTGTGTGGGGAAGTGTGTTGGGGTGAGAACAGTCCTATTCCATACACGTGCAAGCACAGATGAGGATTTATGTGTGGAAATGGCTGTTGGGGGACTAAACCTAGCGTGCATGTGCACAGCCTGGGGAGGAGGAGAGGAGTGGGTGGGTGCCGAGAAGGGGGAGCCAGGATTGCCGTTCTTCCCATTTCCCCTTGCCTCTGTCTGCTGGCCCCTCCTGACACACGACACCGATTCTTACAGGAGCTTGCAGCCCAATTCGCCCTCCTTTCCTCACAGAGCATCCAGCACAGGGAGGATAACGCAGCTGACAGCGAGCCTAGGGCAGCATCCTACATCTCTGCAAAGCCTCTGCTTAGAAGCGTCAAGGTAAGGACCCCCTGTCCTCTCTGTGTCTGTGGACACCAGAATTCCTGCCCTAAACTAGCAGGAGCTGAGAAACCCTGCAGACATGGCTGTGTTAGGGACTTCTGTGAGGTGCTCAGTCCTGGCAGGTTCATTCTTGCCACTGAGCTGCCCTTTAGCTATGCATGGTGCCTACCTGGGGAGAGCTTGCAGGGAGACGACAATGAAACCGAAGTGGGGCAGGACTCATTTGTCATCCCTGAGCAGCCTGTGGGCTTTTGGGGGTGCCTGTGAGCCCAGGACGAACAGCTCCAGTCCCTGCAGAAGGAAAAATCTTATCAATCGGCAGCCGTTGAGCCTGGGCTTAGAACTCTGGGCCTTCGCATCCCCAGGGTTGCACAGCACTTACATTCACGCCTGGACAGGACCCTCAGGCTACGGCTGTTCCTCTGCAGGACTGCTGAAGACAGGAGGGCTGTGATAGCAAGGAGAAGTATGCATCACCCTCAGTTCTTAAGAGAACTGGGAAAAAATCAGGTCTGCCTCCGTACCTCCTTCTCTCCATGCCAGCTCTGGAAAAAGCAGGTTTAAAAAAAACACCCCTGCGAATTACACTTGTGATTCACGCTGCATTCACATGGGTATAGCCAAGGTTAAGGTTTCTGAGAAATGCTGGTTGTGCAAACACTACCAGACAGTGAGAGAGAACTGAAATATGTTTGTAAAATGTCTGTCTCAAGTTTGTCATGTGCTAGAACTATATGCACTATGCTTCAAAATCACTCCAATATGTCTCTGTTTATTGTTTATTATTTATTATAGACCTTGGAGAAGATCTTACACACAAAAAAATTAAAATCAGCTCGCTTTTAGGGACTATATTTTAAAATACAGCCTGCTAAGCAACCTGTTGAAGCAAAATTGAATGTTTTATTGTCCTTTTACTGCTGTACTTCTGTATTATTATTTGTGTTGTTTAGGAAACAGAAAACAAATGATGTTATTCAGATTCTGGTGGCTTTTGTGGATACTTGAACACCATGAGTTTTTAGCAGAAAATCACAGGGAAGAAAAAAGATATGGATTGAGAAGACCAAAACCTAAACACAGTCTGTCAAATACTGTAGAAAAATATCCCAGCCCAAGTGACCAAGGTGAATATTGTAATTTTAAAACCAGTGTGTTTTTTTTTCCCTGATTCATTTATTCAGATTCTCGACTACACGGCTAACTTGCTCTCTAAGATATTGTTTATAATCAGCCAGGCTTGCCTCATCCTAGATTTTCACATGCCTTATTTTTGCACTTTTTACTCCCATCTTTTCCCTCCCCTTTTGTGTATTTCAGAAAAGGAGATTACTTCTGGTCTTTTTTATGATATGGCTGATAGCCTGTTACTGTCATTATAAGAATAAGAGCCCATATAACTGTATTTTTATAGAAGTAACATCATCAGTAGTTCAGAAAATTAGTACTCTGCAGATCCTGCTTTTGGAAACTTCAATGTCACTGGATGCAAGTGTCAGTACCAGGGACAAAATCTAGCTCTGTCAAATCACACTCCAGTGTCTTATTCAGTATGACTCATTTTCCTGTAGATGACTTCCACTTTCCCATTCCTCGTCCTGGTAGGATATTCAGTGAAATACCAGGCAGCAGGACAGAATGAATGTATAAAAACAGAACAACATTCCTCATTTCATGCTATATTACATCACCTCACCTTCAGTTTCTTATTCTGTGGGGCATCTCTTTTGGAGCAAATTCTGCAGCCTCTATGTGCTTTTGTCTTCATGAGGGTCTCACACTTGTGATCACAGATGTTTTCAAGAGTTTCCATAATTGTACTCCCACTTTTGAAGCCTAAAATACACTTAAGGGTTAAGGGTAGAATGAGATTTAGTATGAAATCACTCCACTCACCTACCCACCTATTTATTCTAGATGAAGACTGCATTCTGGAAATTGCTTTTTTACTGGACAGCTCTGAAAGTGCTAAGGACTATAATCATCAACAGCAAAAAAAATTTGTACTGGAAACAGTAGACAGAATGAAAAGTCTGCAGGTTAGTTCTGGACGTCCCCTTAGCTGGAGAATGGCCTTACTTCAGTACAGCAGCACTGTTTTCATAGAGCAAAGATTCCATGACTGGAAAGGTCCTGAAGCATTCAAATCCCACATTGCTCCCATCACCTACATAGGTCATGGCACCTACACAACTTATGCTATAACTAACCTCACACAGCTCTACATGACTGAAGGGACTCCGGGTAGTGTGAAAGTAGCCGTGCTCTTCACCGATGGAGTGGACCATCCAAGAAACCCAGATATTTTTGCAGCTACAGCTGATGCTAAACACCAAGGAATTGTATTTTTCACAATGGGAATGACCAGAGTGGCTGAGGAGGTGAGCAATGCTGCCAAGCTCCGGCTCCTGGCAAGCGTCCCAGCATCCAGGTTCGTTTTCAACCTTCAGGAGAAAGAAACTATGGAGAAGGTTCTCAAAGAATTGGTATGTATGAGAAGGAATTTGAAATAGTTACAGGAACATATGTAAAAACCGGTCTTACTTCAAATAGTTTGAAACGCTTATGCTATCGCAGAAACCTCTGCGATAGATAGCTGTGATGTTAAAGCAGCCCACTTATTAATAAAACCACTGTGCCAAAGTACAGGTTTCCTTTCTCTCCCCACCATTCAGATTTTGCCAGCCAAAATATTGAAGTTGGAAACTGAATTAGACATAGAGAGACCTGTTGTGAAGTTATTTTTATCTCTGTTTTTCCTCCTAAGAAAGATATTTTGAACTTCCTTTCTTAAAAAAAAAA
>VYZM01010474.1:1295796-1310303 GCA_013398915.1 Dromas ardeola
GCATTTAGAAATCACTCCATTGCCACCGAAATACCAATTCGTGTGGGAAGAAACACTGCAACTACTAAGTAAAGCACAGCAACAATGCACAGTGGGAACAAGTACAGAAGAATGCATAATCTAACCAAAACTATTGAGCAATTTAGATAGGCAGAATAAAATAATCAAAGTGGAATTCTGCCAGTGTTATCAGAACCCTTGATTCTATAAAAAATGTACTACTTTTTACTGCCAAGTCTGACCTGGAGCCAAGCATGTATCAACAGAGTCTATTCGTATCTCTAATCCTATTAATGGCTGCCAAGTATATCAGCTCTCGGGTTTTAAACACATTTTAAACAGGTGATTTGTTAATCTGAAGCAAATTTTACAGTTGCTTCCCTCAGAACATTTTTACTGCAAGCTCACAGTTCAGTAAAAAGGAAAATGGAAGCAGGTGTTCTAAAGCATCAGGAGCAAAGTATGTTATTTTAAACAGAAATCCCCATAATGTTTCTCAGTCAAAGTTAAAATGATGGAATTGGTTACAAGGGAGAGAAAAGATCTGTCTGGGGCATAACTTTATTGCCTTGGGTGATTCTGTGACAATTTACACAAGCTAACTGTCTGTCTCTATGTGTTTTAACAAAAGTACAAGAAAGCACAATATTTGTGTCCTTATTAGTAACCTGCATTTCCCCAAGATCCCTGTTTTGTAAATAAACATTTAGAAAGACAATGACATTTACAAATAGACTTGTACAACAATACAGTTTGGCCTGGTATTTATTCTGGCAAAATTCTTGGAGCCAGATCCTCATTGCTACACTTAAATGAGATTAACCCACGAGGTAAATAAGCAGAATTCAGCTTTCAGTTAGTCTCAGTCATTTAAATCAGTTTTGCTATTGATTTGAGGGGAAGCACGGCAGGACCTTAAGTAATTGAGGGCAGAAAGATAAAAAGAAGCTTGTTCAGCTCTTTCAACAGCAATTTCAAACTGCGAGCAAGCTCATTTGAAAAGATGACCTCTTTGGTATCCTGGAAAATAGATCCAGGAGCTACTTTCTGCTTCTTCTTGTTTTGGTTTTCATGAAGACAGAGCAAACAGTGTCTCTCGTTACTTGAGAGAGAACAGCTGTGTGTTTCTACAGTTAACAACAAATTATTTTTTCATGTAGGGAGAACGTGGTTTTGATGGACCAAAAGGCCCTCGTGGACTTCCAGGCATCAGCATAAAAGGTGAAAAGGTGAGCAGTAAATACACCAGGAGATTAACAAAGTGCCAGTAAATCTACATAATACAGGGAACACAGGGTTGATATTCACTACAAAAGGTGTAATGAGGCAAGGAACCCACAATTGGCCCTGAATAATAAAGGATTTTGTAGAGAGATTCATGCCCAATAAACTCTCCCAACCTATTTTAACATCGCTTCATACTAAAATAGGAAATGTTACAAAAAGCATCTGATTCTATGGGAAAGTTAAGGTTTAGAAAGGGAAAAAGAAACCAGCAGTTGTTTGCTACTGAACCAGCAGGGAATAAATGCATATATGAAAGACAAAAGGTCAGATCCCCAGCTTCACTGACTTCAGGAGGCGGTAAGTCAACATGCACTAGCACGGGAGCCATCCCAGATTGTTTCTGTACCTTTACACAACTAAGCAATTGTACTTTGTTTGCCAGGGTGAATTCGGTCCTCCTGGTTTACCTGGGCCAATTGGATTACCTGGAATTGGAATTCAAGGAGAGAAGGTGTGGTTTTCACTTCCCTCTCATCCCACACTTAAATGTGTAGTAACAGAGAATATTTTATTTCTGATAATTACTTAACTAATCTTTTCAGGGAGTGGAGGGCCCAAAAGGACCACCCGGCTCTAGAGGGCTACCGGGACAGGGATTACCTGGACAAAAGGTTAGGGAATTTTCTGAAGTAAAACCTACTGTGCTGTTTTTACTGTTATGTTTCCTGATTAAGAAATATCTGTCTCTATTCTTACACTCGTTGAAGTGCTGAACACCAATCTAAGTATTGACATAGCTGCAGGAAATTATTTTCTTTATTAATATTATTAAACTGTAGAGCAGATCCTACTCCACTGGAAAGCCTTGATAAACCAATGCCACAGCTATCTATTTAGGTTTTGGCTTGGCTCACCACAGAACCTTTGAGGTACTACATATCAGTCAGTGAACTGCACTTCGTCTGAAACGTTTCCATAGGAAGGGTTGTCTGCCTTGAACTTGCAGTTTCATCATAACAGGTGCAGGTGCAGTACAGCAAAAGTAGTTGCACTTAACACAGAACACCATCAAAATTTCAATATCATCTTTTAACCTCACTGTACTGTTTCCATGCCAGAAAAATACATACATACCTTACAGATTGGCTGCCTGCCTTGTTACTTCTGCTGCCTGTTGTCTCACCTGACTTAGTGTATTTACTGTATCTAGCAGTTAAGAATTGTCCAAGGTAAAATGAAGATTACCGTTGCTGAAGGAAAACTGTCAGAATAATTTAGCATTGACTGATTCTCAAAACACAGAACTGTTAATGAAAGACATCACCCTTGAAGTGTTTAGAATGGGGCTTTAAAGCGATTTTCTGAAAGAGATGATCAATAAAGTTCTGAATGACTGAAGACTATTACAGAATAGTATAAAGGAACTAAAGGTGTAAGTGGGTTAAGGGTCCATGCCAGGCAAAGAATTTTGCAGCATCAGAGATCACCTCTTACATTTTGAGTGATTGTGCAGGGATATGCTTTACTACTGGTAAAAAGAAAGAGAAGGGTGAATTTTCTGTGGATGTCAGACAGGCTCCTGAGATATCGGCTACTTTGGCTGGAAACATTCACAGGGACATATAATTATAGTTTTACAGCATGAATCATTTCCACGGACAACTTTTTGGTGACAGCTCAAAACAAGCTGCAGACCCCCAGTCTTTGTGACCAAGGGTTTAATACATCATACTAAAGACAATATTACATTAATCTTTCTTTAAATATAAGCAACCAAGAATATGCTTTTATATTTTTCCATGATAACGCTGTTAAAAAATATTTTCTACTTAAGGGTGAACAAGGCTTGCCAGGAGAGACTGGAGTGCCAGGAGAAAGAGGTATTGGAGAACCTGGTTCTAAGGTACATTGTTAATAGAGGAATTGTTTAACTTATTTATTTATTTGGATTTGAAATTTGTGTTTCCTGAGTATCCTTTCTGTAGAGACTTAAAAATAGCTTTAGAAATAAAATTTAGGTTCTTAGTCTTTAAATTTTTAATACAGACTTTCAATAACCTCTAGAAATGGGAACATTTTAAATATACTGGTTCTGTACAAAAGTAGTAAGATTTATTGTGACTGAAAATTTCCACGTGCCTGCCCCATGCTCAAGTCAGTATTGCATACAGCTGACCTACAGCTGTGTCCAGAAAACCATCCAGAATATTAAACAGCTGCCAGAACTCACAGTCCCCACTGTAAGCTGAGCTATCGCCAGAACTGGTGAAAAAAAGCACTGAGAAGTGGTTATTGTGCTGGTCCTTCCCTTTTCACATAAGATAGGATGTAAACAGAGTGGCAGCTACATCCTCACACCTTCATATGAAAAACAAGCTGTGCTACTAGACAGAAAGCACATTTGTTTAGAAGAGAGGAAGTTGTAACCAGATTATCTTAGTGCTAAAGCGACTAAGATATTGACCAGTCCCTATGTCATTAACAGCCAGATTAACATAAACTATGGGAATAGATGAAAAAGTACTTTTGTGATAGCAGAAAGGCACAGGGCTGTCCTTGTTTTGCTCTGGTTTGTTAGGGATTTGAGACAGGGGTTGGAAAAGGCAAGAAACTGTTCAATTTCTTTTTCTGATTTCACAAAATACTGTAACGCTGAGTGAACCTATTTGACCTCAAATAATCCCATTTCATCTAAAACCAGGCCAGGCTCTTGAACCTAGGCTGATGACAATTCCACTGCTGTTAATAGATTTGCACTGATACTCACCAGCAAGATGTCAGTCATCACGTCACAGTCGGCTCTATCTGAAACTTACTTCAAATGGTGCCACTCAATGAAATGGTAGCATTATTTTTTAAGAATGAGTTGGAGCATTAATAGCTAATAATATTAATTGCATAGGTAATACGTACAGTTCAAACAATCATACAGTAGGATAGTTCCAGATACATTAAGAGATGTCTTTATAAATAACCTGCAAGATTTGGTTCATATGCATAAATGTTTGCTCTAAATATATATACAGTTTAGTAAACTTTTAAAAATAGATTTCCTTGATTCAGAGAAAGAATAGTACCAAGCCTGCATTTAATAGAAGGACTTACTTTTTATTGATGTCAGGGTGAGCCAGGCCCTTCAGGACTAGCAGGTCTGCCTGGTCTTCCAGGAGAAGATGGTGCCCCTGGACAAAAGGTTGGTTCATCTCTGTCTGCAGCCTCCCTGCTTCCCTCCAAGCTTTCCTATTGTTCTACCTGTGCTGAAACCTAGAAGAGAGAGTGTTCATGGACAAGGGGAAAAGTAGCACATTTTTCAGGGAAAAAAATTCTCTTTCGAACATACCTTTTTACGGAAAAATTTTTCTTTTCTTTTTAGGTAGGAGATTGTCTTATCTTGTTTACAGTTGTTGGCTTTTTTTAATCCACCAAATGCCCCGCAACTCAGAAGGAAAACCAGTAAAATTGCTACAGGCAACCTTTTGTAGCCTCCCGATCATGGTATTTTCCTAGAATCAGAAACCCCATATATTTAAAGATTATATACTCAGAGTGTTCAGCCATCACTAAGGAAACATGCTACTTCACACATTCCACCCAGAGTTTTACAATAGTAATTGTAATATGGGAAGAAAATCTTGGGCCCGCTGACATCAGGGGGAATTTTGCCATTGACTCTAAAAGGTCTATGATATTAATGAGCTTATTCAAGCAAATACAGAGTTGATCTTGCACCATGTTTATGCAGTACTCTGAAATGCTGCTTTGATGTTTCTGTTCCAGGGTGAACCAGGGTTACCTGGTCTTAGAGGTCCTGAAGGTGCTCCAGGGATTGGAATACAGGGGGAAAAGGTGAGAATTTCTTACTAAAGGTGACACTCAAAATTGTAATGTTCTAGGAATAGATTTGTCAAAGTTTTTTCTTTTTTGGTCTATTATAAGTAACGAAAAAATATACCTCAAGGAATAGGTTAATGATTGCTTCTAGAAGTGGTTAACTGCAGAGTTTATTTCAGCATCAGCCTAAAACAACAACTTTTTAAATAACAAAGTTAATAGAAGACCACCCAGAAAATATTATTTAGTACATGTGACATGCCTTCTCCATTTTTGTAGGGAGATCAAGGTCAGAGAGGAATACGTGGATTAACAGGACCAACAGGAGTGCCTGGACCTGCTGGAGCTAAAGTAGGTTTATTACCATGTTATGTGTGTAAAATAGCCCCCCAAAGCTGTGCTTTGTTCTAGATCTCAGAAACAAATGTCCCAGAATGAACTTGCTTCTTAAAAAACAATTTTAAAAAAAAGTTCAGCTAAGGCTTCTCTTAGCACGACACACCATGATCCCTATAAACATCTAGAAGCATTTTTTAAAAAACTTTGCATTTATCATATTGCTTCCCTGACAGTTTGGAAGAAGTTAAGGGACACTAATACTGGTATTTTTATGCTGAAATGTTTGGGAAGATAGTATGATGTATGGCATATACATATGTGACAGAACTTTATTTTCCCCTACACTGACTCACGGCTGATATTCTTTTACGGATATGGAGTTTCTATTCAAATATTCAGTACTCACTGCAAGTGAGAGAAGGGCGACTCCAAGTTTCTCCTCCAGTTTCTTATTAAGCCTTTTGCTATTTATACACACAAGAGTGTATATTTACGCATAAGAGGAAAATGAAAAGGGGTTAAAAAGCACACTGAAAGGACTATTTAAAAAAAAAAACCTACTTACTCTAACAGAAAAATATACGTTTTCAGTATACCTACACAGCTGTACAGGAAGCCATGAGTGCTGGATGTGCTGGACCAAGTCTCAAATACACCAAGAAAGGGATTTCTAATAACATATATTTGTTCAGTGATAGAAAAGAACCTCATTTCCATTGATAAATCAGAACTATGCTTGTTACCAGTTCTTCAGATAGTTAGATTTCACTCCACACAGAACAGAATATTAGAAATTCTAACAGAATTTTAATGGAATATTATAAATTATTGCATAAATGTTTTCTGTATGAGATGCTCATGCTCACTTTCAGAAAAATACATCATTTTTGCTCTCCTTCCTTCACTGCAGGGAGAGCCTGGTGTGCCAGGACGTCTTGGAATGCCAGGTCCTCCTGGAAGAGCTGTGCCTGGACCCAAGGTAACATCCACACTCCAGCTCCTAGCGCTTATAAACACAGGGTGAAAACTGTGAAGGCAGCCATGCTATTATTTGTGTAAATAATTTCAGCCTTATGAGGTCAACTAAAACTTCTTCTTTCCTATGAACAGAAATATCAATTGTATCCAGTTTAGTTACCATCGTGCCCTGGTATTAACTGTATGCCAGCTTGAGGTGTGGCCTGCCTATGTTCATTTCTTTGTTTTGGGTAACCTTTGATATCAAAATACTTTTCTTTCTTCTGCTTTTGGTGTTTAATGCTTGCAACAGCAATAAATAAAATTAGCTATTACACTTGATATATATAAATTTGTATAACAGAAATCCAAAAAACACAGTCTGTAATTGGTGTTCAATAAAATACGTAACTAGAGTATATATTTTCTTCATTGCAGGGTGACATTGGGTTACCTGGCCTTGCTGGACCAATTGGAGAACCAGGTTTTGGGCTTCCTGGGGCAAAGGTAGCTCCTAAATTGGTAAACTAATTTCTGATAGAACTGTAAAATAAGGCAGGATTTCAGTGAAGCAACAGCAAACCGCCTACAATTGCCAAGCGTTCCACAGTTCTTAACGTGTATGTCGTACCACACTGGCAGAGCATAAGGATTTGCAGAGACAGAAAACCATGGACGGTCAATCTTCTAGACTCCATGAGCCATAAGCTTTCAGGTGGCAGAGAACCAGAAAAATAACTGGGTTTAACTGATGAGGGGTCAATACAGAGAGAACACCTGATTATGTGCTTACAGCAGCTTACCTCTCAAGTGCAGTTAATTCTTCTCTAGCCAGGCTCCTCTGCTTCATTGTTAATTTTGACACAGGGTAACCCACAGACTCCAAAAAGATCTCAGGACCTGGGCCAAACTGTCAATGTAAGAAGAGGTGCCTTAAGTAGTGGAAGAAGAACATGAACAAGTAGCTAATTTCTAAGGACTCTAATCTAGCACTTCTCTAGTATTGCCTCAGTGTTACCTAGATTCAACTTCTGTAAGCTGCTCTTCATTCCAAGAAACTTGGGACATATAACCTATGTTTCTCAAAATAAACTGGATTTACTTAGTGAATTTGACAGTACTTTTGAATATAGCCCTTATCCCTTGTTCTTTGAGTGAATTGAATACAGTTACAGAAAGATGAGAAACATGTAACAATCTCTAACCCTTTTCAATCAGTTGGTGGTCTTCAGGATCCTTGAATTTATTTTTATCAGGAGGAGATGATGATGATGGAATCATGTACTTTTCTGGTACAGTCCAGTTAATTCAGAGAACTGCAGGCTGTCCTATTTCTGGGAATCCAATAGGAATCAACCAACAGGAAGCAGGTCCTTTGCTCAGAGTTGCAAATCTCTCTCCCTCAGCCTTGAGCCCCTGAAGCTCTTTCACTTGGGCGACACTACGTGTTTCTGTGATTACGTTCTTCACTTCTTGCTGTCTTTGTCAGTATCAGTGGTTTTGCTCTTGCTTTACACTGACACACATCTGCACAAAGCTGTGCAGGGTAAAACCTTTCAGTCTCATTTTTTTTAATTATTTTTGCATGGGACTTGGCTTGCCACTGTTGTGCATGCCCGTATTTTCTGTAGCTACAGGGACAAACACAATCTTGATCATCCATCCAGATGTAACTCTGAGCAACTCAGTGCATCATCCAGTATGGCTGCGAGTGTTGAAGTCGTCTTAGTTTCCCTGGTAAATCTGTTCCTGAGATACTCCAGCCACCTGGATACATGAAACAAGCTTTAATGAGGTTCCACATCATTATAGGAAAATACAGTCCTGGACCAACAAAACCAGACAGGAACCTTGTGATAGAAAACAACATTTTTAAATTGGCCACACAAACCACTGTTGTTCCCTGCCCTAAATCCTTTGCCTCACCACACAAATATACAGCATGTGCAGAAGCTATACAGAGTTTTCCGATACTCTGCAGCAGTTTATCTATCTTCAATTCTAAGAATTACATAAAGTAGCTACTGAGTTCCCATGCTAGACTTCTGGCTGTCTGTCAGTTTAGGCCCAGTCCCCCAAAGCTGGAATAATAGTAATCGTGATAAAAATACAGGGAATGCAACTGAAGTCATTCCTTCTTATATGTAGGCCACAAATGACAACCGACAGATCTCTTGAAAATGATTCAAATTAGTGACTTAGAAGTGAAAGGTTCTGTAAATCCTCAGCACTATTAAATATCCCAGTTTTAGTCCAGGATTAATAACCTACAATAATCATTCACATAGTAAAATACCTTAGCAGATAGACAGACAGATAAAATCAACTTACAGTATATTTGCCAAAGAAGTTTCACTTGCATGGAAAATTTTCTGCTAGCAATTGTATTGGCATTAACCTCAGCTGTTTTTCCTTTCTTCTTCAGGGTGACCGAGGTTTTCCAGGACCCCCTGGGCCCTTTGGGCCAAAAGGAGATGGTTATCCTGGCCCACCTGTAAGTTTATAGACAATTTTTTTTTTTTAATGTGAATTGGGAACAAATAAATACTACATCAAAGTGATTAGTGTGCATGGCTGACATACTAGGAAAGATTTGCTGGTCTAAAAGCCTAAAGAGGCTCCTCAACTGTGGAAATGCATTTCAGCATAGAACAAAAAAAGAAATCTCCCTCTGAAATAGTCCAAGACCTTCCATGTCCTCCACTCCTCCTGATTACACAATGTAATATATTCCAAGTGGGGCTTTTTTTTTTCTGTGGTATCACTGATGTTTCAGTCAGTTCCCTCAATATCTTGATGTAGGACACCGTCTTCTGCTCAACCATACAAAATATATTCCCAAACAAGAGAATATAGCCCAGCTAAGCAGCTGTGTCCACATACATGGGTGAGAACTCAGGGCAACACTATTATCCAGAATCACTTAAAAAGCAACCACTGTCCAAAGAGCCAGAAGAGCAAATCATCCTCAGTTCTGTTCATCAGTTTGTTGAAGGTGTGGCAAAGAATTGGTTGATCTACAGTCCTTTACAGAGGTCTTTATTGGTAGATATGACCCATCCCTGGAGGTGTTCAAGACCAGGATGGATGGGGCTTTGAGCAACCTGGCCTAGTGGGAGGTGTCCCTGCCCAGGGCAGGGGGGTTGGAACTAGATGATCTCTAAGGTCCCTTCTAACCCAAACCATTCCATGATTCTATGATTCTACAAAACCAAGAGAAAAGGCTCCTTCCTCTCCCTTCCTTGCACATGTATGCAGCACTGGCCTCACATATCTAGTCTGCTCAACAGTGTGCTCCACCAGCCCTGGCAGTTACATGCTTTTGCAGTAAGGAAGTCGCAGGAAGATTGCTGGCTAGAGTTAGGGAGTTTGGTGATAGACTAGCATTTATCTGTGCTAAAGAAAACAGTAAAAGTGCATGCAATTGCCACATGGAGGAATAAAAATTAATGAATGTCAAAATGGAAATTGGAATTCAATTTATAATACTTTCTGATATTTTTGTGCAATCCAATGCAGAACTGCTTCTGCACTTGCCTCTCCAGATCAGACTCCTCTGTCTTCAAACACATGCAAGCCTCCTGCATGACATGCAACACACATACACATGCCACTGACACCACTTCTGGCTTATCAGAGTAGAATTTAACTAATTGTAGACCACAGTGATCCCGTTAAGAGACAATATATTCAAGACTACCATATTGTTAACAAAAGCATATATTCAATATAGCTGTAAATTAAATTAATATTCTGTCTGTGCATACAATTTCAGGGCTTGCCAGGCCTTCCTGGTATTCCTGGTGAACAAGGCCCAGATGGAGTTGGACTACCAGGACCTAAGGTACAGACCTTAACTTCTAGAAAAGTAAATGCATGTGTGTACTCTTCTTCAGGCAGATATAATTTCTACCCATAGGTCACAGTCAGAATACCCTTTAAATCCAGCTTTAACTTAGTTGTCAGTATATAAAAGGTAGATCCCATAGAAGATCTTCAAGCTTCACTTCAGAACTCATCCTGATGCTGACTGAAAAGGCAATTCAACGATAGATTACAGCTATTTAAATATGCTTCATGTCGCTTAAAAGGACGTACATCTTTTTTCCACTCACCTCAAACCCCTAGCTGTCTGAAGGCACTGATAGGAAAAAAGCTAGAACAGTGCCAATGTGAGCATAGAGTCGGATTCAACTGACAGGCAGCAGGCAAAAAGATTTTTGCTGTTGTTTTGGGGAACCTGGAGTTCGTTTTATGATATGGTAGTTGTTATTCCTGTGTAACTATTGCATAATTGACTGCACACGTCTTGGATATGTTTAGACTACTAGCCAGTGTTTGTCCCAAATAACATTCTTGTCCTGCCTGCAGTAATCATGGGTTAGCACTGTTTAGGCTTGTACTATGCTGTTCAATAATTGTCCTCTCTTTGTCCCATTTGAGAACAACAGATGCTGGGAATTCTAGAGATAAATTAAACTTTGGTATTCACTACTTATCTTTTAAAGTATCGACTTTCAGGGTGATCCAGGTAGTAGAGGACCAATTGGTCTCCCAGGTCCCCCAGGAGAAGGCCTGCCAGGACCAAAAGTAAGCCATTTAAACAATTATGTCTCCCATTGTCTGTTTTCCAATCCATCCTTCAATGCAGTGTATATCTCTATCAGCAAGGTGATTCATGTTCAATGCTTCAACGAGCATTAAGCCCTGAGTGACTTCTTTGAAGTATAAACTTGATTTTAATAATCCAATAAAGGATAAAAAGAGTCTTTGTCAGCTAGAGCAATCTTATTCTCACTATTTATAAAAAGACATCAATTTGGTAGAGGATGGACAAACAATCGGATGGTGGTATAACAATTTATTGTGTATTTTTATTATGAATCTTGTGTTTAACTTATGCAGGGTTTCTCTCTAGGGAACCATAGGACGCCCAGGGCCACCTGGCTCTCTGGGACCTCCTGGTGAAGGTATTCAAGGAATTAAGGTAAAAAGACTCCGTGTCTTTAATATTTAACCTGTGTTGAGTGGTCAATCTGATCATCACAATGTTAAGGAGATTTCACATTGTTCCTTATATGAGGAGAGCCTCAGGCTAGAAAATGAGAAGGATAACGTGAGCCCTGACAAAGCATGTTCTGTCTCTACTGCTGTAAACGACAAGCCCAAGGGAGTGTGTAATGAGGGAGAAGGAGGCAGGGGCATCGTTTATCAGTGAAAGATAGCCATACAAAATTAAAAATACCATTCCCTCTTCCACAACTCTCATGCCCACAGAGACAGTCCGAAGTAGTTATATGAACTACCACCCATGGGAGAGAAACAGTCTCCATCCTGAATCTATGTGGAATGTTATTTTTTCTCTGTAATATGCACTTTTACCCAAAGCATAGATCAGATGAGACAGACTCAAAAGACAGAAATAAGAAAGGGGGAATGAGAAGGAATAAAATGGGGTGGAAAGAGGGAACAGCAGAATTAGAACCAATAATGATCATGCGGGTTTTCAGTATTATATAACTTTAGAGTAGACATACTGATGAAGTATTTGGGAAATACAAGCCAGCTACTACATTGTCTCAGGTGTCTCAAGGCACTTGTTCAAATGGAGTTTGAAACACCCTCTTTGAACATTTAAAATGAATGCATGACCAATGATTACAAAGGGTTAATATCACTACCTGGATTATTATTAGGGGGAACAAGGAATTCAAGGAATGCCAGGACCACGAGGTCCCCCTGGAGAAGGGCTTTTGGGACAGAAGGTATGATATCTAAATCAGAGATAATTTCCTCGACCGAAGCCAACATACTGGAAATGCTCATTACAGTCAGCTCTCATTGAAGCCATGTGAATTCTGTGAAAAGGGAATGGGGATCTGGGAAAACCCCAGTCGTTCATGTGATTGTTTTAATATTTTATAGCAGCATCTCTTTCAGTGTTGCTTATTTTAATATCATATGAGGCTTATCTTCTACTGCAACTAGAAGAAATACAGATATTAGATTTAATATCAGTGCCTTTCCTTCACCCACACACTATGCAAAATTCGGGGACTACATCAAATGTTAAGAAAAAGAGAAATGTGGGTTGGAATCAGTTTTTGGATGTGATCACATTGGCTCAGAAAGGCCGTACAAAGCCCTAGAGCCTACTAAAAATCAAACCAGGGGGCACTAATCCATCTGTTTGCTATTCCAAACACCTTTTCTGGGCCAAAAGGTTTCTCAGAGTGATATTCCCATTATTCATTACAACTATGTCCTTGCCTTTCTCCTCAATTTCCCTACTGTTAACTTATTTTTCTCAGGCAGATAATAATTCCCATCATGCAATATCCCGTGCAACCACTCTGTCTGTGTGTACTTGTTTGAGATGGTACATCGTTCAAACTGCTTCAGCTATTTTTTCCGATAAAAATGCTTAGCCAATACTACAAGTTATTAGCAAAATTCACAAATACCAATTGATTTAAATGATCTCTAAAAAAATTTCTAACTCGTGTCAGAAGCTGAAAGTAAATGCAACAAAGGCAGCTAGAGAGAAATGTGAAAAGTGCAATAAAAACTGACTTACACTTTCTATCTGCTTACCAACATGGTTTTAAAGGGAGATCGAGGAGCTACAGGTGAAAAGGGCAAAAAAGGAGAAAAAGGTGACGTGGGTGACCCTGGTTTATCCGGAGAACCTGTGAGTAACTCAGGTTTATCATGTTTCTCATCATCTGTTTTCTTAAACTGCTTAAAAATAAAGCTGGTTTGTGTGTTCTTCTTCCTATTTAACTACATATAATCTGACATACTTAAGAAACAAACTATGAAAACCTTTAAAAGCATAAAGAAGACATTTCCATGCTCAATACGCCACTTCCCACAGAAGTGGTTTCTTTCTTAAGGCAGTGAAAGACAATTGCAATGTTTTAAGACAAAACTATGCAATTCTATTCTATGGCTACCAAATAACCGTAGCTCAGACTTTCCCTCAAAGCTGATGAACCGATGAAGGGAGGCAAAATGGTAACTTCTGCTGATGGGCAGGTCCCCAAAAGCTGGAAAGCAAAACGTGGTGCCCTTCTATTTTGACATTTGCATACTATTAAGTAGGGATACATAAACACCATCGCCGTTCTTGCCCTGACGCTGGCCCTATTAGACTCACATATGATGAAACAGAATTCTGATCATCCCAGGATGTCAGGCAGGTATACAGTCTCTTGAGAAAGGAACCAGACACAACAGGGTAGACAGGAAAGCTTTGCACAGGTTCTGCCTTTCTAATCAATGATTCAGTGGGAGACTTGAGGTCATCCAAATCCCACAAAAGCCTCACCACCTTAGGAGGTCGTAGATACTGCATGCACAAGGTAATATCACAAGAACACTACTTTTTCTAGCCAAAGTTCTTGTTGGCCAAATATTATTCTAATAATGGTACTGACGAAGTCATATTCTGAATTACAATGTTACTAACTAATTGCAGTTGCTTAATTAACAATCACTGTTACAGGGCAAAAGTGGACCAAAGGGAGAGCAAGGACTAACAGTAAGCAAACTCCATTATTTAAATCCCATTACGGCAAGACGTAAACAACGATACTATCAGATGAAATGTATCCTGTGTTAATTATTTTGGAAAGAGCTTTCTGACTAGAAGTTATTTCAGCAATAACATAGAAAGAAACCACGCAAAGGTTTCTGACTTTTTCTCATCTACTTTACACTGAAATGGAATTTAAAGTTGCTGGTGATTTTAGGTATTTTTCTCCTACGTGTCCTTTTACAGTTAGTGTTAGATGACACAGGTGTGTACCTGCTGCAGGAAAGTTTTTTTAAAAGTATTTAAGAGTCTAAAGACTAAAACTTGTCATGGCCTATCACGCTATAAATTTAATTTTATTTCTGCTAAGCCAGAACTGCACTAGATCCAACTTCAGTAAAGCATGTCAGTGAGTATATAAATACTGACGAGGTTTATGGTGGAAGCTGAGCAGCAGTAGCAAAAGGTTGTGTTTGAAAGACTGACTTAATGCCAAATGAGTCCTGTCATGCACTTCAAAAAATACAACAAATGATTGCTGTAATAATGAGAAACACTTCGTTTGCATGTCACAGAAGCAATCACTTCTCTGTATGTAGCAGCATTTTTTTTTTTT
>VYZM01010474.1:1316755-1360352 GCA_013398915.1 Dromas ardeola
GTGCTGTGGGAGGACAGAGATGTCCGCTTCGACATCTCCCCGCAGTGAGTGTCGTTTCCATGTCGTTACCCTGCCCTGCCAGCAGGGCTTTCGGGCCCGTCCGGCGTCTGTCGGTGGCCTGAGTCCTGTCTCTCAGTAGGCTGAGGGCGGCTGCCATTAGCGGCGCGGTGCATGCTGGGAGCTGTCCCGGTGAGGCGGGGGGGAGGTCGGGAGGAGCTTGTTTTCCTGTCAGGGCGGGAGAAGGGATGTGTGGCCGCTGGGTCTCAGGCTGGGGAGTTTTTTGTAGGGGGAGTTCTTTTGCCAGCCGCCTGTGGCGTTACCTGGCGCTGAGACGTAAAAACAAACTTTAGGTGTGTGTCTGAGGGGACGGTACCTGTCACTGGTAAGAAGGGCCCGTGGTGTCGGCAGCCTGAGCCCACGGAACCTCCGAGGGGCCAGAGCGGAAGGGTTGTCGCGTACATAGAATCATAGAATGGTTCGGGTTGGAAGAGACCTTTAAGATTCAACCCCCCTTCTAGTTCCAACCCCCAACATCCTCGTGGAGGCAGTGGTTCCTCGCTTCTGTGGGCCCTGACCTCTGGTGAGCTGTCAGCCTTATCTAAGACATAGCGCTTCTGCTCTGGTGTCTGTGGCAGAACCCTGCCTGGCTTTTGTAATGTGGAGCTACAAATTAACAGCTGGTCGGTGATGATTTCGGGGGTGGGGGCTGTAAGTGTACTGTCATGCTTCATCACCCTCCTACTTGGTTGACCCTGCTGAGAACACCCCTTGTCCCTCAGACATGCTGCCTGTAGTAAATTTAGAAACATGAAATTGTATCTTGGGTGTTTAAGTTAATAATAACTTAAATAAAAATAAGACGGTTCTGTCTTATTTTCTTTTAGAAGTGTCATGTAGACAGAGCCTGCTTCCATAGTTTCTTTAATGCTAATGTTACTATTCTTACTGTCTCCTCTGTCTATCTTTTGTGCTGTTCTGGTGATGTATTGTTGAGTCCATACCTAGCGTTTCAACCCTGGTCTCCAGTAGTATCTCATGGAATTCCCCTCCTGATAATGTTTTTACATTATGTTTCTGTCATGCCAATACACTAGAGAGTTTTGGCTGCTTTACACGATACAATTAAAATACAGCAAAATGTCACACTATATCTGTTGTTGTGTAATTGAGTGGTTAGACTAGTTAAATCAAGCAAAATACAAAAAACCTCACCAAACCGCACCCTTTGTGGAAAATTTAGCAGAGCATTTCACATGTCAGTGTATGTCTGATACTTCCTTTACTGGCATCTATTCTTTTCTGAGCCTAGCTCCACTCCTTATGGCCTAAAAGGACAGCGAGAGGCAACAAACTCTATCCGTTAAAAATGATGTGAATGCAACTTTTTTGCATTTCCCTCCCATTTTCACACACTTTCTCCCTATTTGGGGGTATAGTTTGCGTGGACACGCTTGCTACATAATTGTTAATTTACTGTTATAATATATAAGTTAATATAATTAATATAATAATAAATATGTTAATATTTTGCATGTGTCAGATGTAGTGATTTCAGGTATATAATGCTGATTTGTGTGTGTGCATATGTAGATTTTTCGTTGTATGATGCGCTAAGCAAAAAAAGGAAAGCAAAGTGGGGAAATAGCAATGTCCTTCTTTTGTAGGATAAATCTAATCTATTTTTCATTAGGTAATTTTTTCCTTCTTTTTTTTTCCTTTTAGACAAATGAAAATGAGACCTGGAGAGGTCCTTATAGACTGCTTAGAGTCTGTTGAAGATACCAAAGGAAACAATGGAGACAGAGGTAACTGCATACTTCAGGGAAATTCTAAACTTTCTAATATTTAACCTGTATGGATTCCTGAAAGCCCTATCTGATTTCCATTGAACTCAGTATCAATTGTCTGTTGCAGAAAATAGATCCTACCTGTTTCACAGATCTGTCTCCCCTTGGAGTATTTTCAAATAGGATCTCTTGTTCACAGTTATAGGAAGGTGATAACCTTGTCTCAGAATTTGTTTAGAATTGAAAGCCTTGTAAGAATAATCCATTTATAAACATTGCGGTGATCTTCTGCTGTAATCCTGTTTAATGCTTAGTTTTTTCTAACCTGGTTTAAACTGAATCAGTAAAGAACACATATATAGTGTGCAAGGGCACGAAGCTACCAGCGTGCTGAGATAACCCTTCCTGGGGCTGGATGTGCTGCTGTACTGGGTACAGAATCAAAGCAATTTGCATGTGACATAAAGGGGTGAGGTTATTCATGAAGACAGCTGCGATAGTTAACTCACTGCCTTCCCCTTCTCCTCCCCAGAGCGGTTCTGCACTGATTGTGTCTCCACATTTTTACCTTAGGCAGGGTGATGTGAAATCAGTAACTGTTCTTGGTTTGGTTTTGAGGAGTGCTGGGATATATTAAAGGTTGTTTCATTTGTTCCTTGCTGGATTTTCTCTCCTAGCATTCAAAAAAGTGTTTAGTGATTTTTTTGATATTTTTTTTCTGTTGGGGCGTCCTGTGCTTTGCTTCTTTTTCCTGCCAAGGGGAAGGAATATTTTGGTATTTCAAAACTAGAGGTAAATATGTACCACAGAATGGAAAATTTAATTTAATGGAAGTTAAGCAGATTAAAAATATCTACACTTTTTATTTCCAGGTAGACTGCTTGTGACAAACTTGCGGATTATTTGGCGCTCATTGTCATTGCCCAGAGTCAATCTCTGTAAGTATCATCTCCTGTTAAACAACTGCAAATTTTGTGTTTCCTTTGTGGCGTGCTATTCTTTCATGGTAGTATTGATTACAGCACAGAATAGTAAAGTGTAGTTCTGTTGCTCTGTGAAGCCTGAAATAAACTGTTACCAATGAACCTATTTGTAATACAGTAACTGTTATAAAAATTCATAGCAAAATATTAACATTCAATGTTAAGTTCTCAAAACAGAAGTTGAAGAGTACTTCAGATATATTTTTAATTTGGCCTATGTGGGATTCATTTGTTTTTTTAGAAAGAAACAAAAGTGTGAGTTTCTTCATACCTTGCTTTACTTGTACCTCGTTGCCACCTGTTTATTCACATTCTCTATTGTCCTATGGTTTTTATTCCCCACAGGCACCTGCCTTTCCAAATTTACTATTGTAAGCTCTGTAAAAACTTCTAATTTTAACTGAGCAGCTACCAGATCTACTCATATTTAATTTAATTTGCTGGAACAGGTGCAGGATGCACTTACTTTGTACCCAGATTATTTCCAGTGCTCAGTTCCCAATAGCCAGTCAAGACTGAAAATCTGTATTCTGTTCATTATGTATATAAACTTGTGCCCTCTGCCTGCTTCCTGTTCTGCATTTGCTGTCTCATACATGCACTCCCATACAAGTGCATGCACACACACTGCTACTTTTATATGTATTTATAAATTTTTTAAAAAAAATGTTTGCTTGTGTATTTTAAATTTTAGAATAGACTTTTTTTAGAGGAGATCACAAAGAAACTTATGGAGTAGTTCAGCCCTATAGAAGCTCAAGGAAGTCTAACCTGTGGCTTTTAGAGTTTAAAATACTCTTTAGCTTTCAAGATAATGCATTATTTCTTACGTTAAGGGAATATATAGACAAAAAAATTAATATTTTATTGGATGACATTTTTGACCACTGTTGTTTCTTTTAGTTTTAGAAAATTTCTCATAAGCAACCTAGGAAATACTCTTTTTTTCTGGTTTTTTTCATAAGTATTAGTTCTTTAAAGACTGAATATTCTTACCTGCTGTAACATCAGAGCTTTTGGAGAAGCAGAATCTTCCCAAAGCAAATTCTGGTTCTCCTTTGATTTTTTTTTTTTTTTTGGAACCTGGCGGTACTTTTATCAGTATCAGTAGCAGGATTGTCATTGACATTCAGATTTAGCCCAGCACCATTTTATTGCATCTGTTTGTTTCAGGAAGAACAGCTGTTTCTGGGTTTGTTTTGTATCAGAACACTACTGTAAAAGAGGCAAAGTGAAATTTGTAACTTTTTTCCTCCTTTTTGTTTCTTTTCCATTTTGCTGCTTTTTTTCTTTGTTATCTCCTTAGCTCTTACTGCAAAGTATTATATCAATGTAGAAATACTTATTTATAAGGGTAACATTTACGGGCAACATCATGATGAAACAGACCTTCTTGAGGCAACAGTCAAACACTGATACAACTGAAATTCTGATTAGATATTAGGAGAAAAACGTTCACAATGATGGCAGTCAAATGGTGGAACAGGATCCCGAAGTGATTGTGGAATCTCCTTCTTTGGAAAAATTCAAGACTGAGTTGGACAGTACCCTGAGCAGCCAGATGGAGTTGGTCCTGCTTTAAAAAGACAGTAAGACCAGACAACTTCCCGAGGTCCTTTCCGGCTTAAATTAGTCTTTGATTTTGTGATGAGGGCCCAGACCATTAACCACAATGTGTAATTCTCACAAATAGCATCTAAAGCTGTGCTACAAAATTCAATATTTCACTTTGTAATTTTGACTATTATTTTTTCTTGTACTCAAAGCTGTTCTTTTTATTTTTCTTCTCCCCTGACTTTTAGCTGTTGGTTACAACTGCATTATAAATATAACTACAAGAACTGCCAACTCGGTAAGTTTCAAAATATACTTTTTATAATAATAAAAGAAGCTCTAATTCATTGTTTACACTTACTGCACTATATCAACAATCTGAAAGTTTACTTGTAAGAACAGTAGTAGAATAGTAATGGAAGTTAAGTTTTAAAATTTGAGAGAGTTTTACCTTTCTGTAGGAGCGTGTTTCTAGTCAGTTTCCTAAGGCAGTAAAATTCATGCAATCGCACTGTTTGGTGATTCTTCTCCCCTCTAGGTAAGTCAAGCATATGTTGGCTCACTGTGTCTAAATTTAACATGCAACTGGAAGCCATTCGTTTGGCTTGCAGCAAAGAACTAGCAGGGAGATTATGTAGGTTCGCCAGGCAGCCACATGGTAACGAAGCCAAAAATACTGTTTCAGTCATGATATTGCAAATGTATAGCAGACAGGCTTCATTAGGTCTGTTGATGGAACTGGGTTCAGTTGAAGACAGCAGTAGATCAGTGGTATATTACATCAGGTACGCCTTCAGATACACTATTTAGAACAAGAATTTAGAAAATATGTCAAAATTATTTATTACCTGTACAGTCAAGCTACTATATTGTCAAAATATTAAATTTCATTTTTTCGTTACAGAAATTACGAGGGCAGACAGAAGCTCTGTATATATTGACTAAATGTAACAATACGCGGTTTGAGTTCATATTTACCAATGTTGTCCCTGGGAGTCCCAGACTCTTCACTTCAGTTATTGCTGTACACAGGTAGCATCCTTAAAATCGTGTTTGTTCATTTGCAAAGTTCAATGAAGCAAATATGTGGGATTACTACTGCTGATGGACTGAGTGTATAACTGCCCATATTTAACATTCAGAAAACTTTTCCCAAAAAAGGAGACCACAATTTCTGGAAGAAAGAGAGAGAATGTTCATGAATTCTACTAGACAACTGTGCATAATGAAAATTAATGTGTATTAATACCAGTCATTGATCACAGTTTGTACACCTTGTGTGTATAAACTATCTGAACAAATAAAAGGACAAAAGGGCTAATTGCAGTGTGCATTTTCTATCTATAATTTCTGTCTATAATAATTTCCCATAATTTTGGACCGTGTAATGGAAATGAAGAGTTAAATCCTGGTCAAAATTCTAATTGACTACAAAACAGTGGATGTTTCCCACCTAAAGATACATCATCTGAATGAACGTGCGCATAATACATTACCACGGTTTTCTATTTAAGAGCTATGGAATACTGACGTACATATATTAGATGTTTGTGACTTAACCAGCGCTGAAAAGTAAAGGATTCTTGGTGTCTGTACTATGTGTAACATGGGACCCAGAAGACTTCTGCTTTGCAATAGAGGCTGGGAGATGACTATCTTAAGGAAAAGAAATAAATAATACACACATGAACAGTACAGGAGACCAAAGCAGATGTCAGAAAAACCCTGTTAAGTTTAAAGATAACTTCATTAAGGAAAGCTGAAATATAATGGTTTACGTGATGAAGTTTCAACAGTACTCTCATTTTTCTGCAATGTGGTGATAAGAAAAGTTGAAAATATACAATATTTCATATTGGTGTTAAACAGTAAAGACAATAGAAAACACTGAAATGGTAATGTGTATTTTTTATTTTTTGCAGAGCTTATGAAACTTCTAAAATGTATCGTGATCTGAAGCTGAGAAGTGCATTGATTCAAAACAAGCAACTGAGATTATTACCACAAGAACAAATATATGATAAAATCAATGGAGTTTGGAATTTATCAAGTGACCAGGTATAGTGAAAAATGAGACTATGTGGACTACAGCAAAGTTAAAATGTTTTGGCTTTCATTTAGCAATTGTGCTACTATAGTTTTGTAACCTCAAAGGAATTACCCTTAATTCAGTTCTTCAGCTGATGCGTGCGGAGAAACTGATCCCATGTATTTACTCCTCAGTACAACAAAGTCTCTTTTTGGCAAGCAGGAGTCTACGTGACTTGGCTAATATGCAAGGAACTAGATATACAATGCCTGTTAAAAAGATATATTTATGAGTCTAAAGCTCTGTATCACCCTGAAAGACAATCATGTTGTTTACAAAGTGCTCTCCTGGATATTTGTATATTTACGGACAGCTGTGACTACAGTGCAAGACTATGTTGTCTCTTGATTACTGGAAATTGGAAATACTGGAATAGGAATCTATGTCTTAAAACATGGAAAAATAAAGACTTTAAGGAAAAAGTAGCCAACATTTCTATTATTTTACAGAGCATTAGTTGCAAGTATTTCCCAGAGCCATGAAACAAAATGGGAGCTGTTATTTCTGTCTGTACAATTTTAGTCCAGAATGGAAATAGGATCCATCCTGACAAGCTAAAAAGTTCTTTCCTCTGCATTCCCTTGGCACACATCTCCACAATTGCCTAAGTTTAACCTACATGCCATTATACTTACGCTATCTGCCAATTCCAGATCTGTACAGTTAAGAACACTCTCAGATGCTTCATGTATTCCTCTGAGGTCTGCTGTGCTGTGATTTGATCCTGCTTTGCTGCAGTAATAGGTACTCCCAGCTATTTTCACCACTTGGGTGCTGTATCCTTTAAAGATTAGGTCTTGCTTCCTTGCAATCAATAGAAGCATTTTGAGTGGTTTTGGTGGCAAAGAATCAGGCTCTTATTGAATTAAATATGAAGCTGTATCCTGCTTGTGTTTAAATGGATAGCAGTAATCATCATGTTTGGAAAAAAGGCTCTGTGCTTCAAAGCAGTTCTAACATACCTTTTCTTTAATAGGGAAATTTGGGAACGTTTTTTATTACTAATGTCAGAATAGTTTGGCATGCAAATATGAATGACAGCTTTAATGTCAGCATACCATATCTACAAATTGTAAGTATCTTAAAAGAACCATTTTTAAAATGAAATTGTATGAGTTCAAGTCTTCAGTTAAAAGCCCCAGCTCACCAAAATTGGTATTTCATGTCCTACAGTCAGGGAGGAATTTAGTCTTACCAGCATCAGCAACAGGGTAGATTTTTTTAACTGGGGGCTTTCATGGGCAGGCACAGATGTTGAAAATGGCTTGTATTTCCAATTTTTAAACTACTTACTGTGATGCTTCATGCCACCTACGTACACTGGGATTAATGATCTGTGAACCTGATGTTCAGAAATGAACTGTTACCACTGTTACCTTGTCTCATAAAAACACTTTTCCCTGAGGTTCAGGCATTCAGGTTTGTAATGGTAAATGGAAGGGAACGCTGGTAGCCAAGCTTCCAGGACCAGTAATTGTAATTAGTACAGTGTAAAAAATAAAATAAAGTACAAAACATTAAAAAAATAGATAAAGCGGGTTTTTATTAAGTAATTCCAAAAATTTTAACAAACATTTTTTACCTCTTTACCATTAGCGTTCAATAAAAATAAGAGACTCAAAGTTTGGCTTGGCGCTTGTGATAGAGAGTTCTCAGCAGGTAAGAAGCTGTAATAGCCTTTTTTCATTGGTTACATTTTTATATATAATAGGTCTCTAATTCTGAAATGTTACAGGGCTACTTTTAAGATACTTAGGGTGTTCCTTCTGCGTGGCCTTTTGAACACAACTTTAAAAAAGTCCTCTTTGCACTGCTTAAAATGTCTGTATGTTAAGGTCAGTATGGCTATTGTGAGTGATGTTCTTTCTAAACGAAGCAACGGCTAGTGAAAATGAAGTAAAATAACTGTTAAAAACAGTGTCTTCTGACAGATTATCTTTGGGTTCTACTTTCTTCTATACTTAATTTAGACCACTACTTTTAATCTTTTTCACTTGTCTATCTGTTTTGCTGTAAGAGACAAAATTACTTTGACCTTAATCAGAAATGCTTTTAATGGTGATTTTTTTTTTTTTAAAGCTCAACTAACTTTATTTACTGTATCTGAAAGCTTCTTTTAATAACAACATCAAGATCTAACAGACGAAACGTTTGCTGAGTAGCTAGAAATAAATCATTAGTATCGCTTCTGAATTTCTCCCACTCTTGTTTGCTTTGGTTTGTCTGAGTAAGAAGTTTGTTCCCTGTTTATGTAATGGGCTAACAGTTAAAAGCGTATTTACCTCATAGAGAAACATTGTCATTGTTTTTATTTCACCCATAGTTTAAGTGGCAGAATGAAAATAAGCTGATACCGAAATGCAGTTAATGTTTTCTCAGCAAACAGAAATTTGTTATCATTAAACTTCAAATCCTATCACGGGGAAAAATTTTTTTAAATGACAAACAAAACTAATAAATGTGTGTCTTTTTTCTCTGTTTTATAGAGTGGAGGGTATGTACTTGGTTTTAAAATAGACCCTGTGGAGAAACTACAAGAGGCAGTGAAAGAAATTAATTCACTTCACAGAGTTTATTCAGCTAACCCTATATTTGGGGTGGATTATGAAATGGAAGAAAAGGTACTCCACTCATTTATTTTAAATTAGATACAATATTGTATTAACAGCAGTAATAAAAATGTATTAAACATATTAGATATGTGGATTTACTTACTTCAGTGTTTTAATTTGCAGCCTCAACCACTTGAAGACCTAACAGTGGAGCAGGTTCAAGATGATGTGGAAGTAGAATCTGATGAACATACAGATGCTTTTGTGGTAAGCTGCTCCGCAGAAAACTAAAAAATAAAATAATTCTTGTTTGTTGATTCAAATGTAAGCACTGTACAGCCGTAATCCTCTGTTAAAGATAAGCTGTAACTGAACTTTCTGTATTTAAAACACGCCTACACACCTTTTATTCATAATCCTGATTACTACAGGAATTGATTCTGTGTATGGATTTTTAACTTAAAAACAAACTATTATTCAAAAGAAATAGTAGTAGATATTTAAAGTAATAGTTACATGCAGTTTCTCAATGCATGACGATCAGGAATGGCTTGAAAACCAGGAGTATAATGTAATGCAATACATTATGTTAAAACAAGTCTTCCTTCTCTTGGAGCAGATTAATAGATGGTGGTATCTGTACACTCAACATTCATCTAAGATTCAAACCTGAAAGATTTTCAGAAAGATGTCCACCATTTTGAGTCACACCTGACAACCTTTGCTCTCCTGACAGTACCAGTTTAGAAAACTGTATTAGTGTCTGTCTCCCAGTATTTCAGGAAAATTTACTTTTAAATGCATTAGGCTGCTTGATGACCTTCTTTCTAGGAATTTCCAGATTTACTGTGCAGCCTCGTACGTGATTGACTGCACTTGTTTTCAAGTGTAGCCTTGACACATTGACAATTGACATGGTTTTTAATTCGTCTCTGAAATTTGGTAAATTAGCAGTGCTAGCACCAATCTTATTTCCACCTTCTTTTCTTTTGCTATCATTTGCTGATACCGATAAGTCCTATCTTTCCTTCCCCTCACTTTTGGCCTTTTTTTCTTTTCATTTTTGCACATTTTTATTCAGTCTTTTCCTTACAGGTAGATTCTGTTTGCTGTATTGGTGCCTTTGTCACCTTAACTAAGAACTGTGCTTTCCATATTCCAAAACAAAAAACTGGAAGCTGTAAATGATTAGACAGTGGTTTCTACGGGTGGAGCCACCCAAGGAGTGGCCCCACACCAATATTCCGTGACGTTTGACAACTGTGATGCCGTTCTTTAGTCTTGTGTAGCTTGAGATCCATCTGAGCAGGAACACGCCTTCGTCGCCACCCCTTGCCAGTCCGTAGGGGCAGCTGAAGCAAGATCAGGCTCTTTTTGGTAAATATGGAGATCTAGAGCCTGCTGGTCTGGAGACTTGTAGAGCTGTGGGTATTTTCAGAGATCTGATTTCCTGAAGAGTTTGAGCCTGAATTTCCAAACACGCAGAATGGGAAAGATTGTATCTCTTTCCCAGATCTCTGCCTGAGAGGGGGAAAAAAATTGGTTAATTGTTCAGTTACTCTGAACAGCGCCATTGTTCAGTTTCATTTCTTAGGTGGAGTATGATGTTAACTGAACTTTGATGTTACTTACACATTTTAAGTTAGTTCTTGAGACTGAATAATAAATGCTGCTGCACGTGAGGCAGAAAATGCTGGGATGCTGTCAGTTTGCCTTCATATTAACATTTTATTCCCTATGAAGTATTTGTCAGTGTAACAAATGTAATATAAAAATGTTACCATTTAAAAAGCTTTGTTTATTATGATGGAAAATTAAAAAATTGGTATTTAATGAAAAATGACATGATCACCAACTCCTGTTGTAAATTACACAACATAGAAAAAGCTGGTCTTGTTTACAAAGCAAAAATAAAATCCATACAGACTGGTTTGTTGCAGAAAACTTACCGAATGCAGTTTTGACTCCAAGGAATTATTAGCAGATTTAGTTTTAGACTCTTTTTTCCCGAGGTTGTGAGTTCTTTTTTTTTTCTTTTTTTTTTTTTTGCAGGCTTACTTTGCGGATGAAAACAAGGTAAGAACACTTTTTTTTTTTTCGTACTGTCAAATTCACGTTGTTAAAACGGGATAATAAAATTAAAAAGTACCTTCTGTTTTATTTTCTTTTCTCTCGTATCGCATGCGTTCAAAAAAGCAACATGATCGGGAGCCTGTTTTTTCAGAAGAACTGGGACTTGCAATAGAGAAGCTGAAGGACGGATTCACGCTCCAGGAACTGTGGGAAGTCATGACCTGATTTCGATTGGCGCGCGTTTGTTTCCGGAGCGAGGAGCGACTCTCGGTTCTTAGTGAGATCTCTAGAAAAGACTTTAGAAATACCAGAGCAGCCGAGAAAGAATGCGCCAGAGCTACAGAGCAGGCAAATATTAGATAATACGCCCTCAGGATATGTCATAAAGGACAGATTATTCAAACCCCCGGTATGTGTAACAGCTTTTTATTTATTATGTCGATCCTGTAAGTAGCGGGAGGATGACCAATGCCCACTGTGAGAAGGGTGGGGCAGTGGAAGCCCCGCCCCCTGCAGGCAGTCACGTGTTCCACAAGCCCTGCCCACCTCACGGTGGACCAGAGAGGTCCTTCCCCTCTTGCTGGCAGCTTATGAGGACCTGGAAGTCCCTCCCTGCTCCATGCGTGGCAGCTGCCATTTTATTTCAGCTGCTCTTATTTAAGATGTCACACCCTACGTGTTTCCATACTGCTCTGTGATCGGCTGACTGCGGGTTTTGACGCACTCGCACCCCGGGCGTTTGCAGGCGTGTGATTGGCAGGAGCAGCCACCCCATCCTGAAGGTTCTCAGGGCAGGAAGCCCCCTTCCCTAACAACGCAGGGGCTGCCATGCTGGTTCAGCCACCATTTTGTGGCAGGTAACCACCATTTTTTTACAACTTCACGGCCCATGTGCTGACAAACTGCCCCGTGATTGGCTGCCAGGAGTAGGCACCACCTGCCGTTTTACCTGGAAGTATGTCAGAAAAGGAAACGTTCTGCGTACAGGGAGACCACCATTTGAGCCCGGGCAGTGGGTGGTACATAGTTTGATGCTCAGTGTATTCACGTATTTATACGCAGTGGTGTACCTCGCATAATGATGATATCTAAATCAAATTTCCGTAACTTGTTTAAGGTTGCACAACATCAATATCGTCATACGCAGGACATTCGGTATCCAGGCTTTTTGGCTGTGTCATGGCAGCGGTGCTGCATTCCTGAGGACTTTGACAAAAAAGCAATACTGCTTTCACGTCTCATAATTTTGTTAAATGTTCAGCACGTATCATTCCAGGTACTGAATAGTAACCCAGATACCATCATACGGGGTTTGTGGGTTTTTTGTTTTCTGCATTTTTATTTGGTTAGAGTACATTTTTTTTTTTTTTTTAAGGAATGGTCTAGAAAAAAGCGCGCGCACAAATAGCTTCTGTGTCTGAGTCATTAGACCTTTATGATGTTATGTGTTAGAGAGAAATGAGTCATTTATTGTTCAAAGGAAGATGCAGCTGTTACGTTTTCTAGTGACATAAGACCCCTGCGCTATTTTCTATAAGTGGAAAAAGTCAAATGAGATCTCCCATCAGCTGTTGTCTTAGCAGCTGACTGTTAAAGTAACTGTGGTGTGACTATAATTGTGATGTTTGTGGAAAATCTTTAAGAGTATATATTTTAATTAACTACTACCTATATTGAAAAGCAATCATGATTTCAATAAACTTTGCTAACGTTATACCTCTTTGTAGATCTTGCATTCAAATAGTTGTGTTTTGATCCTGCTTCCGTTACGTTCCAAGAACATGTGACCATATGGGTAAAAAGCATTCTCTATATGGGCAAAATACAGCCCTTCATTAAGGTACATTAAACAACTTAAAATTTCAAATTATTTTTGGATTGGTGTTACCACCTTTCATAAAAATCTAAATGTTCCCAGTCTAAATTGTGATGCCTTCAACATATGCATATTTTTTCTAAATTCACATTCACTTTTCAAAATACTTGTCTGATTTGGTTGGTTTTTTTAGTTTAAATAAAGATTTTTATTTTTTTTCTTTAGTTTTCGAAATTACACATCCATTAAAAAATGTTAATATGGTGGATTACATGTTTTTCCTTCTCTGTTCTACCTTTCCTATGTACTGTTTTCGGTTTAGTTTTACAGCAGTTAACACCATTTCGAGTACAGTCAAATTTAAAAGGATTGATAATGTCTACAGATTATCTGAAATGAAGAATGGTGTTCATTAAGGGGGGGTGGAGACTTCATTTTAAATTATTTTTGAAAGCAGAATTTTACCTGAATAATGTATAGTTTATGTCTAAACAGTATGGGTTTGTTTACCAATAAATACCACAAAATGGATATTAAGAAGAAGCTCAAAATGAGTTTCAAAGCCTTATTATCAATGTCTGAAGAAATTGTAGATGTAATATGGGTATTTAAAAAAAAAAAAAATCTTAGAGCATAGGTAATTGATGCAAAGTTCTGGAATTTTTTGGTATCTTTATAACTGCAGCAGCGAGATGTATTAGGCAACTGTGAAAAAGCGGACAGTAGTTGCAGCTGACAGCTTGATTAATACTATTTCTATTTCAGAATATTTGTTAACATGTATATTTACAATGTTGCTCAGAGCTGTCTCACGGAGGGTCAGATTCTGCTGTCTTTACTCATGTCAAATAATTTCCTACATTGCGCGTAATCTCATTGATTCACTGTGGAGAACGATGGCAAAACCTGACCGTAGTGACCAAAAGCAACAGTTGCTTCTTTCAGTCTTTGACAGCTGCGAGCGCAACTCTTCTTTTTTTTCCAAGCCATCCATCCTAAATTCCGCCCTGTAAGAGTATGTACCTATATTTAGCGAGCGAGATTAAGTTGCGGAGGCTTCAGGCAGGGCAAAGCACATTGGTCTGCCTTTTTTACAGGCAGACCTTTGGGCAGGCAACAGCTACAGCTTTCTGCTCCCTCCCCTTTCCCAACTGTTTGCGAAATGGATTCCCAGAGGGAACTCACTGAAGAGCTCAGGCTTTACCAATCCACCCTTCTTCAGGATGGCCTCAAGGAACTCCTGGAAGAGAAAAAGTTTGTCGATTGCTCTCTCAAAGCCGGTGACAAAAGCCTGCCTTGCCACAGATTGATCCTGTCGGCATGTAGCCCTTATTTTCGTGAGTATTTCTTATCTGAGCAAAACGAAGAGAAAAAGAAGGAGGTCATTCTAGATAATGTCGACCCCAACATCCTGGATATGATTGTCAAATACCTTTATTCGGCAAGTATCGATCTTAACGATTCTAACGTGCAAGATATTTTTGCCTTGGCCAGTCGCTTTCAGATCCCTTCTGTATTCACCGTGTGCGTCTCCTACCTTCAGAAGAGGCTCGCTGTTGGTAACTGTCTGGCCATCCTTCGATTAGGTGTTCTGCTTGATTGCCCAAGGCTTGCCTTTTCCGCCCGTGATTTTGTTTCAGATCATTTTGTGCAGATCTGCAAAGAAGAGGACTTCATGCAGCTTGCCCCGCATGAACTTGTCTCGGTTATTTCACCTGACAGCTTAAACGTCGAGAAGGAAGAACTGGTATTTGAAGCGGTGATGAGATGGGTCCGAACAGACAAGGAGAACAGAGTAAAGAGCCTGGGGGAGATCTTTGACTGCATACGTTTTCGTCTTATGCCAGAAAAATATTTCAAAGAGCATGTTGAGAAGGACGATATAATTAAAAGCAACTCAGACCTTCAGAAAAAAGTAAAGATTATTAAGGATGCTTTTGCTGGAAAACTGCCTGACTCTAGCAAAAGTGCAGAAAAGTCGAGCAAAGGGGAGGTGAATGGTGATGTAGGAGATGAAGATTTACTGCCCGGCTACCTAAATGACCTTCCCAGGCACGGCATGTTTGTAAAAGACCTCATTCTTCTGGTTAATGACACTGCTGCCGTAGCTTATGATCCTCTTGAAAACGAATGCTACCTAGCAGCCCTGGCTGAACAGATTCCCAGAAATCATTCCAGTATAGTCACCAAACAAAATCAGGTCTACATTGTTGGAGGACTGTACGTGGAAGAGGAGAACAAGGATCAGCCTTTCCAGTCATACTTCTTCCAGGTATAAGCTTTATAATTGTGGCAATAATAGGTGCTTATAAGAGTTACTGAAAAGCATTTAGAGTCTATGAAGTGAGTGGTCTGGTCTCCGTACAGTCGATAGAGAGAAGTATCCACAGAGAGCTATTCCTGTCTCGGAGAGAGAAATGAAACCGAGGGACTTGCATCTTCCCTTTCAAGATCAAGCCCCTGGTGATATCTCAGAAAAGATTAAAAGGATTAGTATATTATATCTAGGCATCGGCTTTCATTGTTTAAGGCCCAGATTTTTCATGGTACAGATGTCTAAATTTAAGCCTAATAATATTTTTGTAAAATAACCTTTTGTGAACTTTCATGGAAGTTGCGTGCTTAGCTGCTTCGGATCGAATGAGATGTCTGGTGGGGGTTTTTTTTGCATCTGAAATATTTTTATGACAGCGGTAATGTGCGTATTTTAAATGCCGCTTTCGTCCCTAAAATTCCAGAAGTCCTTTTGTTACATCCACGTTTGAAAACCTAAGGGCATTCTAAAATAGGTAATTCAGAGGTAGAAGGTTGTTTTCTTGGCAAACTATCAATGTCAGTACACTAAATACCATGTTTCAACTAAGAGCGTAATTTTTTATCTTCGTAAATCTGTATAAATATAAGGCTGATGAATACAAACTGTAACTCCCACAACATATTTCAGAAAAAGCAGCAAAAATACGATTTGGCACGCTTACACCATAAACTAACTCTGTTGTGCTTTTAGCTACCTGGGGACATGCTTTGGGGGGTATTTAAACTCTCTCATGATGAATTCTGCAATATGCTGCTGGCCACGGCCTGTCTTGAGGCACATTGCCCTGAAAGAGTGAAAGTAGGTCCCGCTTCAGTATGAAATAAAGCAGAGTGATGAGCAGTGATAGAATTTGAAAGGCTTCAGATATTAAACAAATGCAAATACTAAGTGTTTGTGGGAGTATGGCTCACTGTGATTTCACACACAACGAAAAAGTTGGTTTCAGGCGTTTGTTATGAGAGGGAAGTCTTGGTTTGCTAGAGAGGGATTAGCGCCGTTTCATTTCCTTGTGTAAGGTGTAAAGCACCCATCGCTGAAGTGCAAAACTTGCTACAGAAATATTCTTCTAATAAAAATACTGTGTTGATGTCATAATGTAGATAATCCAGAACTGAATAGTCAAAGTCTGAGGCTACTAGAAAGAGGCCTTCGAAAAACTAAACCTCACGACCGATATAAAAAATTGATGAAGTTTTCAGAATTCTGCTTTATACGTCTACATCCATTTCCTGAAATCCTGCTCTCTCGCTTGTCATCTTTAAGCTTACTTGCTGCTGCTACTGCCTATAGTGAAAATACTTGTCCGCGTTACCCACGCAGGCTGTTGTTCCCTCTAAAATGTTAACGTGGTGCCAAAACGATTTTCACTTACCAATCTCCCTTTCTCCACCAGTGAAGCACCTGTTAACATTTTATTTGGTAGCTAGCAACCCAGGAGGAAACAAGGCTGCCACTGGCTCAAAAACGCATGACTCGGTTGTGCCCTATTGCCGGTAGGTATGTCATCTTCAAGGCTGATTCACTAAGCGTGCTGCGATCCGTGGTGGGAACATCTTCTCCTCATTACGCCAGCCAGATCCACCTGCTGGGGCAATCCGTGCCTGTGAACTGAATTTCACTGCTGCAATAAAACTTACGGTCCAATAGGGGTGGTCTGTCAATTCTGGGAGATGCATTTTAGCATAGAGACCCTGGCCATGGAACATACTTCTGGAAAAGGGACGTCACTGAGCTAAACCCAGATCTGACAGCTTTGACTTGAGCTTTCTCTTGCTTTCTATCAAATGCCTTTACACTCATCCAAACTCATGTTTTACCTTCCCTTCCTGTACATCATGAAGCAAATCTCATCCGCAAGAGAAAAGCAAAAATATTCTTTTTGAATGTTAGAGAGCCTTCAGGTTCAATTGTCAGTTCTCAGATCAAAACAAAAATTAAGCACCGCAGTTCTAGGAAAATACTGGTTTGGTTGGTTGTTTTTTCTTCTGTCCTCGTGATGCTTCTCCTTAGGTGTTTTCAGCCAACGGGATGTGAACTGAGACAGCTGTGGGAGTACTTCAGTAGGGATGACTCCGATACGGACAGCCAATGGAGCTGCATTGCCTGCCGTTTTTGTTTAGGAGTGAAGTCTTTATTCATTGCACCTTCGGAGATCTCAGGAGCTTTTGAGGGTATTTGTGATGAAACACCACCTCTTTCGCTTTAGGAATTGCAGCAGAAACATCTGTGCCATTCGCCATGTAATATTTCATGATCATTCAGAGGACCGGTGTGAGGATGTCTGGCATCTCTCATTGTAGCGATGAGCACAATCGGCTGAATGTATAGGTGTGGAACGGCAGCAGTGCCTGCTCCCTTCAGGCGGGAAGAACAATGTTCTTCACATGTTCCTTCCAACATGTGATAGAGAACCCAGAGAGTGAGGGACCTTCAAACAAGGAAGAGCTCAATAAAGAGGCAAAGAAACTCGGTGAGGATGAGTGAGGGTGAGCATTGGCTCTGCGAGGTCTCAGCACCATGGAGCCCGGGTGGGTAGAAGTCATCCTTCGTTAGCTGCGCCCAGGGAAGGGCAGGCTGTGCAGGCAAGCAGATGAGCCGTTGAGAGACGCTGAGTGCAATGAGATGAATTTTGTGGAACAATGTTCTTTGTGGGGATTTTTACTCTTTGCCTTTCCTAACGCTTCCTGTTCTTGATGCTCTTTCAGCTGGATAGCATCGCTGGAGAGTGGGTTGCCCTTCCTCCGCTGCCGTCAGCCAGGTGTCTCTTCGGGCTGGGAGAGTCAGAGAACAAGATCTATGTAATTGCAGGCAAGGACCTTCGCACTGAGGAGTCTCTAGATTCAGTATTGTGCTATGATCCTGTGTATGTTTAAAATTTAATTATGCCCACTGAGGACATGTCGGTAGCCCGTTGTTGGTTGCAAGAGCCTAACGTTGATATTCTTCTTGTTCCAGGGGAATGAAATGGGGTGAGGTCAAAAAACTACCCATCAAAGTCTATGGCCACACTACTATCTCAAATAACGGACTGATATATTGTCTTGGCGGAAAAACTGATGATAAGTGAGTCTCTTAAGTTTTTTCATGATGATTTATAACATTATTTAGTTGGTCCTTTATAGATTACATGTCCTCACACTCAGAAATGAGGGTTTCCCTTTTTTATGTCTCTGGATTAAGGTTGCTAACGATTTGGCAGAGGGGAGCACGTTATGGTATACAGAATATCTTTTTCATGATAAGGTAAAATTGCATATAAAACCCAACTAGTTATTTTAATGACTGTACTTATTTCCAAGGCAAATTTTAATTACGTTGAAGACACATTAGTAATATATAGCTACGAGGACCCTCACTGAAAGCATTACTTCCTTCCAGATAGAAATACTAAGGTGCCGTGGAATTACTGTGTCAGTTTTTCAAATTTTCTGACCGGTGATGCCCATTGTACCTTAACGGGTGTAACATCTGGAAAGCCAAAGTTTTCACTCACACTGAGCATGTGGTGGTAATTTCTCAGTGTTTGTATAGGGGATATTTAAGATACAGCCTTGTCCAATCAGTCAAAACAGCAGCGTAATCTTTCTTTTATAACCTTTGTCATACGTTCCTCCACAAACCCATCTGAACAGAATACGCTAGCAAAGGACATGGTCTTTCTCCTGTAAGGTACAGTGAAATTGCTGCCCTGTGTATGCAGCATTTAACGTTTGATTTAGTTCTGTGGATGCAATTAGCGCTTTGTAGACGTGCAAAGATTCCTAGTTTAGATACAAGAAAGGATCTCGCGGAGAGGAAAGAGGTATTGCACATAAACCCACACAATGCACCTCAACTAGGTCTCACGTGGAAAAGCCAAAAGTTCATTAGAAATGATCACAGCTTTTCTTTTTCCTCCCCAGGAAATGCACTAACAGACTATTTGTATACAATCCCAAGAAAGGAGACTGGAAAGACCTGGCTCCAATGAAAGTGGCTCGCTCGATGTTTGGCACGGCTATCCATAAGGGCAAGATTGTCATTGCCGGTGGTGTCACTGAAGAAGGCCTTACTGCATCTGTCGAAGCTTTTGATCTGACCACCAATAAGTGAGTGCGCTATTCAAGCTATTTTTAAGCAAGTGTTTTATCATCGAGGCTTTTAGGAGCCCCGAGATAAGTCACAAAGGTGTTCAGGTGTTTATACTCCCACTGAGACACTTGGTCTACGTTCACATCTTCAGCAACAGCAACAGCAGCAGCTCAAAGAGCCTGTAACTCTGCCCATTTTTTCCTGTCGTGTCTCCCCCCCCCCCATTTTCTATGCTACTATCGCTACATCGCAAACATGAGCAAAGAGCTCATGCAGTGAAAATAACCCACCCTCTCATCTTTTCTTTTTTCTTTTTAAAGTCTGATTACTTTCCCAATTTAGTTGACCACACCGCCACCTAACCGGTGTGCTGGCGTAACGGGGGAGAAGTGGGAGAGGGCGTCTGGCACGAAAGGTGAAACCCCAGCGAGAGAAATCAGGTGCGTGCGCAGGACAGGCTGAATGTCCTTGTGGCACCTTGCTCTTCCCTTACCTTGTCGGGGCAAATACCATTTACCACTAGTTAGTGACAGGCAGATAATTCTGCTTATTTATTTAATATGAAAAGTCGAGGAAGACTTTCGGTTTTAGGTGCCTGAAACACTACAAAGAAAAAATAACGACAAAAGAGAGTTAAGTCATACTAGGAATTAGCTCATTTATTTGGTCCAGATATTTTCCAATGTTCTTCCTCACAGCCAAAATCTTTTGTACTCAGCATCCCCCAAACATTTATGATTTTCCAGGAATTTATACCCTCTGTATCTGTGTCTTTCTATTCTTAATTTTCCTTCTTGTTACTTTTGTTATTTTCCTTCTTATCATTTTATTTACAAACTTTCATCTAAAATAGTATCACTAAAACTTTATTATGATAGCTCAAACTTGTAAGTGGTCCTGGAAGCACCTTTATTTTATTAATAAGCACTTCTATTGTATCCAAACACATTTGGGTGGTGCTGTCTTCACTGACAGGTGGCCTTGCAGCCATCCACCTACAACAAAAGCTTTAACTTAAATGTACGCTATCCCAAAGAGACTTCCTTATAAAATTTAAGAATGCAAAGTGTGAATTAGGCAAGAAGTAATTCCATGAGGGAACTCTGGACTTTACACCTTCTATAGAAAGCAAAGGGAAGTAAAGGTCATTTTGTTCCATTCTTCTCTTCCGTTGTTCAGAAACACATCCAGCTTGCGGGCTGAAAAATCTGCAGGTTCTTCTCTTGTTTTACTCTGTTCTGTTACAGTCCAGTCACACAAGCGAGAGAGACAAACTAGCCTGTTAGTTTTGATGTTGACATTATCCAGAAGCGGGATGTCTCTGCATCTTACGTGTTCATAGGTGTGAACTGGCAGAAAATGTGAAATTATGCTACAAAGCTCCAGTGCCTTTTTTTTTTTTTTTACTGAAATTATGATTTCAGTGCCACTTGAAACGAATATACGTTTTGGAAACTGTAGGGAAAAAATGAGAGAAGTTGGGGAGCCATACATCTGTGTGAAGCACATTTCTGATGATGGGGCCAGACGACCTGCAAGAAGTGGTCTCTGGGAAGAGGCGGCCTCACCGTGTAATGCTGTCCCTTAAGACTTGCAGGAAGCCCTCGTGGAGACAGAGACACTGAAATTCACTGCTGAGAAATCTCAGAGCTTTTTCCTTTTACTAAGCCGTTCACTGAAGCAGTCCTCGGCCCCTGAACTGATGGCGCCCAGAGATGTACTTTAGTGCATTCAGTTTAGAGTATTTCTCACGTCTTTGTTTAATTCAGGTTTTTCTTTTCATCTTTAGGTGGGAGATTATGCCTGAATTTCCCCAGGAGAGAAGTTCCATCAGTTTAGTCACCTTAAGCGGAGCTTTGTATGCGATTGGAGGCTTTGCAATGATTCAGCTTGAATCTAAAGAATTTGCCCCCAGTGAAGTCACTGACATATGGAAGTAAGTTTAATTTTAATCACGCTTTCCTGGTGGAAAGCCATATCTAAAATTGAGGTTTGTAGGCACTGGATGGTAAAATTATTTTGCTGTTTAACTCTCGAAATGAACCATAACACGGGTTGTAAAGCACTTGCTGACAGATAGAAATGTTTGTCAGAAAGCAACAAATAAACATGAAATTTGGATCTAATGACTGCGTCCACCTACTAATAATTTGAACAGTCTGAGTCATGATCTTTTCAGATTCTTTTACTCTTTTAAATAAGTTGCTGTATCTCTTGGCAGGTTTAGCCTTTTAAGTGTACCATAAAAACATTCTCTATTTTGTGACATTCTTACACAAAAGCCTGTAAAACAGAGGTCTGCACATATTCACATGTGTTAATAGTCAAGTGAGTAATTGTTCCGAGAGAACCAGAAATCCCAATCTCCTAGATTATTTTTTTTATCTAAATCACAGTAAGCGCGATGAAACATCACAACTCTGCTGTGACTCTCCGGTTGCTCAGGTAAATTCAGGAGTTTTAAGTGGCAGGATAGGAAAGATTTCCAGAAAAAAACACCTTTATGTGTAAGAATCTGAAGGAATTCAGAAGGGATATTTAAGACAAGGAGGAAGCTTTTATAGGAGTAATTAAAGTGTGACACAGGCCAGCAACGAGCTTTAGGGACTAGGAAAAGGACAACTCACGTGCGCAAGAACATCTTTCTGTTCTGTTCTAGAGGACGACAGCAGCCTTTTGTGGCATCCTTCAGCACAGGGTTACTACAAGCATTTGGAACGTCTGGACTATTGTCCCTTTCACGTATGGGTGATGAAGCACCCAACTCAAATTCTATGAAGCTACGTTCTGACCTTCTTTTCTTAAATGCAGGTACGATGATGAAAAGAAGGAATGGATCGGCATACTGAAAGAGATTCGATACGCCACTGGAGCCTCCTGCCTGGCTACACGCTTAAACCTCTTCAAGTTATCAAAACTGTAAACAAAATGCTGGAAAACGCGGTACGGTGAGGGAGTTTCCATAGGCTCTTCTGGGTTTGTTGCATGAAAGTGTCCCCAAATTGTACAGAGCTTTGTAGCAGCACAGTAGTTACACCGGCAACTGTTAACAGGTCATCTGTCTGTCCAAGTCTTAAGCTACTGACTAGCTGATCAACAACTGGATTTTTGCCAGCGTTTAAGATCCTGAAGAATTCTAATTCACGTTGATTAGAATAAATGAAGATTTCAGAAGTAACTCCATTTTTCACTCTGTGAAACTGAATAAAACTAGTTAGACTTCCATACGCTCAAGAGAATCCAGGATATTGGTGCCTTATTCTCCAAACAATGCCCGTGAATTAACTGTTAACTACAACTAGTAGGTAGCTAATTTTATTCTAACTGGCTGTTTGTGCAGCCTGATTTCCGCCTTCAGCAATGTCTGTAAATCCTGCATTCTTCAGCCGTAGTATCTTGAAATACGTTTTCACTAGAGCCTTTTAAAAATAATTTAGCCTGGAATTGAAGCGCGTGGTACCGCTGTACCAGCAGCCAGAGATGAGGAAAGAGAGAGAAGTTCACAAGGTTAATAGCTCTACTGTTTCACCTACTGTGTTTAGGCTTCTGGTCACAAGGATTTTCCACTTTTTTATGCTTTTGTATTTATTTCCAAAGCAAGTATTTTACGGAAGTTTTTCTCAGAGATCTGAGGCCATTAACAAGCATTCATGAAAAAGTCCTAGAACTGATCATCAGCAAATACCTACGGCAGAGAGGACTTTTCCACCTAACAGAGAGTTGATGAATTTTGATGTTGAAACTTTTAACAATTAAACTTTGTTTTTAAAAATATAAAAGTATCGCTTGGTGGTGTCTCTTTCAGTGATCGGCTCATCACCGCTATCCTAGTGACAGGACACAGATTTCTTAGTACAGCATTTGCCCAAACCAGAGGAATTGGTTTTCTTGCAGTAGCGCATGCCCACCGTTTTTCATAGAGTATCTCTTCAAAGGATTTCTCCATTGAATAAAGAGGGTGTCGGAAATGTAAAGGATGTCATAAATCAAAATCTAAATACAACTGATGTAGCAGGAAAACTGGAAAAGAAGCCCGCCACGCCTGACTGAAGAGCAATTCCAACTATCGAATGATCCCTTGCATTGCCTTCCTAGGGGACAGAGGTAAACATACGGCACAGGCACAGCCATCGTAGCTCATTTCGGCGTGTTACTGTACACCGGTACTTAAGCTCTGGGACATCTTTTCTGGTTTTCCCTTTAGTACCCAAATCTTCAGCTGTTTTTAGCATCTTTTCATCGGCTCCAGTTAAATCACTGGTTTACACCAGCCCATCTGCTCTAACACTTGCTGATTTAATTTAGAAAGAATGACTGCAAAGGATCAAAAGCAGCACATTTTACTGAAATACTCTTGTATTTTGCTTTTCTTAGCTGCCCTTTCTGAATCCGCTCATAGCAAGTTTTAATCCTGTCCCCATTGTGAATACTCACAACTTTAACCATACGCAACTCGAACATACCTGGCGTGACACGGAGTGACTGCCAGATACCTGAAAAGCAGGGTTCGGCGCAAACACACGACCACCCACGACTGATCACTTCCGCTACGCCCACCGAAGCTTTCTTATGCTCCACGGTTGCTACCTTGAAGGCCACCTGTACAGAAGCAGGGCCATGTAAGAGCCCCCTGTCGTGTAGCCCAGATTCTGATCTCCTAACCAATATTTATGATGGTCTTCTCCATTTTATACAAAATATAATGTGCACGTAGTCTTTCTATGTGCTGTGCCTTCAATGACATTTCCTCAAAGCACTCGTCTTCTACATCTTGGAGCCCCTGTCCGTTTGATACGATAAGCAGACAACCACCTACGAGTTTTTTCAGTCATCCCACAAAGATGAGGGCTGCTTTAGGAGGAGACCATCTTGCAGCTTAGGTTAGCTCTATCGGTTTTTCCTGGTCTGATTTGTATTCAGTCAATAAAAATATTTTCTTCTGCTACTGAGTAGTAAAAAAAATAAAAGTGTCAGCCAGGTGCATACTGAGTGATTCAGAAAAGCAGCTGCTTGCCTCTGCCAGGTTTCAAAGGAAGCGGTAGAGTGCCTATTGCTTCTAGTAAAAAGGCAAGAAAACATACACTCCGTGTGTGTGGAAGAGATGGGCACAGCTAGCAGTCGTCCTGGGGTAACGGCAGCTGCGGTCACCAAAAGGCTGCTTCTGAAAATGGGCTGATTTGCACAAGTATGACCACTCTCTAGTTTACAGTGAACATTCTCCTGGCTCTTCCACTTTTTCTTTCTACATCCCTGGCTGAGCACTATCACAGGAAGGCTGGTAACTGGCAGATGGTTTAGAGAGAGACACGATAAATAAACCAGCAATGTTTTTCACCACCAGTAAGGAAGGTGGTTGTCACTCTCTGAAGACTTTTCTTGGGTCTTGATTCTTGATTACAATTTTCAGTCTAATTTTGCTCTTTTGCACACTGTCTTATTTACAGAAGAGGCAGGTTAGATGGTTCGTCTAATTTTGTTTTATTTCTACTAGCAAGGGCTAGTCCAATGCGTAATGCCATAATACTAAATTTCATTAATTGCCCAGTTGCTAGTAAGTGCCTATGTCTGACATAAACATCATTTTCTCCTTATCTCGTATAAATCTTTTGTGTATCCCTTCAAAGTTGCGTTAACTGGCGTAGAGGTGTTTCAAGGGTCTGGGTGGCTGCCAGACCTTTAGAACTAGTCTGTCTTTTAAGTACGTGAAGGAGTTCCAGACTGCTCAAGCCAGACTTCTGCACGCACATCACAGAGAAGGAGAAGCAGCTGGAGGTTTCTCACCGCACAACACCCTCCCCCGCCAGAGTCACCCACGGTACCTCTGTTCTGGAAGATGGAAACAGAACGGCTGTAAGAACAGCCCTATTCTTAGTAAATCCGCATTTCAGTTCCTTGGTTTCACAGCACAGACGCTGTTTGATCCCTATTGCTCATTCTGTCACGTGCTGGAGGACAGACATGGTTTCCAGTAGATTTGCTGCCTCCTCTCTCACAATCAAAGAGTATTGCCAACTTTTTCTTTGGACAGTTTTATATCTGGCTAAGCCTCTGTACTTTATTTAGGAGATAATAATGTAATTTTATGTCAAAACTGTCACAGACTCATGTACTTAAAGAATAGCTTCCAGATAATGGGAGATTTTAAGCATCCTTATTGCATCCTTCATGGCCCACTGTCCCCTGCCTTTTGCAACCCCTAACAAATCGAGGACTGAATCTTTTGACACCTGATGCCCTATGGCAAGCCTTGATCCAGCTGACTCGCGGACAAAGAGATTTTTGAAAGGATGTATTCCACCATCACAAGAAGTTTAATGGTACATGAAGTGTTTGTATAAAAAAATACTTTGGACTCCATGTCCGACATCACTGTATTCCATACAGATGCTTTCTCAGATATTCCAGCTGTTCACCTTTTGCTGACAGAACCATAGAATTCCATTCGAAGTGAGGAATCTGTAGAACAGAATCATAACAAACCCAGTGTTAACATTGTCTGGTATATGCCACATACCATCTTACAGCAAAGAAAAGGCTCTCTGATACCTGTTGTTCTCCACCTGAAGGTATTTTATCACCTCTGTCCTTCTAAAAGCTAAGCTTATTCTAGTACTGAGAAGATTTAATTTCTCAATGTGAGATTCTTCCATTTAAGTACAGTCGGTTTGCTTCCAAAAAGCAGCATAGTTGCAGAGAAGTAAAGCAGATGCCCACGCAATACAGGCTATTACAACTCCATTACACCATCTCCCACCTTTTGAAACCCAAATTGTGCGAAAAATCCCAGGTCACCATAGTTTGTATAGTTTGTTAATGCATCCAACTGGAATGGTATATCAGTAGCACAATATTTACTGTCAGGGCAGTATGAGAAATTAAGTTTATCCTGTTAAAAAAAAAACAACCAAAAAAACCCCACCAAACCAGCTTAACGAGGGATTCTAGCTAAAATTAGAGTAGGTAATTACATATACAGGAGAATCTGCATTCATAAGCCTCCATTACACAAATATTTCTCTGCTGGTGGCTATGAATTACCTCTGGCCACTGGTCCTGCCTGTGACACACTATGGCTGCAGCAGAGAGCGAGCATCCATATCCTGTCCTGCAGCCGCTGTAACTGTCTCCCTATCACTCAAGGAAGGTTTGTTCAATCTTTTTCTAGTGTAGAAATCTTTGGTGAATTGAACTGAAACTCTTGTTTCACTTTTTCTCCTTTACCCAGGCTACGTGGAGATCGCTAGTTTGCCTGCAGTAAGGTAAGGCTTTTGACTTCAGTTTTGCTGCAGCCACTTTCAGAGAAGGGGCAAGTTCTAGGAAGTCCTCACACCATCGTGAGAACAGCTTGGAATTTCACCCCTAAATACAAAAAATTGCTCTCATCCAGTAGGTGCGTTTTAACTATTAAACTACCTTTAAATCTGTTGCAAGGAAACTGTATCAATCTGCGTTATCAATACAACTCAGAAAGGACACAAAATATTGCTGACTGCTCACCTGAATTACCCGGTACCCCAGCATTTCCAGGTGTCGTTTCTTCACTGCAGGTTCTCCTTTCAGGTAACGTGAGTTTTTGCTAAAAGCTTTTGAATCAAGAAATTCCAAAGCAATCCTGCAAACAAAAATGTGCATTTACTTTCAGGTTCTGCCTAAATAGCGAGAAGTGGTATTTCTAGTTTCTATAGCTGCAGCAAGACAATTACTAGATAAATCTGACAATTCATAGAAAAAGAAAATTAAATTACCACCTGAAACTAGACAAAACATCTTCCTCATTTATCTAGATACTTGATCTTCACGTGATTTAGAAAAAGCATTTCTTCCCTGCATCTATTTTTGCTCAAATGGCAAAAACAGCTAACCAGCTTACATTTGAAGATGTGGGAGGGAAACAGTATTCCAATATCACGAAAGACATTTAAAGAATGCCCCGTCTGCCCTGGTGAACTGGGTCTGGCTGGGATGGAGTTGCTTTTCTTCATAGCAGCCTGTATGGTGCTGTGTTTTGGATCTGTGACCAAAACAGCATTGATAACACACCAATATTTTGGCTACTGCTGAAGAGTGCTTGCACACCATCAAAGCCTTCTGCACCCACAGCGTACAGGCTGGCGCTGGCAAGAAGTTAGGAGGGGACACAGCCAGAACCTCAACTGGCCAAGGCGATATTCCACACTATGTAACACCATGCTCAGCAATAAAATGAGGGGAGTTTTTTCAAAGTAGTCATTGCTCCGGTATTGGGCTGCTGGTGGTGAGTGACTGCATTCGCATGAATTGTTTTCTTTTCCCTTTTTGTATATTTTTTTCTTTTTCTTCTTTCTTCTCTTCACTTATTAAACTGTCTTAATTACAACCCAGGAGGTTTTTTCCTCACTTTTGCCCTCCAGATTCTCTCCCCCACCACACTGCAGGGGAGTGTGCAAGTGACTGGTTGGGAGCTTAGTTGCTGGCTGGGGTCAACCCACCACATCTAGGAAGGCTAAACCTGATAAGGCTTTGGAAAAAGGAACAGAAGAAATAAATAGCCTAGGGACTGCAACAACTGTTCAGGACATAAGCATCAAAAACCTGGTCTAAATTTGGAAGTTCAAGAATTCAATGTACTAACTTCTGAGCTCCTGGTGGCAGAGCCTTTCTCCCTTCATCCTTGATATCAAGTCTCAAGTGTATTCCCTCCACATCGTCCAAAGGTATATTCTGAGCCATGTAGGAAAGAGGCTTTTTATTTTCATCCAGAATGCACTCAAAATCTGTGAGAAAACACAACAAAACTGTTTACTGACAAAAAAGAAAGAGAAAGAATTTGATCTCTACAGTGTTTACTTCTAGAAAAACTAAAGTGATAACAATCATGAGAGATACCCAGCATTATTTATATTACACAGAACTTTTTAGAAACTGTATTTCATATGGCAATTTATTCTTTGCAGTATCTTGTGGCCACATGCCCAGAGGCTTCCTAATCTTGGTGATAATAGTGATATTGGAGGTCTCCATAACAATCCTTAGAGGATTAACTTCTCACCTATTTCATAGTAGTACGGTGTAAGAACAGATGTTCTTGTATAATTGCTCCCTCCTAAGATCTCTGTCAGCATTCTGTGAACATGCTGTCGCAGTGGATTTATTCGGCTACTGCCTACAAAGACAAAATAAAAAATTCATACATCAAAACTTCCACAGCCAAAGTTTTGAAAATAACACTTGGTGACACTGCGTTTTTGACAGTCAGCCTACTGAATTAAAGCTCTTCCACAAATCCCTGGTTATTCCATCATAACTCAGAGACCACGCAATCATCTTTTGGGTGGAAAGTGGCACGAATTTCAAATACAGACTTTCCATGCCAGGATTTTTCCCATTGACATACTATAAACACTTCAGTTTCAGGTTTTACCTGTTGGATTTTGTCTGCTTTTCATTGTGCTTAGACAGTTAAATAAGTATTAACTTATTTTGTACCTATCACAGGCACACCCCACTATCTGTCACTTCTCTGTCTGTTGCAGATTGTTTCATACCTTGCTCCATTAAACACCTTCAGTCTCAGAATTAAAGCAGCTGAATCTGATGGATAGCAAAGCAGATCTCCTCCATGAGAATTAGTGGAGGAGATACTGAGTTTGCATCAGTTGGATTTTTTGAACCCATCACTACCCTGAAAGAGCTCAGCCGCTACACTTGACCACTATCCTCCTTCCCCACCTCTTATCCTTGATGGATCTGAGGAAGATGACAGCAGTCAGTTCAAAAGGAGGCAGCAAAAATGCTCACCTTGAAAAACTTCAGTCAAATGTTCAGTCTTGTAAGTGAAGCAGGGATCAAAGTGACTCACCTCCTCCAGCAGACCGTCCTAATGATCCTCTTCCTGCCTCTCCAGCCTCCATGCCATACACACTGCTTCTGTGTATTTAAATTATATTTCTTATGTAGAAATATCCCTTCTCTACTACATTACAGGGAAAACTGCTTTGCTATCTGTGGCACTACGAAGCAGTTGCACTTCCCAAGGACACATCCTCAGCAGATAGTGGGGTGCGCCTTTCTGAGCTTCTATTGTGTGCTAGTGTCAACATGACAGTTTTAGAAGAAGCGTCTAGCAAACTGTTGAAAACAGACTGTTACTAGTAAGAAGGGCAGCTTTTCCTCTCCTAAATTACTTACTGTTACAGAAGACACGTTGGCAGTAACGCTCATGAAACCAAGGGATGTGAAACTCCGGGCATTCCAGACAGACTGCTCTGTTCAATTTCATGAGGTGCAAGCGGGCCCTCTGCTTTAGGGTTTCAGGCAGGACTGAGGTAAACAGAATAAAAAGGTGTGAACTGAACACACTGAACTGAACAGCTACCTCTGAATTCTTCACTAGAGATGCAAATATCTTTATACTATGGCACTTATAAAATTCCTGAACCTTAGAAAGGTTCTCAAAATCCCTGAGAAAAAAAATTAAAAATAACAGTTTTGCTCAATCTTAAGAACAGCAGCAAGACAGAAGAAAGCAGCAATTTAAACTCTCTTCCATCATTTATCTTTTAACGAAGTGGTTGAAGGCAAAATGACAACAGCACATTGACAGCAAACACCGTACAGGCAGACGTGAAGGAAACAGTCAAAGAAACGCTCAGGCTCTTATTTAGAGAGGAGACTGGCGGGACTTACTTCTTGCAGACAAAAATCCCACATTATTTCTTGAGCTTTGTGACTATTTCTAGTAATAAATACCACACTCAGGTAATTTTATTTCTAATAAAATTGAAGAATTATTAAATACTAAGTGCAATAAGTTGACTATAAAATTTGTTTTGAATGAGCTTCTCTCATCTGCAATACAAATCTGTACTTTTAAAACAAAGCACAAGTTCATTCCTTCCCTTTCAGCACTCAAATAATAACTAGATTATACAGAGGGGTCTTTCCAGAAAACATAATCGTTTAAAGAGTAATTCTACTTCTCAAGTCATATATAGGTCCACAATTCCATTTTATGCCAAGTGCTACATCATCAAATTCAACAGAGCGCTGGATATTTACCTTCAAGTTCAGCATCCAATTTGCTGAGGAAAGAAACATTAAATATCCTCTTTATCAGAACTGGAGGAAAATACCCGGCCACTGCCAAAACATGACCAAGTAGTACCAAGTGGTGAGTTTCAAAAAAACCTTTAAAAACCAAACAGATATTCATATTAACACAGGACATAAAGTTGAAACGATTTGCAATGCCCTCCCAAATCACCCAAGTTTCTCTCTTAACATACTAAATGAACACACAGGCCGATTAAGGACTACCTCTGCTAACTGCACCGAGGTGTAAGGTAACTCTTGCCAGGTGTTTGCAGGAGGAAGCTAGTTGGTCTTAAAAAAAAGTAACTCCACAATATTTCAGTAGCCAGCAAATTTTCACAGTTCTGTGAGGCAGTATCATCAACCAAAAAAAAAGAAAAAAAATCACTACACATTTCCTCTGCAACTTAGCCATTTCTTCGTGATAAATCACAAAATATATCCTGTCCCCAGATGACGATTCCTTGGGGAACGCCACAACAATTCTGTCCAATAACAGGACTGCAAATTAAAGAGAATTTTCACTTGCTTTTTACTACGCTCAAAATACCTTGCTAGTCCCTTACCAACAGTAATTTTTGAAGGGTGAAATGAAGCTAGAAAACCCAACAGAAGCATACATTGAATCTTTGCTGTGGTTTAACCCCAGCAGGCAGACACACTTTTTTCTTTGCTTAAAAAAACCTGCTATTCTATCCCCATTTTTATTCAGTACAAATAGTATCTTCCAATTACACTCACTTATCTGGTGTCAGAATATCTTTGTCTAATGCACTTACTCAAGTTAGAAGTAAGACGCTGGATGCAACTTTCAAAGAACTCTTCATTTGCAGGAGGGTCATAATTCAGAGCAGAGAAAAGGAAGAGAATAAAATAGACTTCAAAGGGGTGGATCTGGAAAAAAAGACATTCTAAATTAAGTCACCGCAAGATACCCTAGTATTGCTTGACAAAAAAAAACGGGTTTATAATTCATTCAGAATTGAAAAATTTAAGACTAGATGAGCTGTTTCCTAAATTATTTTTTTTGTGGTCAACTTTTCCTGGGGAAAAATATTTAAAAAATAAAATGCAGAGAGCATTAAAATTGCAGCTATGGCTAAAATTTAAAATCTGTTTCATATAGATGATTCAAGTGTTTCTGTATACTTAGACTTTAAGAAACTTTTTAAAAAGATTTCCCATTAAATGCTCTTAAAGAAACTAAATTGTCGTAGAATAAAATCAAAGATATACACAAATACCAGGTTGAGGAGGGAAAAAAGATAGCAAGGAAACACAGTAATTTGCATCAAAAAGACACGCCACTGGGGAAATCCCCACAAAAATTAGCAATGTAAAAACATACACTGTGTGATGGGACTATCTGTAAAGAGGTTAAAGAAAAATTACTTAAGATCATCAAATGTAAAGCTGAATGCAAAGGATTATGGTTGACCTAACAGTGACTGACTGACCAATAAAATAAGGAAGGAAAATTAGAGAGAAGCGCAAAATAATATAAATGGAAGCAAAACAGCTTTGAGTGAACACAGAAAAAGATGAGCTCCACATCAGGTCCACTGAAGAAAACTCTTAGAAACACCGTGTGGATTGTGCTCTGAAACACATTAACTACTAACCTGTCCTTTCTTACTGAATAACTTACACAGCAAAGAGAAAAGAAAAAACGTAATACCTTGTCTATATGTTCAACAGTCACAGAAGCTATTTTGTCAAGTAATGAAGGACAACGGTGATTTGTTCTTATGAGAAAAATAGACAATGGTACTACATTTGCCCATGTTATTTGGTCTATCAAGCGTTGACACGTGGTCATAGTTTCCTCATTGAGCACTTCTTCAAACCACCCTCCATTCACATGCGTAAGTTCTTCCAGCAGAAGATTTAAGTTGCCGGCTTTCTGAAGCCTCTGAAATCCATAGTCACTTAGTTTTTGAAGAAGGTTTCCACATAGCTCAGAACTGTTTTGCCACTGCAACTGGTCACGATGATTCCATTTGACAAGAGCTGTAGCAATGCAATTCAAATGGTGGAGCCTGCACTGAGGCAGAACTGCTGCTGCTTTGTTTATAATTATCTCCTCTACTTGAAACGAAGGAAGCATGGCCAGGCCACGAATTATTGCAGCAGTATCAGCAGGTATGACATTAGGTTTTAAAAAACTGGAAGAGAGAGAGAAATAAAAACAGACCATCAGTGCTGACAAGGTGCAAATGTTAAAAAAACTCAAATAAACTACATGCGTGAAAATTCTATTTTAAAAGTCAAAAGCTGCACATCAAATATAAAATAAATAGAATATTAATGACATGGTAGAAATTCACACAGTTAGTGACAACCATCTTTCTTCATTGAGATTAACTTCTTCCTTCTAATCTATTCAAAAATGAAAAAGGGAAGACGACAAGGAGCATCTCAGACAGCTGATGAGGCTTCAAGCATTACTGATAAACACAGAAGTCCTTAGTAAGGGCAGAAGATCCACTTTTGTTAATGGAGTCTGTGGGGCTTTGGGCCTGGATAATTTCTGTAATTTCTGCCCTGGGGAGCACCAGGTTCTGAGGTGCCTGAGGAACACGAAAGCATCATCCACAAAAAACATGTACAGCCAGGGCGCTGCATTCTTATACAGGCTGAGCAATGGAAGCAACAGCGGCAGATCTCTTCACCCACGGTTCCAGAAACGGTTTCCCTTTCTATACTGCAACTGTACAAGCCTGAGAACTACCTAGACAGTTCTTCAATCAAAAGAAGAGTATTTCTGCTTCACACTTCCTCCAAATATCAAAGACGACATTAATACCTACCCTTCCTATAAAGTACCAATCAAAAATTCCTGTTCAATGTCATTATATTGCAGCAACCAAGGAGCATGGGGCAAAAAAAAAAAAAAATCTATTTTTATAAGATATCACATCTATTAGCAATTACTATTTGGTCTACAGTCAAGACAATATCCGCTTCCTATCTTCTCATTTATGTGTTTAATAGAATGCAATACTTTTAACAGTTTGTTACTTCTTCATATTTTATGGAAACAAAACAATTTAACATCTTAGCTTGTTATTTACAATATTAAGTAGGCAACTGTTTAATACTTAAATAGCTACATTTCCAAGAATACACACTTACCCGAATAGTAACATTTTTAGTTTGGCAAACAGCTCCAGATCGTGGCAACGCAACGCCACCAAGTACTGTGTTAGCTTTACCAACTGCAATACGTGATAGCTATCCAAGTGTTTGTGCAGAACAGAAGCCATTCTGAACTCAAAAGAGAAAAAGATGACACAGTATTATGCTAATACAGAAGACACTGCAAAACCCAACATCCAACATGATGAAGGGGTGTCTCGTGGTGCACAGTACCACGAGGGGGAGGGTTGCAGACACTTGCGCTCCTCTCTACCCCAGTTTTGAGAGTGTTCCACTGAGACACAGCAGTGAATTGCAAAGTTAAAGCCCTCATCACAGCAAAACAAGCTACTTCACTCTAATAATTTCTGTGGCAGACGTTACAACCAGTTAAATTCAGAGTGGACCTAGAAGAGCATCAACAGCTTCAGCACCGCTGTACTCACTTATATAACAGTGGTTGCTACAGCTATGTCGGTCTAAAGATGAAAAGAGGGGGCTAGACTTGTAGGAAAAGACACCTTAAGACCTTCTTTAGACAGTGAGATTCAAGGAGAAAACGCATGAATTCACCTGCTCTTCCCTTTAATACCACTCCACTCCACAATACTATTTGTCCTTTTTCTTCCAAGGATCTGTTTGTTTCATACAACTACATTCAGTCCGGTTATTGCTCACAACCTGCATTTAACTCTGCTGCTTCCATGACATATTGGATGCTGCATCTTCTGTGCCCAGAACCTCAACTGCTTTTCCCTTCATTATATGAAAGATATTACCGGTCCCTATAAACAACACTCAGTTTACAACTGCAGAAAATGTGGCCCAGGTTCTTAAAGACAGAAGACTTAATAGTTCCAAGTAAGGCACAATGACTTTTGAAGAAACAATTCATATCAATAACAGGATCTCCTAGATAGGACACACTCTCTGCAACTTACTATATTCTCATTTGTCTCACCAGTTTACAGTCATTGTTAGAGGCTAAGTTTACTCAAGTAGGATCACATATCTGTAAATAAGCCAGAAATTATATTCCATTGACTTGGTAGCGTTGAAATGCCCTTCGATGACATTCCTAAATTGCCTCAATTACTTCTGGGTCAAGCTGTAATATTCTAAAATCTGTAATAGCTCATTACATATAGTGTATATGCACTTCTGTGCAAGTGACACGCTCCCTACTCCCAACTTACTTGATATTACATAGTTTTCCATACTAAATGGAGACAGTTTACCTAGAGAATACAACTTCTTAGTAGTATCAAAAAAATTACTTTTTGAGTAGATGAGAATTTCTGCATTTCATTTTCTGCATCGTCTTCAGTATTACCAATACTTGGTGACTGCTAAATTCTTCTGCCATGTGCACTGCAGTCGCTATCAACCTAAAGAGGAAAAGAAAACATACCATTTTCCAAAGAAAAACAATTGAAAATCTCCAGCAAACATTGCAGCCATTTTCTTTGTCTAGGAGGGAAAGAACCAATAGGCTACTTCACGAAATACAGGAAAACGAATTCCCCCAAACTAGAGACCTTGTTCTGTGGACGCTTCTTCGAAACAGTTGATCTGTATGGCACAGGTAAAGAGATGTGAGAGTGTTAGATCAGTACTCTGACGCTAGAAACCAGCGAGTCCAACAATTCTGAAAGTAGGCAAGAAGTAGGGAAGGTACCCTATGACACTAAACAAATCATGATCAATCAGCAAGCTACAGGTAACAGAATCAAACACAAGTTGAACTGATTCTGGGGCAAATAAAGCCAAAGACTTTTTCTACCTCACACCGATTTTTACTAAAAATAAAAATTAGTTTAAAGAAAAATATCTAGGAAAAGCTTTTGGAACTAAGACAGCTATGGCAAAACCAACACAAGCTTGCAGTATATCCAGATCTCTGAATAGTGGCAAATGTTCATGAAGAAAAGTCTGAAAATATGACTAATTGTAATTAATACAACTAATTCTGCCTAAAACTGCAGACTTTGAGAGACCCATGAGTAATACCACCCCCAAATAGGATTTTGTAGCACAAGAAAAACAGGCAGAAAAAAATCTGCCACACAATACCATGCTCTAATTGCTAAATAAATGCTGAAGTGTTCCCTGCAGACGACCTTTCATATAGAACAGGATGTACAGCAAAGTGGGACAGGACAAAACTCAGGCTGTTTCAGCTACTGCCAGTCTTAAAAAGGAAAAAAGCAACACACACCACTGCATATATTTCTCAGGAAAGACAGAAAGTTTTTTACTACCATCCACTGAGAAAGGATGGCTGCAGTCTAAGAGACAGAGCTACAAGATGGCCTTGCATAATGGCATTCACATACCCCTCGATTACTGGATCCAGCTTTCTATGCAACTCTTTTAAGAGAAACTGCTATGACAGTTGTAGAGAGGTGGGGGTCGGTCTCTTCTCCCAAGTAACAGGCGACAGGACCAGAGGAAACTGCCTCAAGTTGCGCCAGGGGAAGTTTAGAATAGATATTAGGAAAAATTTTTTACACTGAAAGGGTTATCCAGCACTGGAACAGGCTGCCCAGGGAAGTGGTTGAGGCACCATCCCTGGAGGTATTTAAAAGACGGGTAGACACAGTGCTTAGAGATATGGTTTAGTGATGGGTTTTGTCAGAGCTGGGTTGATGGTTGGACTCGATGACCTGAAAGGTCCCTTCCAACCCAGGCAATTTTATGATTCTATGACAGTGTTTCCATAGTGAAATAATACATTGCTACAAAGTTACAACTAGGAAACAATGCTCAGCTCGTGGATAGGCTGAGAAATTCCTCCAAACACCAGCTCATTTTTTTATTTCTCTGCAAGACTCTGTATATATCATAAATAAGACAAAATTGTTAATAAACTTACCTTTCTCGTACCTTGGATCCTGCCATAGGCCCAAGAGTAAAAAATAATTTTGAAAAAGTTTCAGGATCATAATAATCATCTATAGTTTCAGACAGCAACTGTTTAGCAAGCAAGCGGAATTCAGCACTGTCAAAACCCAGCTGCTCGTACAGTCCGAAAATCAGACTAACACTGTGTATATCAAGACGGGAGGCACTCTTAAGGAAAATCTTGTTGCATTTTTCTACCAATGGATGATATCTCAGCTTAACATTTTGAATAAATTGTAGTATTCTTTTGGCATAGTTGAAGTGGCCTTCATTCTTTTCTTCCAAGAGCTGTTCAGCCTTGTGTAGTAATCGATCTCGAAAACTCTGTGAGATAACATCAGATATGCTGATCATCAAAACTGACAAGATCCTAAAAAATTCAAAAGATTTCACACTTACACATTGAACATGTTAAGTAATAAATTTTAGATTTCTTAAATAAACTATACAAAGAAAGGAATATTAGTCAGGGTGTTGCTGACTTCTGCACAAAAAGGAATTTTAAATCTAACGCAGAAAAAACAGATGAGCAAAAAACACTTCTCCTACTACAGCCAAAATTCTGCTTTCAGTGAATTTCTGAAATGATTGGTATTTTTCAACCACCCCTTACAAAATTGTACACGATGAAAGTGTTTGCCTAAGGCAAGGCCCTGACTTGCCTGATTCAAATCTGCAAAAAGATCTTTAATGTTCAATGGAAACTAAAGAAACCCAAACAATTCTCAAGTGACAGAATGGGGAGAAGAGTCATTGTCACTCCTAAAGGAAGAATCCCTTCTTAAGGGAATAAAACTTACGACCGCAGGGAGAGCCAGTTCTATAAAGAAATGCAGTCCCATTCAATGCGTTTCATGAGCAGGCTCCTCACATCCGCAAAAATAATTGTTGGGACTGCTGGTGCTGTATAAAGCAGAAAAAGGGAAGAGAAACCTTTGCTATAATGGCCCAGGGGGAACAGAGGCAAGAAAAAGAAGGTTGAACTTCTTTGACTAGGGTCAGGTTTTAAGTAATTTTAGTATTAGGGTAATGCACTAGACAGGCTAGCAAAAGAACTGATTAATTCAACTTGACCAAAAAAAAAAAAATGTTCGAAAGAGAAATAAAAATAACATTGCTTTAAGACTCCTTATTGCTATTCACAATAGTAAACTAAATCCACGTCATAGTAGATAAACTGTCAATCTCAAGGAAGAAAAACATCTTCTGCTGATTCAATAGCCTCTAAATTCTCAAAAAAGTCCATGTAAAATTTAGAATCAGGAGAAAGCAATCACGCAATCACGGAATCTTCAGAGTTGGAAGGGACCTCTAGAGATCATCTCGTCCAACTCCCCTGCTAAAGCAGGATTGCCCAGAGCACATCACTCAGGACTGCATCCAGACGGGGCTTGAAAGTCTCCAGAGAAGGGGACTCCACACCCTCCCTGGGCAGCCTGTGCCAGTGCTCTGTCACCCTCACCGTAAAGAAGTTTTTCCTCATATTTGATCGGCACTTCCAGCTTGTGCCCGTTAGCCCTCGTCCTGTTACTGGGAACCACTGAGAAGAGCCTGGCTCCATCCTCCTTAAACCCACCCTTTAGACACTTGTAACCATTGATAAGGTCTCCCCTCAGCCTTCTCTTCTCCAGGCTAAAGAGTCCCAGCTCTCTCAGCCTTTCCTCGTAAGGGAGACGCTCCAATCCCTCAGTCATCTTTGTTGCCCTTCGCTGGACTCTCTCCAGCAGTTCCCCGTCTCTCTTGAACTGGGGAGCCCAGAACTGGACACAGTATTCCAGTTGTGGCCTCACCAGTGCAGAGTAGAGGGGGAGAATGACCTCCCTTGACCTGCTGGCCACACTCTTCCCTGTGCAGCCCAGAATTCCGTTGGCCTTCTTGGCGACAAGGGCACATTGCTTGCTCATGGATATACAGCAATATCTGCTGTTTTTCCACTGTAAGTAGAACATTAGTTTTAACTAAGTGTTTAAATTTGTTGTAAGAAATTCTTCATAACATCATTGGGAAAATGCAGTCACCAAAGCAGATCTGTCCATGGAAATCAATGCACAAATACAAATCACCTCTTTCCCACAGACCCCAAAACGAAGAAAAGCAAGCTCCAGTTGAGAAAAAGGGAAAGCATTTAGCAAAGGCAGCCCAGTAATTGTGACATATTGCTTATCCTGCTACTTAATTTCATTCTGCCACTTACCTTATATCCTGTATAGAATCCAGTTTCATGTCCACAATGTGAGCTACTTGGCCAATTACGGGACTGAAATGTCTGCGTTGCTTGTATAAACACAGTGCGAATTTAGACAGAGCTGGCAGGCTAAGCCTGTCAAGACATCAAAGACAGACAGACAGACAGAATATTTACCTTTTATTTCTAGTGAATAACTAAAGACAAAAAACTACTTCAACAAATATATAAAAGACAAGGTTATATTCAAATTACAAAACAAGGAAACAAAATACCTAAGCATTTCCTATTTCGTCACCTATAGTGACTCCTTGGACTTAGCCAAAACACCTAGATATTTTATATTAAAGCATATCGTGCATACAGAGCTCTACAAAAATCAGAAGTTCTTCATTTAACCACATCAGCATAAGAAATCTATAAAGGTTACATTTTCAAGCAATGATGTAAAATAGCTAAAATGAATGTGAGCAATTTATTACCTGAATGTCATTTTGTGTTCAAGCTACACTGAATTTATTTAATTGCCAAGATGCCCCAGGCGTTAAGCTGGGAGAGGCAATTCTGTGATGCTGGTGCCAAGACTGACACTAGCTTCTGCCATTAACCTGAGATTAAGGAAAGAAAATTACTATATAAAAAAAATACAAATCTAAACAACTCAACAAAAAATAACAACACCACCACCACCACAACAAGGAGAAAATGTTCATGTCTCAATAAAAAAGGTTTTTACTAAAATTGAGATGAGCAGGGTTCCAACAACCATTTAAGAGCTAGACAGCAAGCTCTAAGATAAAACTCTAAATATTAAAACCTGCAATTTACTTCAAACACATAAACCTACACAGACTTAAGATTTTAAAATCTTAAGTGTTGGTCCCCGCTGTTGTAGTATCTGAATCTCTCAAGCGTTTGCGTACCAAAGTCCATCAATACTCAAAGCCTCCATATGCATAAAAATAATTTCCAAAACCTTCAAAAATACAATTGTCATTTAAAATACTCACATAGCGTTTAAAACATCTCGTAAATACTCTTTGAGAACTCTGTGTAGCCTCACATGAAGCAAACCATGCTTGCAACTTATACCTTTCACCAAGCATAGCAGTACAATACTTGCCTTTCTAATCTTTTCCATGCTTCTGTAACAAGCACTCCTGCTAGAGAATCATGGTCTTCAACATTGAGCCTTCAGAAGAAAGACATAATAGTTTGATGTTTGCTTCAAAAGTTATAAAGACATAAGACATATGTCCTTTCATTATTTATCATGTTTTACTTTATAAACATTTGTGCATTAATAACCATAACTCCATCTACTGGGAGTGCAAAACAGATCAGTTCTGCCTGCATCTCAAAAACTGAGGCACAGGACGTTGTCTGTCACACAGACACAGTACGGAAGCTGGGACAGGGTAGTCTCCCAGTCTCCTTATATGATGGCTATGTAGTCAAAATTCCCCCCCTTTTTATTACAAAATACAAAATGGATAGATATGGAATTCAACATAATGCTGCTTACCTCAGAATACTATACAGGGTGTCCACTATGGCCTCATCTTCCATGCGTTCCACCTTGTTTTCTGCTAAAACGCAAAGAGTAAGAAACTGGGAGTGATTTCTTACATAGTCACTAGTCCTTAAGAGAAGCGGCCTCTTCTTTTGCAATTGCCACAGCATGTTCAATGCAATTCCCACATGTTTTTCAGAAAGCCTGGCCTTGTTCCTTCCAACGAGGCTGAACACTTCATCTTCATGGATGCAGCTGTTTATCTGGCTCAAAAGCAGATCACTACTCAGAGTCCGAGCTTGGTAATGTCTCAGTGTAAACAAGCAAACCTGCCTCAAACAAAGCATTTTGCTGTGCCTATCAGTTATCTTCAATGTGTCCAGAAAGATTTCTTCTTTCACTTTTCACAGTAAAACACACTGTTACAAAGAACAAACTAAAGTATATGAAAAACAGCTCATTTTTCTTTCATCCCGTATGGCCACCAAATTAGGAATGATTCAATTCTGATGTACCTGTAATAAAACAGAATTAAAGCAGTTAAGTACAGTCATAACTACTAGCTAAAAATCCATGTCTCTACCTGCCCATGTGCTAGCTACCATGCTACTACTGAGAAGGCAAAGCTGAGCTTTTTAACGAGCAGGTGCTGCATATGAAGTCAAGTGAGGCTTGCTCTCACTAGGCCACTCCATAATCCTAAACGGGAGTCCGAGTCCAGGAACTGACAGAAAATACAACCATCGGTGGTAAAAGGAAGTGAGATGACAAGAGCTCCTGAGCTGGCATCACTGGATTCCTCTGGCTCTATATGTGCATCCATCCCACAGTGATATCTACTGTACCCCACTTATGAGCCTCTCCCAAAGTTTTTTTCCACTCTGCTCTCTTTAGTATACGATCTATGTCTTGTAAACACACAAAGATCTTGGTATACGGCTTCTAGTCAGGAAGGTTGCCCACCTTTGTAATACAGGATACTGAGCAGTCACAATGCATCAGCTGAAATCACCCACTACGCAAAAGAAAAGCAACCTAATTCCCCAAATTATAGTGGAAACTATAGACTTATCTATTGAAATTTGGTAAGTATTAATTTTTCTTAATATATCCCCCAATTTGTACACAATGGTAACAACTATGTATTCTGCAACCTACAAAATTGGTTCCCAGCCGCAGAACACAAACCACTGGTAGTAAATGTTGTGGTACACCAAAAAAGACCCATCAAATTCCATTATCTCAGAGATCATGGAAAAGTCCAGAAGTCTTGCTTTAGGAGATATAATTAATAACAACAAAAATTGTCAAAACACCATTACCTTCAGCAAACTTGAAGGCTCTTCAACCATCGGCATGATTCCATCCATGTAGCATTATCAGGGCGATGGCGGCAGCATGCACTAGGTCTACTGAAAAAGAAAAAAACCTTGTTACTTGTGCAGTCTATGTAAGGTACTGAAATCATTCCACAAAACTGGATATAGCTGGATTTCTTTTGATGTCTGCACAATCAGCTTCAGAGAATAAAAAGTCATATGATGTAGTGTCGCTAACACTGGGGCAAATACAAGGAAAGCTAAAATAAAGACATTTTAATTTATGATCTGTTACAATATGAACTATTTTCTTCCCTATGCAAAATGAAAGTATACAAAAATGAAAGGTACAAATTTTCCAGATACTATGTCAAGTACCTTTTATAGTAATGATTTACTTTATAGTCCCTTTTCAGAGATTGCTTTTATTGCTTCTATTTATTCCATACAACAGTTGTCTTTACAAAGAATTTATTCCACTTTATCACTGAGAAAAGTTGTGTGACATTATTTATTCCATGTAATCTCCACAAAAAGAATTTTTTGCCTATCCCTTTTAGTATGCTGCCACATGCTTTTAGAAGTAGCTGGGACTTCCTATGAGATTTTATAATGTATATTAAATAACCTAAAATACATAACAAAGGTTGTTAAATCACAATCTAATCTTCAAAAAAATCTCAAGTACTAAATTAACCACATTTACCAGACCATTTGAGAATTTTTTTTGCCCCACAGATTTTCCAGTTAATTACTTTTTCTGTTCCCTTTTGCCATGTAGGTGGCAAATCAGATACAGTGACAATAATCAAAAGTAGAAGTGATTGATTGTTCCACCAACAGCTTCTAAGCAGAAGCCACAATACAGAGTTATCAGAATTATTGAACTACACAAACTACCGAGTTTAAAGAGAGGAAAAAACCCATAATGACATGATAGTAAAGTATAGCTTGAAAACCAGCACAAATTTTTAACCGTTTTGTATGACCATGTCCAGATCCCTAGCTGCAAATGACCAGGATTTTTTTCTTAATCCTGTTTTAGAGAACTAAGGGTCAGACAAATACCTCTAAGAGGATACTGATATATTTAAACTCATTTCTAAGATTTCATGTATTGTACTACAGAACATTAAGCAAAGTTTTTTTTATTAGTGTATTTTTGCCTTGCTTACTGTTACTCTATTTTCATATATCCATCCAATGGAATAAAACTGTTCCAATATCAACTCACACTTACACCCCACAGTACTGTCAAGCTAAGCTGCCAGAAGACAGGATGAAGCAGATACCCGAAAAGAATATAAAAACTTCAGTCTCAAATAATTTCCTTGTAAGGCCAGGTAACACATCCTTTCCCCTTCTCGTGCTACAGTGGACCTTGCATCCTCTATCCTAAAGACTAGGGACCAGGATCTCTATCTAAAACACAACGTTTCCAAATATTTATCTTTCTGGAAGGTATTCAGCAGATGCAAGTGATTTACTGCAAACTTGTACGCAATTTTAAATTGCAGTATCTTATAAAAAGGAAATCAATAGCAACTGTTGGATGTTTTAAAACTTTCAAGTACATAGATTTAAAATAGCAAATTTCCATCTACTTAAAGAACTATTACTAAAGCGTTCTACTTACCTTGCAAAATACATACTAAGAGGACAAGAAACACTTAAAAATCATTTCCTGTCAGTTGAAACACAATACGCATTTTCAAGGCTGCATTACAAACTACAGTGAGCCAGGAAAGGAGAAAATGGGGACACCTGCCACTCCCCAGGTATAAAAAGTATTAAAGACTTAACTCCGCGTTGAGAGAGCTGCATGTGCGTGTTTTTCGCCTGTCTGCCAGGGTCACCTCGGTTTTCCCGAGCCGTGCCCCTCTCGCAGGGGCACCAGCGGCGGCCCACCTCCCCTCCCGCCTTTGCCCCCCCCCGCCTGCTCCCACCTGCCGGTCGCCTCCTCTTTTCCTGCGGGGAGATTTTGACCCAGAAGCGCTTCAGAAGGCGCGGGGGAAGGGCCTGAGCCGCCGCACGGGCCTCAAGGCGGCGGGCGGGGTGGGCGGCCAGGGCCCCGCTGCCCCCCAACAGCCGCAGGGCAGGGCCAAACCGCAGCGTTGGGCTCGGTGGCCGCCACCGCCCGGCGCTCCCTCGGCCACGTTTAGCCCAGCGGCGCCTGCATTCAGGGGAAACGCTCCGGCAGGAACAGGTCACTGCCGCGCTCGGCGG
>VYZM01010474.1:1365916-1406766 GCA_013398915.1 Dromas ardeola
TTTTTTTTTTGTTTTTGGGGGGGGGGGGGGGAATACAAGTCTTTTTGGGACTATTGACATAGTAGTGTTATTCTAGAGCGTAGTAATGCCTGATGGAAAGTGGTATCAATCGCTTTTTGCCTCCAAAAAAGCTGAAAGTCTTTTTTGTGTTTGTCTTTTTGCCCTCTAAATACTATTAGAAGGGGCAGTCAGATTGAAAATCTGTAATATGTGATTCCTGATGCAGAAAGTCTTCCTGCATAAATTTCATAGACCTGTGTAGAACGCAAATGTTTTCTTCTTTTCTTATAGATGTGTTGAGTCCACGTGATTGCAAAGACAGCATCCTAAACCTGAAATGTATTCAAGTGTAGTACCTTATTCGTAAATCTGCTGACAACAAAAATCCTGTGCTGCTGATTAGTAAAATGAAAAAAAAATATTAATTTCCTTAGTTGTCTTTGCTGCTAATTCAGAGTTTTTTGATGGTGAAACACAGAAGAAAAGATGGTGGTGTTTGGGGAAAAGGCTGAGGAAATTATGGAGATTAAGGGTTGGGGCTGGTTGGATTTTTGATGTCCACACCGTCAGTGTCATCCTAAGACAGCTGGAAGCTCTGGCACGGGAATGGAACTAGGAATAAAATTTCATGTCTCCCGTTTCACAATAATAAATTCATTTCCAGTTTAATCCATACTGGAAGGAACTTACAACGGTTTTAGTCTATGCCTCCACCGTCACTTTAAGCTGCTCTGTGGTGCTGCCAAATCTTTTCTTGGAGGGGGAGGAAAGGGTAGTTTTTATGCAGCTAGGTGGTCACCTGTATGAAAGCTAAACATGTATGAGCCCTCCGTTCTGGTATCCACTTGCGTTTGTATTGGCTTCAAATGACTGGAACCACAGCCTTAGTGAAAGTGGTATATGTTCAGTATTCCCTTTATGCATTTACATTTTCTGGACTCAGTTTTGCTCAAAAATACATTTCTGAAGATTCCAGATAGCTATCTTTGCAATATAAATCAAGGTAGTTTTGCCTTCCTGCATTTGTAGATGGCCTGAAATAAAATGCTAGGAATGTGACTTTCTGCACTTTACTGTTTGCTTCATTTGGACGTTGTATGAAGATCAGTGCAGAAGATAATTGTAAATTGATGCAAGGAAACAAATACAAAGGCAAGGTCAAGGAGGAATTCAAAATAGGGGAGAGCTGATAACGACAGAGAAAGAAGTGAAGGAATAGGACACAATATATATTTTTTCCTAGTGAATACATCTTTGCCCCAAATCTGTTCTGTCCTGTGCAGGGACCGAAACAAATAGGTAGTCCCATGAGCTGTTCAGCGTAGATACAACTAAAGGGGTTTTTTTCCCCCTTACAAAACTAGGAAATGCAACTTTATTGCTGCTTACAATAAGCTCTTGTGAGATGCATGACACCTTGATACTTTAGTTGGTGCGCATCTGTGAATGCTTTTTAGCCTATTTCAGTCAAAAGGAGCTAGTTTGTATTAAACAGCATTATTACCAGATTCTTGCTAGCACAGGTGATTTTTGAAAAAAATTCCCCAAGATCTATTTTTAACCATATCAACACATAGGAGTGATCATCTCTGGCAGAAAAATGCTCATGAACAGTTTGGGATGGTTCTCTTTTTCCATTGGCACAGATAATTTTGAAGGAGAACAGCTGTCTGCAGCCTGGCCATGAACAGGCCAGCTTTATCCTGCAAATATTTGAACAAAATAACAAGGCTGATGGAGGTGTGAAGGGATGTGAACCCTGATGGACACAGCTGGTGATGCATTGGTTATGGGTGCAGCTGTTCTGGCAAGACTAAATATTTTTGGTGTATTTGTCAATAAACACAAATATGATCTAAACTGAACTGTAATTCCACTTTCAGAAATAAAACAAACAGGGCTCTTTTGTTAGATATACTGAAGTGGGTTTTTTGTTTTGGTTGTTTGTTGGGGGTTTTTTGGCATACTTAGACTTAGTAAGAGGCTCCCCAAACAGGAGGTGGTTGAGAATGATGAATGGCTTCCACGTTTCAGGGTAGTACTTGGGTTGTTATATTGTCTTTTCTTACAGAGTTTTGGAAGGAAGAAGGGAGCTGACTTCTTAAGATTGCCCTTCTGCATACCACGTTTCTGTGTGTATCTTTTGAGTTGACTTTAAAATCATATTCCCTTCACTTGTAAAATTCCATCAAGTTCACTATTTAAAAAAATGCGAAGTATTGTAGGTTAAGAATATCCAAGTCATGTAAGCCCTGTTGTTACCAGACGTATAGTACTATTGAGCTATATTTGTAGTTTTCTGACTTCTTGGTATTTTCAGATTTTTTTTTCTTTATTGGTTCTGCATTTAATGTTCATACTTCAGGTACTTACTTTTAGTACAGACAAGTTTTAAATGATCAGTATGTACAAGATTGTGTTTGGTGTCAAATACTACATTAATAGAAATTAATAGTTTATGGATCATTTGTAACTCGGTAGTTTTCCCTGTAACGTTTCAGCAGAAGGTCTGTCTGAGGAAATAACTGTGCAGAAGATACTGAAGTATATTGGAGTGGAAACGTTTGCTTGACTTATAGGTAGGCAGGGTAAACATCGCTGATGTTTTAGGCTGGTTTACTAGGCACCATGGGCTCGAGAGTTAGGTATAGTAACTTGGCCTGGCGTTTGTCCAGTCATGGTGTTCACGCTGACCAGGTGACATAACTGCCCTTTAGAACCAAGTGCAGCCAGTATTTAGGGGATATTATTGGAGGATTTAGGGAAAGTGTAGGGGACATTGGAGGTAACATTTAGAACACGGCTAAAATTAATTTGTTCTGCTGTTCATGAGGCAATGTAGAAGTAGAAAACCATCAATTTGAGCAAAAGTTGGTGAGAATAGGGATTCAGGTAGAATTATTTATTCTTTCCTTTTCTCTCCCACCCTGTCCTCTACAAAACTGAGTTAAGAATGGACTGACGTAGGTATACTGATGTTTAGTTTACAATTTAGCTTTAGTCATATCAATGTTTGAAATAAAAATTGTGTCACATATTAAGATAGTTTGCCTTTATTTTGGCTAAAATACTGTATATAAATGTTAAGGCATGCCTCTACTTTTCTCAAGCAAATTGCCTGTAAAGCAGGAGTTAAATCCCTCCTCACTCAAGCGCTACATCTAAATGTTTAAAGTTTGTGTAGAATCAATCAATCGTTTGTGGTACTGCTGGTCCGTGGATGTCTCAGTTCAGTTAAAACCCTCAGTTCTACCACCAAACAATATTTACTGTAGCATTTATTCTGAGAGGTTTCCTAGAAAAAAGTGCCCCCCTGCCCCTCCGTGCAGCTGTGTAGTCTGTTCTGCTGCTGAGGGTGTGAGTTGATGGCTGTCCTTCAGGCTGGGCTGGTTCTGAAGGCAGTCTCTCCTCTAGTCCCTTGTCCCTTACCCACGCTGCCACCTTCTTTGTGCTGCCCCAGAGTTTGTGCAGCAGCGTGGTGAGCCCATCAGCCTTCTGTTAACCCGACAGTGTCAAAAGTTCTCAGCTATAGGTGTTTTCTCTATTTCCCTGCCTGGCTACAAAATTTGTTGTACTAATAGAAGAGAAATGGTAATTCAGGGAGAGGAGCAACCTGACTGAAGCAAGCCTGCTGCTTTTGATGAGTCTCTGGCTTGTGTGAATTAATGTGTTTGTTGCCCAGCTAAGAGGATAACTAGTGAGATTCTACATGTTTGCAAAGTCTTCTCATGCTAAAAATCACATGAAAAATCACCACTGAGTGGTGTGTAATTTAAATCAGTCCTGCATTGTTCTTGTGATTTTTCGCTGTGTAATCTTGGCAAAATGTTAGGAGTGACACTGATCACAAGCAAAGAGACTATAGACTAACATGATTACACTACTGTCTTTTGATATCTTATAGCCTCTTGTTCGTAAGCTGAGGGTGACGGATGACGACAATTGAATTTTTAGAGGCTGTTCTGTGGCACAGCTATGAGTGAAGCTCTAGGAGAGATGTATGCAGTATGTCAGCTAGATTTGAGTAGTGTTTTCTGGCAATAAAAAATAATTAGAACTGAAAATTTATGGATTATATTCCTAATTCTGGAAAAGGTACTCCAGTCTTGCAGATCCTTTTGCTGTCATTGGTTTTTTTCCCCTCTCTGAAGTAATTTGGAGAGGGTGTGGGCCTTCAGAAAAGGAAAAGAGTATCGTGATTGTACATGATGTTGGAAGGCCAGAGATGCAAATGGAATTAAGACATTGCTTGTTACACAAAAATAAAGGGATTTATATACTCAAAGATAAGGGAAAAGGTGGATTAAAATTCTTGGTAACAAATCATAGAGTCATTTAGGTTGGGAAAGACCCTTAAAATCATTGAGTCAAACTGCAAACCTAACACTGCCAAGCCCACCACTGAACCATGTCCCTGAGCACCACATCTGCATGTCCTTTAAATACCTCCAGGGGTGGTGACTCAAACTAGATAGCATAAAAGGAAAAGAAACAATAAAAAGCCAAAATCATTTCACTTAGCAGTTATTGTGGAAGAGCAGCATCTTTGTATTTTTTTTTTTTAATGTAGAATGGTTTGGATCCTAATTAGAGCAGCTCCTGATAACTGCAGTGATAGGAATGCAGGAAATATATTCCTAAGAAATTGAATGCTTAAGTCTTAACATAGCAGTGTGTTGGTGATTTGTCAAGTTGCAGCCATCATAAATTTATGTTCTGCCATTTAATGATTCTCTTTATTTGTGGCAAAAGTTCTGGTATTTCTGAATGTATGCCTACTTGAGCAATTATTACTCACATACAGCAGTTGAAGAAGTTCACTATCCTGGGCTGTTCACCTTTCTGTGCTCCTAGACAAGCAGTATGTTCTCTCTGTATGTTAAGCAGCTGTAGTTCATGGCCCAAGTAATGAATAGTAATTGATACGAACTGAACTGAGCTGTGGACTGCAGCAGCTGATGTATTCCTTGAGGAGAACGGGCCTGATCTGAAGCTGGTAACCCTGACCAGAGGGGTGGGTTGGCATGTGGAGATGGTAGCCACCTCAGCCACTACCACTGAGCCTAACAGAGATTGCAAATTATTCTTTTTAAACAGTGGAAAGCAGTTGCAAAATGTTGTTTGAGTTGTTTTTTTTTCTCTCTGTTTATTTTACCTAGGATGTAGAATCCTAGGAGCAGACAACTTAGGTGATTTCCTGTACCATCTGGGTAGCAAGAAGACTTCAAGCTTTATTATTCTCATACTTTACAGTATCTTTTCTCGTATTTCCTCATCTGAAGTATAGCATTCAAGTTTAATTTGAATACTGTTGCAGCAAACATGAATAAAGTCACTCATTTGGGTCTACAAAACACGAAAATGAGTCTACAAAACACAAAATGACCTAAAACACTTTGTGTTTTCTGAGCCTTCAGAAATACTTATGTTTGCTTACTGTTATTTTTGAAGGTTTGCTTTTCAGCTGTTGTCTTCTACGTTGACTTACACATTGTTTCACTACACAAAAGGAAAAACTAAATTTTATTTTTATTACTTACAGTATTCAAACTTTTGAAGCCATGGGAGTAAAGGTCCAGAGACCTCGTTGCTTTTTTGACATAGCCATCAACAATGTACCTGGTAAGAAAATTAAAATAACCACTCAGTAACATCATATTCATGTCAGATATATAAGAATAATACAAATACCAGTTAACTTCATAATAAAAATGTCTTTTTCTTCTAGCTGGAAGAGTGGTCTTTGAACTGTTTTCAGATGTGTGTCCAAAGACATGTGAGAATTTTCGCTGCCTTTGCACAGGTTTGTAGATTTTAAATTTTTATTTATGATTTTTAATTTTATTTGTAATTTTTAATGTAATATCGTGTTAGCTAGTTTGATGTCTATGTTATTTTTCCTGACATTTTCTTACATATAAAAGTAAGTACATAAAACATTGGTTCTTCATATCTGTAGAGATTTAGCTGATTTCTCACGTACATCTGATGTAGAAGCAAAGCAGTTGTAGCTTTGGCTTAGTATGTTGCAGGGAGTATTTACTAATTAACTTTAAATACGGACATAGTAAGCTGATTTTCTGTTACTAGCATAGATATTACTGTTCACATTGTATAACTCATCCAGTCTTGAAAGGTAGCCAGTAAGAGCTCAACCACGCAGACTTACTTTTCAGTCTTACGATACTTTGAGGTATTTGAAAGGTATTGCTGATATTCATTGGTTTTGGATTTTTTTTTTTTCTTCATTTTTATTTTTCTTTGTTGATGGAGACTTCTATTGAAATTCCGATTGTTTTTTGAACAAAATACTGAGAAGATTCTCTCCTGGAAGCATTTCCAAACAGAATTATTGTCCTGTGGACTGCATGCTTTTGTTGAAAATGCTGACAGTTTAGCAAAACTTAAATTTATTATCACAAGAATAATTTTGAATGCGCAAATAGCATACATGCTTGCTGTCTTTGGCATTTTCTGCTTCCTTTCCTTCTAGCTCTGTTGATTTTCAGGTCAAGGCTCCGTAGCTGTTAATACTGAATCACTCAGTGGTACTAATATGATCTGGATCAGGTGTGGGTGCATAATTACATTCACGTCAAGTTAGCTAGAACACGTAATACACCATTCATGATGTCTGCAGGAATGTAGGTATTATCTGATCTGACATCAGGTTTACTGGCACAAAATCAGGTTATAAAAATTTGTTAACAAATTTGAACCTTTAAGTGATTATTTTTAATGACTGTATGTTATCGTGTGACCATGACATTCTTTATCTGCTGTCAACTAGCCAAAAGTCGTATTTATCGCATAAATAAATAAATAATAGATAACAATAAATAAATAATAAAAAATAAATGCATGTTATTCCCTGCTACTGCTTTAAATTTTTGACTTGAAGTCTTTCAACAACATTTCAGGTCAGGAACAAGCACTGCTATATTCATACTTAGTTGCTAACATTCAAAATCAAATTCAGATGCTGAACTACTTTGCTGCTTTAAGAATAGTGAGGAAAATATATGGGCAGAGTGTTTATGATCTTGATCATCAGCAAATTATTTCAAATTTTGATTTTATTTGTTTTCCTTACTAATTTTTTTCAGGCAGTTTTGAAAAGTATATGCTGTCTTATTAAAACAGGGATCACCAGCTCCATGTTTTCCTGGCATATGTCAGGTTAATGAAACAAATACAGCTTCACATTTATCAAAGTTCCATCAAAAGTGTTTTTTTATAGCTATTCAGATCCAAATGGAGGCACCAGGCTGTTACAGATGAGTTCAGAGGAAACTGCCCTTGACAAAAGCTGCCAGTTTAATAGCTCAGAATAAGATTATAGGAAAATACAGTCTAATGGTTTGTCAGCACTGAGAGGAAGAGATCCTTTTCCTTCCAACATGCTCCCACTGATGACCTTACTGCTACCATGAGGTTGGCTCTGCCATTTACAGGACCCACCATGAGCCGTTCATCTCGCTAACTCAGGAGAGATCTTACCTATTAGAGGGTAGGAGGGAAAGTAGATAGTGTTGCAGCTGAAGCAGGGTCTGCCTATGGGTCTTGAACACCAGAACTGGTGTAAGGGAGGAAGATGGCAGTTGTAATCAGGAGGGGGCGGAAGGAATGAGATTCCTTCTCTCTCCCTCTGCCTCTTTGGTTTTGTTACGAGCTTTTATGGTACCTTAACCTTGCCATGTTGTAACTGAAGATCTGAGTGTTTCTTGCATGCTTCTGAGCAATGCCAGTAATCTAAAACCTAAACTGGCTGTTTAATTTCAGTCAGTCTTCGTGAAAGACACCAGAGTTGTACACTAATGTCAGTAAGGAGTTCTTCAGGTGTAGCTGTAGAGACAGAAGGTAGTTTCTGCTCTGCTTTCTTAAATGCTCGTTCTTACTGGTATTACAGGTATGTGTCTACCTCACAAGCTAATTTTTCAGAGCTTAGCAGATGATTTTGATTAAGAGCTTACGTAGCACTTTTTTGTAGTGGAGATTCCACAGGTACAGAGAGTAATTTTGGTTTTTGTTCCTCCTTCTCCTTTAGGTGAAAAGGGTACAGGAAAATCCACCCAAAAGCCATTGCATTACAAAAGTTGTCTGTTCCACAGGGTTGTGAAAGATTTTATGATCCAAGGAGGTGATTTCAGTGAAGGTAGGATGTGAATCTTTGAAGAAGACTTTAATGCTGATGTGATAGAATATTGCAGGAGTTCTGTGTAGTGTCGCTTACTTATATTAATTATTCTCTGATTCACCTGCTTTTTTTCCTTTTTTCTGTGTGAGAACCTTTGCATGTAAGCATATATATTAATATATATATTATACATGTGCATGCACACACAGACACTTTGGCTCTGTGAACTCAGTGGTCAGAGTACTAAGTACTTTCCATTGCAAGGTTTAAATGCGAGGGTAAAATATCATATAAGCTGCTGGGAAATAAAGAAAAAAGGGAGAATATAGCAGAATACATGGGAGAGTACTTTCTTGTTTTCCAAGTTTGCTTTGGGACTATAAAGATGCATCTTGATCTTCTTTGCGTATCTTGAAAAACAATGTCAGTGACTTGGATGCAGTTGGATCAGTATTTTGTATTACGAAGCACCTTCCACATAACATGACTCTCAATTACTACTACAAGTTGTAACTGTCACTTTTTCTCTTTCAAGGAAATGGCAGGGGAGGAGAATCCATTTATGGTGGCTTTTTTGAAGGTAAGAGTTCTGTCACTGGTCTATTTTGCTGTTATCGTAAACAATCTCCTTTCTATTCTGTAGTCTCTGTTCTGTAAATCTGAACTCCATTGTTTCTGTTAAGATTTTGTCTGGTCTTACAGGCCTTTGACTGTCCAGTTTAGGTTAGGTTATTTTACTTTTAAGATACTATGCTGGTTTTGTCTGGGATAGAGTTAATTTTCTTCTTAGTAGCTAGTATGGGGTTATGTTTTGGATTTGTGCTGAAAACAGTGTCGATAATGCAGGGATGTTTTCACTGTTGCTGAGCAGAACTTAGACAGAGTCAAGGCCTTTTCTGCTCCTGACCCCGCCAGCAAGTGGGCTGGGGGTGCACGAGAAGTTGGGATGGGACACAGCCGGAACAGCTGAGCCCAGCTGACCAAAGGGATATTCCAGACCATGCAACATCATGCTCAGCATATAAGGCTGGGGGAAGAAAAAGGAGGGGAGGTACATGTTCAGAGTTACAGTGTTTGTCTTCCCAAGTAACGGTTACACGTGATGGTGCCCTGCTTTTCTGGGGATGGCTGAACACCTGCCTGCCCATGGGAAGTAGTGAACGAATTCTTTGTTTTGCTTTGCTTGTGCACGTGGCTTTTGTTTTACCATTAAACTGTCTTTATCTCAACACGTGAGTTTTCTCACTTTTACTCTTCCAATTTTCTCCACCATCCCTCCAGGGGGGAGTGAACGAGCAGCTGTGAGCTGCTTAGTTGTCAGCTGGAGTTAAACCACAACGGATATGAACCTTTTTAATTAATGAAAAAATTAAAACCAAACTCCTTTTTATTTGTTTGTTTTACTAGATCTACATTTTTATAACTGTTTGTAAACATACACTTTTGGGTTGAGCAGCTAGCTAAAAGTTGGGGATTGTCTTTTGCAGTGAAAAGGAGAAAGGCTCAATGGAGTCAGGTTTCCTTGCAAATGTTTATTTAAAAGAAAGCATAAATCCCTGCTTTCCTGAACCCAAAAGGAATTAATGATAAAGAGGCCATCAGTTTTCTCACAGGCCTGGTTCATTTTCAGTCTCTGTTGCAGAAGAAGTACCTCTTCTGCACTCCAGTGTGTTTCTCAGCCTGTTAGTCTAAAATGTAGTGGAGCATCTCGGTGTTTCTTGGAGTGGTTTTTTGTATTACACCTAAACCCGTGTGCTGGCTAGCTTCCACCTGTAGGAGTGGTTACACTTCTCTCTCCTCCCTGCCACTTTTAACACTGGTTCTTGTCTGAGCTTGCAGCAAACAATGAGAAGAATTATTCTCTATTTCAGTAGGGCCAGGCCGCATTTTTATATCAGACCTTGAGTTGAATCAACAGTTTGCAACTGCCAGAAGAGGGAGGAGGCCTTACCTTGCACTTACTCGCATTCAGATCAAACCTTCAGCTGATTCAGCTTGCTAAAATGCCCAAAGACTGTTGCAGCAAAAAAAAGTACTTATTTCCGTATTAGTGAGTGGACTCAATTCAAAAATTTGTCAAGCATCCGAACCAACACAAATGAGTAGCTGGGTTTGAGGAAACGTACGGCTGGGAGAGATGGAAGGAGGAGCAAAACCTTCTGGCAGTTGCAAGCTGGCAGTTCAACTCACCCATAGTATGAAACTGAATTCATGGGAGTTTTTGCTTTTGTGGATCTCTTAACCAGCTCACCATAGGATTAGATTGACACTTGGTGCTGTGCCAGATAGCAGTTGTACAGGTGACTGGAGAATGAGTGGGACTGTCCCTTTCGCTGCCGGTGACACTGTGTGGTGTGAAACCACAGCCTTACATACAGCATGCTTTTCTTCTTTGTTAATGCTTGCTCCTCTGTATCTAAACAATATTGAGCAAACTTCCTCTGTCTGAAGAGTTTGGGTCCCCAACAGCCTTTATGCTGTTTTGGGAGTGAGATAGGATAATCTCTTATAGATGTCTTAAATGAAGAATAGTGATTACATTTCACAGTTTCATTGGGATTTAGTTTGAACTGTTACAATTATTTTCTCATCAGAGGTAGGATTCATTCAAGTTAAACTTATTTTCTTAATGTTCAGTTTGATAAGTTCACCTGGGTGTCTGACAGACAAACAGAAGTTGTTTGGGATTGCTATCAAACTGGATATCTATGTGTATTAAAAAATAATAAAACAGCAAAACTGCCTGAAAATGAGAGGGTTCTTAATAGTTAGTACACAGCTAAAAAGCTTCTGCTCCAAAGAGACAATGATCAGTATGTTCAGAATGGAAAGTGCAACAACTTAAAGTGATGAGGTCTCTGCTAATGTTGGTAGGAAGCAAATCTCTTGAACAGCAATGCTCAATTTTTTTTGGTTTTTTTTAGGCTATAAACCATTAATTCATATTTCTCCTTATTAAATTGCATTATTTAGAATGGAAGGAATAACATAGTAAACGAGCAGCTATTATTTTGAATCTCTTTTTAATACAACTTTTTACTGAAATGACTAGCAGATTTATTTAATAAGGATGAGCTTACTTAGATTATAGCATTTATCTAAGCATATGTGGTATATTTGTAGTAACTGAAAACACTTTCTTTAGATGAAAGCTTTGCTGTAAAGCACAATAAAGAGTTTCTCCTCTCAATGGCCAACCGAGGGAAAGATACAAATGGTTCACAGTTCTTTATGTAAGTATTGTACTGTCCTGAAACGTGTGTGGTGTTTGCCATTTGTAAGCTCCAAAAGTAATCCTTTTAAATATTGAAGACTAGCTCCTGTGCAGACCCAAAGTTGATGGTTTTTCCCAAAGTTGCATGAAAGTAGCCATTTTCCCAGTGCACTAGCCAGCCCAGCCCAAACCATGACAGCTGTTTAGGGAGCCTGACTGTTTTTATCACTTTTGTGTTTAGTGCTTGTTGTCTGTGCAGAAGAGCTTTTGATAGTTTTCAGTAGCTGTGTTCTAACTTGGGCAATACAGCAAACCTCTTAGTTCCTTGTAGGACTCTTACCAGTTTCTTCTAGTAAGTGTTGTCTGGAAGGAAGCAAAACAGCTCTGGGGGATCTTAATAGTAGTAGAGGGTTTTTTTTCTTGTCACAAAATAACTTACCTATGTAGTCTTATTTGCAGTTAAAACTTAAATTCTTAAAATGCATTGCAGTAGGCTCTTAAATCTAATTTATCTACAGAGAACATAATTGAAATACATCACTTGCCCATGTTTCATGGTGAGTTGTGGATGTCACTTACCATTAGATCCTTATTTTGGGATTTTTGACTGTTCATTACTGTAATTATCCCAGTTTTTTACTTCTGCCATGGCTGACATCTGTATGCCTTAGTAACGCTAGTGTAGGGGAAAGCTGAGAGAAAGTCAGTTCCACTTCTCTGTGAAATAATCTGTATATACAGGTATTTTTTTCTTCCTTTGATTTCTGATTATTTTCTTATGTATAGAAGGTTTTTTGCGGTTTTCCTACTGTGAGACAGTTGCCTTAGTTTTTAAATCTGTTCCTGGTAGTATTTATGTAATTTAGTAAATAGAATACTTATTATGTCCTATATGAGGGTGCTGTCTAAAAATGTATGTGCACTTTGTTTGTTCAGTAAAATGTGATAATCGAGGTAATGAATTGAATAGGTAGTTGTCATGGTTCGGGCGCCAGGAGGAGCTGTGCTTACCAGTACTGGGCTGGACGTTCAAGACTAGAAGAGGCTCAGCTGAAAAGTAAAATTACTGAACAGAAAATTGATTCTGTTTTACCTCAAACCAGGACAGTAGTTTAATAAATAAAACATTAAATAAACTGCACAAAAACTTAGAATAATATTTATTAGTTTTAGTCAGTTTTATTAGTTCACTCAAAATAACTCTCACCTTTATATGTGTATACGACATGCTTCAAATGCTGACTGCTTTCCACTAACACTGACTTTGTTTTTTCTCTTTAAAATCTGGAAACAACAGAACGACTAAACCTACACCTCACTTAGATGGGTAAATATCTCTTATCTTCTTAACGTTTATTTGGAAAGTGCCTTGAGGAAACTAAGTACTAAGAATTCTTACTTTTGTTTAAATTCTTCAGACATCATGTTGTGTTTGGACAAGTCATCTCAGGTCAGGAAGTTGTGAGAGAAATAGAAAACCAGAAAACAGATGCATCTAGTAAACCATACGCTGAAGTACGCATACTGAGCTGTGGAGAGTTAATTCCAAAATCCAAAGGTAAAGTTGAACTGTACATTTACATAGATGCAAACTACGAGGTAATTTTGCTCATTTTCTTCCCTGTTGATTTCTTACAAAGATATTTAGAAACTTACTTGTGAAGGTTGGAGGGGCATTTGATGAATAGGTGAATAACATTGCAGTACAGTTTGTCTTCTAAAAAAACTTAAAAGGTGTTGATGCATAAGACATAAAGAAATATCATGTATGCTTTCTTCAAAGCTTCTCCTGTCTTGGATTTCCTTATACTAGCGAAATTTTAATACAAAGCTGGCAAGCGCTTACGCCGTAGAAAGTAGAGTGCTGTGTTAACAAGATTGATGGCAGTCTGATTTTATTTGATAACTGCTGCTTTTTTCGCAGGTATTGAACTTACTTCATGATTCTTTCAGGTAAATCTTCAGAACAGGCAATTAGAGTAGAAAAGCTTGGAATTGCCCTTTAGCAAATATCTTTTCTAAGTTACTATAAGAGATATTCTTAAACAGGAATACGACAGAACCTGCCTTTCATTCTGGAAGGGGTGCTCTGCTTGATCATTCCAGAGCTGAACATGGCACTGGAGATGGGATTCTGCTTCTCTTACAAAATAATGCTCAATCTAAGATGTTGCTGCCACTCTGGAGAATCTCATTAGAGGAAACCCAGGATGCATGTTTGGTAGGAGCTATGATAGGGATCATCATGCTTTTTCATTCGTAGCACCTTCTGCTGATACCTACTGTGAAGGGTTGCACCGAGGATATTGAAGCACAAGACAAGAATAATTGTTTCTTTGGCCTAAGGAAAATACAGGCATTCAAACTTGAGCTTCTTAGTTTTTCCTCTCCTTTTTGATGCAGTTCCGTGTTCACCTGTTGTGATGTCTAGCAGAATGACTTTGGAGTCTGAAGTGATCTCTTCAATACCTCAGAATTCCAAGCAAAGTTATCTTATGGCTCCTGACTTCTCAAAGGTTCTAGAACTTCTTAGATTCACTCATAAGTCACCCTGTGTGTTAGGACATAATTTTGTTTTTCTGGACAGTACTCAGGAGCATGGTATCTGTTAGAAAGCGCATGGGTGGCGTAGATTTGACAATAAAATAAAACAATACAGATACAGAATGGGTGAAGCTAGTGGGTGAGATACCTTCTCTGTATATATGTCTTCCTTGGTTTGCCACACTCCTTTTTTAGTCCGGTCTAGAACACTTGAAATTGAACGACTAAATGGAAGTTTTGGCACTGAGCAGTCTGATGACTTAAAGCCATTATGCAGGGCTTTAAAGTACCTGTCATCAAAAGAGCGAATAAAATAAATACAAAATGTTTTTTTCCTTTAACGTCTCTTAAAAGAGAACAGGCTTCTGGAAAGATCTGACTGTCTGGTCTTACCCATTTGTCTGTGTCCGTGTACCTCTTTGCCTCTACTGCTGGGATCCTGGAGGCACTGCTTCCTGTAGATGGTCTGCTGTGCCATGGAGGGAAATTGATGCCAGGGCGATGGGATAGCCCACTCAACTGACTAGGAGGCACAGTGCTAGATAATGGTGGGCAGCAGGAGTGTTTGCAGAACAAGAGGCCTTAGGCACCAGCATCGGGCAGCTAAATTATAAAAAAAGAATCCCTCTGGCCAAGTGGTATTCTTTGTAGAAAATCTTAATGTTCCAGGGAAAATCCTGAAAGCTGGGAGGGAGGGGGAAAAGAATAAAGTTAAGTGTTAAGCCAGTATTTAGAAAGGTCATTGTGGACTAGCTAAACTAGTATAATTCTCAAGAGAAACTGTGGAACAAGTAACATTAATGTTAGTTTTCTTAAAGACAAAAGGGAGTTTGATACTAGTTAACAAAGTTTTGCACAAGGGGATCTAGTCAAACAGGGCTGGCTGCATTGTTTGAGATCGTGACTTTGGTTAATCGAAGGTATATCTGGCATGTTTTCAAGAATGTAAGACGCTGACATCCTGATTCAAAAACAAAACCAAAAAAATTAAACGGCTGTGTGCATTGGGGAGTTTTTAACGAGAGCTTCTAATGAAGATTTCTCATTAAAAGTTTAGGGGATTCTGCACACAGCGGTTCTAGGCTTGATTCATGGTCTTCATTGGTGTTACAGATGTCCCTGTAGAGTCACTGCTCATAAAAGTGTGCTTTCTGCAATTAAGGCAGATTATGGCTGCCTTCGTAATTCATCAAAGAGCAATATTGTAATTAGGTCATTCTATCAGTACAATTTCTTTAAAAAAAAAAAAACACCACCGAAATATCAGTACAAATTACCAAGCACTGGTGCAGAGTAAAGTTACACATTTAGGAATCATGAAATATCTATGGAATAAGAGCAGTCTCAGAAAGTGGTGATTCTGGTAAGTCACGTCTTACCTGGACTTGTGATTCGTGTCTCCTCCCTTTCCTCTTTTCTTACCCATGCAATCCCTAGAGTACTCATTTCTTCTGCAAGCTCGTTACACATCATTGTCAGACCCTCTCCAAGTTATGGTAGTGTTCCCTAATGCATATATCTGAGGACTGGATTACTGTGTGTAATTGTCATTGTAAGAAACAGTGGGTCCTTAATCAAGCAGTGAAAGACATAATAGGAACCCATGGCAAACAATTGAGGCAAAACACGTACAAAATAGAAAAAAAAAAAAAAAGACCTGATACTCCGGACAGCAGGGTGATTAAACACTGGAAAAAATTATTGGGGAAAATATCTGTCTAAATGTCCTGAAGTAAAGGACTGCTGTAGTCCAACACAGGTTATTAGACTTAATGTAAGGTAATTATTTGGGTGTCACTTCTGTGAGTTACAAGATGAGATCATCTCTTCTGACTTTTGTGCTTGAGCTTGACTGCTTTCTGTCCAGATCATTTCTTCATTTCAAGTCCAGGAGTCTGATATCATGGGGCTAACGTGAGACTTGCTACAGTCTGAGAGTACTTGGCTGTGCCATGCAGCGTGATCATGTAGTTCATGAAGTCTGGCAAATACTATAGGTCACAGTGAATGGAGTAGGAAGTGATGTATCTATTTCAGATGTGGTCTGATAACGAGCTGGAACAGTTGGCCTGCAAATGGAAGGCACAAGTTCTTTCTCGCTGACCTTCATGTTGCAGGATTGGTTTCATTTGTTGTTGCGATCTGTAATTGGCCAGCACCAGGTTGGTTCAGTATTTGAAATAGCATTTGCTGCTGGACAGAGATAGTTAGAGGTCACCAGAAAGTATATCCAAAACCTCTTGCCAGATATTCTCTCTTTGCTGTGTAAACAGTTCTGGGCCTTTTGGTTGGTTTGGTGTCTCTTCTGGTTTTGGATTGTTTTTTTCCTCGTCGTTTCACTACCTGCCACGTGATTTCCCAACTACATCTACCATTGATGTTGTTTGCTGCATGTTAAGAATCACATTGTGTTTGAGGTAGTTGCTTTCTAACGCAACTCCATTTCTATCTATTAATTACTCATTTTAAAGGAGTAACTGTAACACACCCAAACTTGATACAAGAATGCAGGTAAAACTGTCACAGGTAGTTTTTAACACACTTAAAACAGATGCAGGAGGGAGAAAGTACAGGAAAAAACTGCATTTATAGATGCCTTGTTCAGACATTTCTGAAATGGAGCTTGGAGAGGTGTTTTGCCTGAAAACATGTACAAAACAGTGTAGTGCAATATAGTGTTTTTTTTGAATGGGCCAAAAGCTAAAGCATTGAATAGATAAGTATTTGAGAGCATTTTGGTGTTAGAAATTACTTAACTTTTTTAGTACTTTTTGTGTTCGCGGCATTTAGAGTTCAAGTGAGATCCCTCTTTTTGTTTGGGTGTCACCAGGCCTATATGACACCAGGCTCCTTTGATTGAAATTTATTTGGAAACTGTTCAGTTTTCTTTTATAAATACATATTTATAAATACATAAATACATACAAATACACTCAGTGGACATATATGTATTTATACAATCAAAACCGGATATAAAATATTACAGAGACTTTTGTTAAATACAGTGCTTCAATAAGGACATTGAGCAAAAGTTTGAGAGAAGAGACCAGGTATCTTGGTCTGGACCAACATGGGAAGTTAAAAAAAAAAAAAAAGACCTGTCTTTTGGAAGCATTTTGCAAGAAGCTCTAAAAACATCTGTTGAGAACCAGCTGATTTCAATCAGCAGGCTTTCCTAAACGGGTACGACAACTTGCTAGTTTATATTGCACCCAGGAATGACCAGGAGACTAATATAATCTAGGAAGTACAGAGGTTGTATTTTACTTGGTTGTCAGGCTTTCGTTAGTCTGTGTCAAATGAGACTTGTGAATAAACACATAGAAAATGCCATGAAAAAAGTCACTTTAAAAGTCATACAGGAGTGCCTTGTGTCTGTGATACTAATCTGAAAAATTAATGCCATTTAGTGCAATGGGGCTAAATATGTAATTAAGGACTAGCCTGCTCTTTAGCAGGGTTCCTTTTCATACTAGGTGGTGGTTAGCAAGTTATTTGTATCTTTCTGTTCAAAACAAAAAAATGCAAAACAAACAAAAAAAAACCCCAAACAACACACGATGAGGTGGAGTATTAGGACTGTTCTCGGAGCATGGTTTTACTTAGCAGGAAGGGTGAGCTAAATTCAGTGAGTAATCAGTGTAGTCTGTGTTCAATTTTCTGTGAAGTCAGGTTAGACATCAAGCTGAAGAATTTTATTTTTTTTATAAACACTTCCTAAATAAATTTTAAATGATTCTTCATATGTAGCTTATGTTTTATAAAACATCATCTGAAAATTTACACGGTTCTACAAGTTTTTGACAGTATAAATTTGATACTTTAGAGCTTTGTAAATACAAAATGTTGGGAATTCCTTACAGATTTCTAGACATATCCTTTATTGTATTTGGGAGAAACAGTGTTTTCTCCAAAATTTCAATTTGTTCTTAAGTATTTTGATGAAGTAGTCTCATGACACGGTTACAGGAAGCTCAGGCAGGTACTAGATAAGTTGATTTTTCTGAGGCTTATTTAGAAGTGTTTGATATTAAAATGTGTCTTTGCTATTCTGACTTAAAGCCAAGAAAGAAGAGAAGAAAAGACATAAATCGTCTTCCTCATCCAGTGACTCGGAAAGTTCAAGTGATTCAGAATCATCTTCTGATTCATCATCGGATTCTGAGAGTGCTTCGGAGGAGAAATCTAAAAAACGAAAAAAGAAACACAAGAAAAATTCCAAGAAACATAAGAAAGAAAAGAAAAAGAGAAAGAAAAGCAAGAAAAGGTTAATTTTGACACTTGTTTTGTTACATGTGCACCGTACAGTACCATTTTTCTTGTCCTATAACTACAGAATAGTATTCTATAACTAGTGAAGTAGGTATTTTGAAGTCTGGGAGACAATCGGTTTCTGTTCACTAGCTTAATTTTTTCTGATGTGATGGCAAAGGACAGTGTCCATGTGCACGTGTGCTGCAGCTTGTAAAGGAGCGAAGGAATGAACTAAGACTTACGTATATTTGGCCTGAAAAGTTGCAGCAGTGCTTGGTTTGAAATAGGTGGTGGTAGCTTGTTTCCCTAAATTGACTTCTGTGCAATTCAATTTAAATTATGTGCAGTGGGACTTAGGAGAACATAGTATGCAGGAATAAAAGCAAAACTAAACAAAAAATTCTGAAATTAACATACTTAACGTTATTTCTGTGTGATGTACCAAAAGTCTTGCAGTTTCACTGGAAGATAATAAAACTCAAAAGGTACCCTTGCTTCTGAAAACGTTATTTCTAATCTAATAGTTTTGCTTATAGCTCAATGTGAGGTATAAGTTGTCAGCGCAAGTCACATTTTTCAACGCTAGCAGTAAAATGTAAGAAATAATCACTTAGGGCAGTGCTGCCTAAACATTGTTTCTGTGGGACTAAGCCCATTTCACACAAGTTTGTTTATACCAGCTGCTTGGAATTACAATAGTTTGTAGCCAGTTATAGCTGCTAGTGTAAAATCTGAATTTAACTCTCCCCATAGTGTTTTTAAAAGAAAATACTTTTTTTTTTTTTAACTGTATCTAAATAGAGAGTAAATGTATGTTTAGTGTTGCACCATTGGAATTCATAGATAAAAAATGTTGGTCAGAAATCTACTGCCGTTGGACATTTTGCAAAGGTATCATGGGGGGAAAGGTCGCTTCTGAAATAGCGCTGTTTCCTGAGTTTCTTGTGGTATCGTGTATTGAATTAAGAGAATTTCTGTATTACTTGGATAGATTGAAAGGTCTTCCCGCATCCAAATAACTCACTTTTAAGTATTTTTTTTTTTTATATACAAAAATAAAGCTCATCCAGTGAAAGTGAGGATGAAAACCCTGAAGCACAGCCTTTATCTACTGTCCGTCCTGAAGAAATTCCTCCTGTACCTGAAAACCGGTTCCTGATGAGGAAAAGTCCTCCTAAAGTAGATGAGAAAGAAAAAGAAAGGAAAAGCAGAGAGAAGGAAAGAGAAAGGTAATACCTGTTTTGAGTCCGACTACATACTGACAGTGGTATGGTCACGTTACCAGTTTATAATGTTAAATGAGTCCTTTCCCTATTAAATGGTTCTATGTTGTGAGCAATGCTGGATGAAAAGTGGATTTTTCAGTTTATTGGTAAGTGTTGTCTTTGTCCTAGAACAAAGGCTTAGTTTTTGAAAATGGTTTTAGGGAGTGAAAAAATTAAAGTGACCAATTCGAGAAAAAGACAGTAAAATGCAGTGCGATTTCATTTAGAATTTATTGCAGCTGTCCAGTCTGCATCCAGAACTTATTCTTCCTTCAAAAATGGGAAAAGCTGGAAATCTTGTAAAATATTTTGCGGTCACAAAATCTGAAGTTTTTACTGTGTGGTTGTTACTGTTTGCACTGACAATAAAAAATAAAATTAAGTGTGTGTTTTCCTTTAATTTCTGAAGAGGTTTTAAAATTGGTTTTATTTTGTCTTTCCTTCTTTCTTTGATGTTATACATATCACTTTTTTAAAATTATTTTCAGCAATCTATCCAATTCACAGTCAACGTACCAGAGGAGGCTGTTAGTGACCAGATCTGGAAGGAAAATAAAAGGAAGAGGACCAAGGGTAAATATTTACAATCTGTTCTCCAAAATAAACAAGGTGGTAGCACAGTGTTACTGCTGGTGCTACTCACCATTTTCATTAGGATGGTTGATTTAAAAAAAAAAAAAGCAGGATTTATGGTGCATCGTAATTGATTTGGGGACTGAGGTTTCAAGGAAGACAACACAGAAAACTAAATTAATTTCCTGTTCGCATACTGGGTTGATTTGACAGAGAAGGGGGAGAAAAAACAGAAAATGCTTTCTTTGTGTTACTGTAGTATTCTGTGAAGTAGTGAACGGAATTAGCTCCAAAAGGGTTCTAGTGAACACCAGAACTAGTACGACATCAGTGCTGGAAATGTGGGGAAGAGACCTCCCTGTTTTGGCAGGGGAGAGCTGTCAGATTGGTTCTTCTGATTTTCTGAAGCCATATGCTATGCACTGCTTGTGGCAAATGTTTTGTGGTAACAGAAGTCTCTGTCCCTCAAATTTTTAGTAAAAACCTTAAAGAAAAAGTGTGTTTTCGTGTTGCTTGTGCACGTGTTGCGTGTGTTTTCATGTTGCTTGTCAAAGCTAAGAAGAATTTTCATTGTTAGAAAAGTGAGTTGCATTTGTGCTAATTAAAAGCAACAGGAGAAGAGCTCTTAGCAGAGTGCAAAAGCCCTGAAATAGAAATTACCTTAAAAACAGTTACTTGATCAGGCATTTTGTATTCCTGCTTTAGCTGAATGTCGAATATATTTTTCAGTAAGTTAATAACTTGTCAGTGTAAAATGGGTATATACATGTGAAGTGTCATGCTGGGTGCTGTGTAGAATCGGCCACCGGGGATAAAAATCTTGCTTGGCTATCGCGGCATATGAAATTCAAAATTACACCCAGTTTCCTCTTTTTCCCTTCAAGCGTTATCGGACACCTTCCAGATCCAGGTCAAGAGATCGATTCCGACGCAGTGAAACTCCTCCACATTGGAGGCAAGAAATGCAGAGAGCTCAAAGAATGAGAGTGTCTAGCGGAGAACGATGGATAAAAGGGGACAAGTAAGATTATTTCTTTCCGGAGCATATGCATTGAAATTTTTTTTTATACATTAAAAGTAATACCTGTCGTCTTAGATCTCTTTCAATTACAGTTACTTCCAAAAAACCAGGGTAGTGATGTGGTTATCCCATTACTTAACTGCGTGTGATTTTAATCATGCTACTGTAAATATATAGTTACTAATATAGATGACCTAATGAGATTTAAGTTTCAGTTGTGAAGCTGTCTCACTTCTGACATACTTTTTCAGAGTGGGAGGGGATTCAAAATATTTTAAAAAATTGTGTTTTCTCTCTCCAAGGAGTGAAATAAATGAAAACAAGAAAGATAATCAAAAAAGCCCAGGAAGAGGAAAAGAGAGGAAAATATCAGACCACAGACAAGTTTCTGAAAGCCCAAGCAGAAGAGGGGAGAAGGAGAAGAAAAAAGATCACAAATCCAGCAGTAAAGACAGGGAGACAAGAAGGAATTCAGAAAAAGATGACAAGCATAACAAAAGCAAGGCCAAGAGAAGAGCTAAATCTAGAAGCCATAGTAAAAGCCGAGAGAAATCAAAAAGTAAAGAAAGAGACTCTAAGCACAGTAGACACGATGAAAAGAGGGTAAGATCAAGAAGCAAAGAGAGAGACCACGAGAAGGGTAGAGAAAAAGAAAAACGTTATGATTCTAGAGGGAGAGATAAAGAAAGAAGTAGGAGCAAGGAGAGAAGTAAAAGGGCGAGCTCAAGAAGTAATGAACAAGACCATAGGAAGAGCAAAGACAGGGAGAAACGCAAGTCACGAAGCAAAGAGCGCGAGCACGCTCGAGGAAAACATAGTTCCAGCAGTAGAACAAGGGATCGAAGCAAAAGCCGAGATAGGGGTAGGAGAGGACGATCGAGAAGCAGAGACAGAGACCGCAGTAGAAGTAAAGACTATTCGAGGAATAGAGATAGAGAAACAAGAAGAAGAGGAAGATCGAGAAGCAGAGAAAGGAGAGGTACACCAGATAAATACAGAGGAAGAGAAAATAGGAGGAGGAGAGAATCAAGGAGCTCGGAGAGGGAGGAGAGTCAAAGCAGAAACAGAGAGAGGTATTCAAATAGAGAAAGTAGAAGCTCATATAAGAGGAATGATACAGAAAGCCAAAGGAAGAGGCGTTCAAAAAGCCGTGAAAGTAGCAGTCCTGAATCCAGTAAAGATAAGAAGTCTAGTAGAGATCAGGATAGAAGTCCAGACTCAAAAAAGAGAACGAGTAGCAAAGAGAGAGAATCAAAAAAATCATATTCACGCAGCAGCAAAGAAAAGGAAAAGACCAGATCCTCAGCAGAAAAAGAAATAAACCAAAAATCAAAGAGTCAGGAGAGAGATCATGCCCCTAGTAAGGATAAAAAGTCTGATCATGAAACAAGTCCTGGAACAGATGACGACAGGCACGGATGAGTTTGTGGACTTAAATGTTTCCGTTGTCTCAAAGTTTTAGAGACATTTTGGGGAACGCCTTTTTTTAAGATGTGGACTTCAGTTTGGTCTTTTGATAATCTAAAACCTGGATCATTTGTACTGCTAAAGTTTTAATAAACTTGAAATGAAAACCGAATTATATGTGTAATACAGCGTGCTGTGTTTTAAGTATTTCATTGGGTTCTGTATCCTTGTGTGTTGGCAGCTAGAAAGGTAACTTCTGTGCCGCATTTGTTTTTTACCTGATGAACTTAGTTTAGTGCAAATAACGGCTGCCTGGGAAGAAGCTTGTTTGGTGCGCGAAGAAGAAAGCTGCAAGTATGCCACATGTCATCTTAAGGCTAGGAGAATGGTTCAAGGTGGCCATGGCCCCAGTGTTGCCACATCGTTATTTCAGTAGGTATAAGTCCTAAGGAAAGTAATTTATAGAGGAAAATTACGGGGCTTTTTTTGTAATCACAAGGTGAACTATTTGAAGTAAATCTTCACTGTTTGTGCTGCTGTCACTGCCAAGAGTAGAATTCATTCATGCTGTAAGGCAGTCATCTGTGTTTGGGAGTTCTTTGTCCCAAAATGAAGTTTTTTGACGTGCTTATCAGTGTAGTTTTTACTCTTTGTAACCTACTCTTTCTTTTCCATGTTTTCATGTTTGCCTACTGCAGAAAATTCAGCTTGGGTGCTTCAGACTACCCTGCCTCGGTTGCTAATTAATGGATGCACAGAGATGAAACAGATTACCAGAACTCACAGTGGGTGTCAGAATAAGGAACCAGGAAATCCTTTCTGCTCTTGCTGCTTCTTAGCAGCCGGTGAGAGAACTAGCGCAGTGCCGCAGTTTTTGGGGTAGCTGAAGCAGAATTTCAAGTAATGTTGTAAGACAGGTTCTTAATTTTTTTAAAAACAAAAATTTTGCTTTCTTCCCTGCATCCCCTCACTCTAAAGGCTGTACTGTGAGTTCCTCCTCATTCTCTACTCTGTGTGTATCTTCCTTAAACCAATTCCCTCCCTTTTCTGCTTGCCTCTAGCTTCCCCCCACCCCCCATTTCTTTCTCACCTCCACACCTTCATACAGGAGAAAAGGAGGTTGGCTTCTGTTGCTGCAGGAGTGCTCACAGGTGTGCCATCACCAAAGAGCAGCCGTTACATGAACTGTTCACGCCAAAGGCTGGCAAACCCTGAAATTCCTGAAGAGGAGTAACAAGCATTAACATGAAGTTGTGTCAGAGTGAAACAATGTTTTAATAGTTGATTTTTTTATATTTTTTTGGGCAGATTTTTGAGTGTATGATGTAACTTGTTCTTACTGTCTTTGTTACGAGTTTGTCGACGTTTTTGCGGTATGACCCAGTGATCAGTGTGTGTCTGCGGCAGATGAGCAGAATTGCTGAGACTTGGCTTGCCGTTGTGATCCAGGCAGTTGTTATTCTAAAGGAAAATGAGTAGTTATGCCTTGAAAGCCAAAGAAAATACAGGATTGTGAACAACATAAGCGACCTTTTTACGGAAAGAAAACTAGAGGTACGTAGTGTTACTTTTTAGCAGAATAATTAGTGGAGCTGCTTTGGCTGTCAGCTTTACTTTTCCCATGTTTTAGTATGAATTTGGCGTTGCAGTGGTCATTCTATGCAGAATGCGTAAAAATGTTTCCCGAGCCCGCGTGTGGGTGGATGATACAGCTGTTTTTAAGAGTTTATAGGAGAGACCTGAAGACCTGTGTAGCAGACCTGTCCTGTGCGAAGCCACTCTGAACTCCGTATGACTTAGAAGAAGTTGTTGTCCTATTTTGGGGGACCATAGTAAGAAAAAGCGAGGAAGTTAGGCTTAAGAGAAATGCATGGCAGCTGGGACAAAGGCTTCTTCGGTGCATTTATACTGTGCTAGGCATGCCACGTGCTTCAGAGCCTCATTTAAAAACTGTTTGCAATGTTCTCTTTCTATTTTTTTTATGGAGCTGACGCAAGCAAACGATTGCTGAAGAAATATGTTTGCGCTACTCACGATCATGCAAACAAACAAAAAAACCCCCTCAACTATTTTGACCATGCTGTAGAAGGCGGGGGGGGAGGAAATGCAAACAGTCAACAATAAGGCAATCCATAGGAATAGTTAAAAAACATTACAAAGTCTTTAAATTAAAATCTCCAAACAGAGATTATATCCAATTGGAGTTTGCAGTTGTGTGTAACTAGTTATTTCAAAAGACGCACTTGTACACCCTTTCATATGGAGGTTTTTTTTTTCTTTCTTACGGTTCAGAAAATTATTTGTACAAATGAAACGAGCTCTAATTCTTTCATAGCATGTTAAAATTCATCTGAGTTGGTGGCGCGAAGCTCATTGTTTTTACTGTACTTTGTAAGTAGCTGGTTACTTTGAGTTGCACATGTGGGATACACTTGATGAGTGCACGCCTTGCCTGTATGCTATTCGATGGTAAATTGCTTTGGAGCCCATCGCTTTGTTTAAACTGAAACAACAATTACGGCCTTGTAAGAGGGAGGATTTGGTGGATCGGTACTTTCCTTTATCAAACCGGAAACTGAGAATGCCAATTAAAAATTCAGTGGGACTGTCCCGCGGACAGCAAGATGTCCCCAAGCGCCAGTGAGCTCTTCCTGTCCCAGAGCCATTTCTTCCCTCAATGGCACGGCTTTCCTCTTCCCAAGGTCACAGTAACCGTCCCGTGCTGTACTCCCCGTGTAGCTCGATGCCGTCTTTGCCACCTGCGTGACAGGTCGTTGCCTTTTGGCTTGGAGAACTGCAGTGGAAGCGTATTTGAACGCAATACTTAGGTGTACCGGAGGTAACCAAAACAATGCTTAACGCTCTTTCCTCACCAACAGGGTGGGGAAAAGTAGTACATTTAGAGGACAGCTTTTTCTGTCCGTACCCCAGCACTGACCTTACTCCTGAGAATTTGTAAACCTCAAGACTCCCAGTAAAATGAGGGCAGGGAGGACTGGGCTCCCTGGAGGCTAGACTCTCCCTGGAGACCGGGCTTTGTAAGCATACGTTTAACTGAATGTACAGCCCTGAAATAGTTTCCAAAAGTTAGACGTGCATTCTCCGTTGTATTGACAATAAAAACTGACATTTTACTAACACCATATAGCCTATGTATACATGGAATGCTGAATTTAGTAATTGGCAGCAGCTTTCCAAACTTTATTGGAATTTTACCGTTGTTTGATGTTGGATTTTCTGGGTACTGCCATCAAGTCAGAAGCACAAATTCTTGGTGAGGGTGGGTGGATATAATGTAAGGTTATGTAGTCACTATTGCTTGTAAAAGATGTGTTGCTGTCTGATGATTCTTTGACGTAGCGATAGTGTTTCACTTGTTGGTTTGCTTGGGGGTTTTTTTAAAGCAAAGAAAAAGAAAAAAAAGGAAAAAAAAAAAGCTACACTTAGATTTTAAGCCTTTGTTCTATCCGGTTGTCAAAATTTTATCCGGAAACTTCTCACTTGCTACTGGAAATCCCGCACTACAGAATTTTCTTTGTCAGATGCCCTGAAGAACTTGCAGTAATTCCCTAACAATGTCTAATTTGTAATCTTGTCAGTCTGGCAAGTGGATTTGAGATTAATGTAAACATAAAAGAAGCAGTCCTTTAGCTGCCTTTCCTGGAACTGTTGATTTATTGTTGATTTATTGAAGCAAATAAAGTATTTTTGGACACACTTTCTAGGGGCATAGTAGACTCATTGCTTGTCTGATTGGCAAAAATGTGTATCCCTGCTTTTAGGACTTTCCTTATAATAGAAAACCAAGAGATATACATGCTATGCTTTATCAAAGACCTCTCTTTAAATCGTCTATGTATTCTCTCTCTCCAAGACTTGAAGAATTTGTGAGAAAAGGCAGTAGCAATTTAGCAGCAGCCATGAGGTTTGGGGTTGTTTTTTTTCCTTTTTGTCAACTCAGCCTGGAGGATACCAGTGACAAAATTCATCTTCACACTTCTAGAGTCAATGTGATAGAAACGTAAAGAACTGTTACTTGCGCTTTCCTTCTTTTGCCGAAAATAGTAACTTTTCTAATGCGGTATTTAACTAAATTACTCAAGAAAATGCACATCAAAAAGTCTGTGAGCCCTGCATTTTGCAAAACTTGCAGTTATGTAGCATAAAACTTAAGCTCTCTATTTTGTTGCATATGTACTTTTAGTATAATTCTTATTTCTTAACCTTGAATAATTCATGTTACTAGGAACACCGTTCTAACAAAACTTGTGCTGCATTAAAAAAAGCAGGTGAGTATTTTTGCTTTAAAAAAAAAAAGCTATCACACCAAAACAATTTTTCTTATTTTAGTATGAAATGTCACAAAAGGAATTGCAGTAATAAAATACAATAAAAGTGGTGAGCTTATATAGTAAAACTACATAAACGTAAAGGTACATTTCATTAAAGAATTTAATTAGTGTCCTTCCTTAATCAGAAAGTCATTGTTCAAATGAAACCAATAGAGTAGTTAACATGGGTAAGTTCAGAGGACAGATGTTAAACTGCTAGGTAGGATTGGTTTAAAAATTATATTGGTATTCATAAAAGTTCTAAAGCATTAAAAGGATGAAATAAACTGAACTATATGCAGCACTAATGGACTAGAAGCTTTGTGACATGCAAAGCACTTAAAAAAACTTGCTATTTTTGGCAGGAAGTTAAGCGTCTCTGCAGATCCTGTACATATAACTGTAACTGTGTATAAAGTAGTCAGTGTGCGGCTTTAGCATGCTGGATTCACTGCTAATGAAAAGAACAGCTGGAAGGATTGGACAGAAGTTAGGCCTGTTAGTTGATGATCAGTGGTAAGAGGAACTAGCTGGTAACCGGTTTCCTTCACCAGCTAAAAGGATTGTGGTTAATTGTAGGGGCGGTATTGTGTATGTAGTACTGAGCAGAGTATCTGGAAACCTCAGTCTTTTGGGACATTTTGTAATTTATAGTTCCCCAACAAGGCAGGTGATCCAGCTGTCAGCTGGGAGAATGAGTTCTTGACATGTAATGTCAAACGTGTATTGAAGTACTTCTCAGAAATAAATGCGTTTTTGCATATTTGTTAGCGTATTCCGTATGTCTGCCATGTGCGCTTCTTGCAGTATTACTTAGCGTCTTCTCTATTTAGAGTAATGTTCACCTCAAAGTCACAGGTGTGACCCCTGTGTGTCAAATCTCCAGCCTTTTATTGGACAGAGTGACAAGGTACGGTGATTTGATGTCAGGACACCACCTCTTCAGTTAAAAAGATCTGTATGTTTTCACTGAAGATGGGAATAGTCAGATTTTTATTCCATGCTAAATTGGATGATAGCATTACATTATAGATGGAATCAGAGCTTTCTACTAGAGAATGACAAATAACAGTCTGTTCATGATCTATATATTCTAACGTATAAAAATGCAGCCATGTCTACAGAATGACAAATAACAGTCTGTTCACGATCTGCATATCATAACATGCATAAAAATGCAGCCATGTAACGAAGCTGATCTTGGGTCTTAACACTAATTTTTTTGCTAGCTGCAAACTTAGATCTTGTACTTACACAAACACAACCAGTCTTTTTGTGTGTGTGTGTGGGTGAAGCAGGATAGTTTTCACTGGTTACAGAAGGACTACCTGTTCGATGATACGAATTTAAATGTAGCGGTAGGACAGCTTACAGTCAGATTAGAATTGAGTGAAAGAACAAGTTTTGCTCAAAAAGTCACCTACAGCAGTACCTGAGGCTGGCAACCTGGCTGTGCCGACAGCAGAGTGCTGAGGAGAAAGCAGGGAAGTGCTTTTCCCGTTTCCTACAGTCAGTTTAGAAACTCGAGTGATGGATACACACCGTCTTGCTGCGGACATCCCTCCCATGAGAGGATTAAAGGCTCAGCCAGTGCCACATCTCGAGGCGGTATTCCTATCTTCCACCGCATTCTCCAAAGTAAATGTAAGTAGAAAACAATCACAAAAGGTACGTTCAACGTTGATCTTATTGTTACAGACAGATGTTTTTAAACAGCTTATTCCATTTTATTATTTGCTTAGCAAGAATTTCTTTTTTAAGACAAAACGTAAGGTTTTAATTAAGCCCGGAGGCCCAGCAATACTGGAGGAGTACAGCACAGACGAACTGATAGTTTACCTTTGGTTGTTACCTCTTCACTTCCTACAAAGTGAATCTACTGCTTTGTTCCGTAATAAACTGGAGTAGTTACAGGTACAGTCGCAAGCTATGGCTGTAGCTACGGTACTTGTTTCTCGAGCTGAAGCTGAGTATGGGCAGGTTCTGGCAAACAGCACACCTTCTAACCTCCTCCTGAGTTAGCTTCAGCTCTCGGGCACTGGTAAGGTTTGCAGGCACATGTGACTTGTAAGGTGACAGCGCGGCTTCTTAGTCCTTAGTGAATACTTCTGTAGCTGTTGGATGTATTCCTGAAGAAGAAAGAAACAGAGTTTCAATCTTACTGTGTAATTACTAACTAGTGTACAATTAATTGTGTACGCGTTGAGAGGCTGTAACTGAAACTAATGCAGAACAACTTGTCCTGTAGCAATAATGCAATACGAAGCTTTACCAAAGACAGTCCAATTTCTCCCTTGTCCGCTATGCCACCGTACCAGCTGCTGGATTTGTATTTCCCAGATTTTAGTAATCTCATACCTTTGATCCCATCTCTGGTCTGCTCAGTAGCCATTGCTTCGTCCAGTACGTGTTGCTGCTTTCTAACCTTTGCCTGGTTTTTTTTTGCCTTTACATAGTAAAGGAGTCAGACCAGGTGCTATTCATTTGAGGGGGGCAGGGGCAATTATGTTAACAGAGATGTAATGTTGAATTTTATCAGACCTGCAGTTCCGGTGTTCAAGCCCTTCAGCACCTAACAGAATTGCGCATTTCTCTGCGTAATGTATTGGAGATGAGGAAACCCACAAAAAAAGAAAGCGCCCATGCTGGTTTATGCAAGACAGCATCAACCAGGTATGAATGACTATGCTTTTAAGGCTGCTTTCTAGAGAATGGTTTAAGATGTTAGAGAGAGATTGGTTAAAGAGATCAGATGGCAGGTTTCGAATCATTTATGTATCCACTTAGGTATCTAGTTCGTAATGCCAAAGGCCATGACACACCAAAACAAAAAGAAACTTTGACTGTATTAGTGGCAGTGCAGGAGTGTAAAGGGAATTACTACACACATCCCAAGTTTAACAAAGCCTATGGTACAACTTCACTTATTTTAAATAGAAATGAATTCATTTAAGATCATTCCAAAGAAGAAATCTCATACCGTCTTGCCAAACCTCTGGCCTTCACTTCAACTCCCTTTTAAATCTTAGCCTTCAGAGGTGAGGGTTGCCTGGGGTTTTGGGTTTTTTTGAGAGCTATTTAGCAGCAGTGAGTTTTCCTTCTCTCAAAGATGCACTGCTAGACCAAGGAGGAAGGTTACAGACTAGTTACAGCACTCTTCCATTCAAGAGGTACCAGAAAGGCCTAAGTTAGTAACAGGCATCTGAAAGAATCTAGCTACTGAAACAGGAAAAATTAGTTGACCTAACCCAGCCAATGACCTTTGGAAAAACTTCCCCCCCCACCCCCCCCAGGAGCACACAGCCAGTCTGTATTGGGACACGAAAATGTCCATCCTTGACAGTGCCATGGTGCCAACTTTTCTGTTCACAGGTAGCTTGTTTGCAGGTAGGTGTTCCTCTTCAAACTTCCTCAGAGCTGAGCAGTAACAGAGACTAATGTTAAAACAACTTGAACAGAATTAATAACTCCAGCCTGGAACATGGCCTAACAGTGAAGAGCGGCAGTGAGTTAACTCAGATTTCCTTAGGATATGAGGCATTTTAGAAAGCTTCTCTCTTCTGTTTCCTAGGTAGAAGCTGTGTTAGATCCATGACAACAGTACTTCCTTACGGGTACCACCCCCACGCAGGTACCAGTTATATTACTGTTGGGAGAACATCACGTTAGACCCTGGAGGCCCACGTGTTCAAACTTAAGTTGCTGCTCTACTTCCAGAGCTGCGGGATGGGTTTGGAAAAAACAGTTTGATTTAAGGCCTCCATTTCAGTCTCTGAGGGTTGCCTTACATTTCTAAGGTCTTGGCCTTCTAATAAGGCCAATACCTATTATGTTTCGCATCTGCTACAACCTCCTGAAGCAGCACACCATCTGAGAGGGTGCTTTGTTGAGCAAAAACGATGATTGAAGTTTGCTGGTCAAATTATTTCTCTAAGCATATTCTGATTTGCTAGCTATTAATTAAAACTTCAGTTAATAACTAATACAAGTAGTGATGCTAGGCATTAGATTAGAGGTACCTCTCAATTAGCAGATTCTTCCAGGTCAGCAATTTCCTTTCTTACCAGCTGCCATTCATCTCCCTGTGTTTTGTTGCCATCTTTAAATAGTAGCTGAAAAGGACCTCTGGTGGTCAGCTGGACCAACCTCCTGCCTTACATGGGACATCTTTGAAGCTTTCACGGATGGCGATGCCACCACCTCTGGCCATTCTGATCCAGTGCCATCACACTATACTCCTGGTGAAGCAGTTTTCCTGACTGCTCAGCCTGATGTTCTGTGTCACAACTTGTTACATCAACCACCTGGCTCTGCTGAGAAGAGTTTGGCTCCACTGTATGTGTAACTACCCTTCAAGCAGCTGTAAGTTGTTAATTACATCACTCCTTGGTGTCCTCATTTCCAGACTGAACGAGCCCAGCTTTCTATTTCTCCTCTGTCTGTTCAGTAGCTTTCATCTGCTTCTACTTGCACAAGGAGCTGTTCTCTTAGTCTATTCCCTGTCTCTTCTTCCTGTTTTCTTCAACATGTTGTAAACAAACTGATTTTAGTCTTATTATTCCTGCAAGCAGCTTTCCATTCTTGCCTTTCATGTAGGACAACTGTAAAAGACAATTAAGTGTTACCAAAATGCTTTGTCACTGAAAATTTTAGAACCTCAATTATTTCTTCATGTTCTTAAAACACTTGAGGGGGTTTTTTTGCCCAGTTTTATAGAAGATTACTAACTAGGGTTAGTCACTTGAAGCAAGCGCACAAAGCATGTGCATCTCCAAGTCAATGGAATAAAGTGACATCATGATTCATGATGGATTTTTTTTGATGCTGGATTTGGGTAACGAAATCCCTATTTAGCCAACGTGCTTTAAAATTACACAGGATCCCTACATCACTCTAAGTGTACTGAAAGGAAAAGTTGTTTTCTGGTACTCGAATTTGGTATTTCTGTAGATTTTCAAAGTAAAAAGGGGCTGAAACCCCACGAAAGCAGGCTGTTGACTGCAAATGCAGACATGCGTAATTTGTAGAACAGGGTGTTTCTTGAAGTTGAGTAGGAACTGAGGCTGCAATCCACCTTGTTTCTTGCTGCTGTGGAGGTAGACTAAACCCCATTTAACTCACCAATTGCATGGCAGTGAGCATGTGCAAATATGCACTTAGGGAAGCATTTGGAGCATTTTCAAGCTCTGCAGATTTCAACACCGCTTCTGCTGTAGTCAATACGTCTTCTCAAGGCTCCAGCTTCTGTGATCAAAAGACTTTATTAAGTCTCCATTCTTTCTGCTTGCTGAAAAAAGCCTGAAGTAGTAAAAGGAGCACTGGCTCAGAGAGAAGGGAAATAAATTTTTCATTAGTGAACTAAGAAAAAAAATGTAATCAGAGACGAGTTCACAAGCTAATTGCCACGTCTCTATTTTTTTTAAATATGTAATTTCCAAAATCAGTTACTCCAAGATAATTGGAGAGAACTCTGCATGACTTTTAGTTGATAGTGCAGCAATGTTAGCATTTTAGTTTAGGTCTTTGACTGTTCCTACTTACTGTGCTTTAGTTCACATTACAGAGAGATCACAAACGGGACCCTTTTGGGTGAAACTTAGAGGAAGGTGTGCTCCAATCAGTGATGGGCACTCAGCCCCGACACCAGGCTAGAGCTATTCTGAGCAAAACCTGAGACACATGCATCACGGGTGTCAAGTTCTCGGCAGCAACTTCCTCACCCCACAATCGAGCCCCTTATGGGCCACGTTAACTGACATGGGTACAGAGAGCCAGTCAGCTCCAGCCAGCCACATCCTGCTGTCCAAAACCGGCACAGCAGCCCAGACCACAGCAGGACTGACCAACCAAGACAACACCTGGGTCTGTGCTGGCTCTCAGGAGAGTTCTTGGCCCTGCCCTCAGGCACAGCTTTGAGGGGCACGCAAGCTGTGACACTCCTACAAAATGCCATCTGTTTGCTCAGTCCCTGAGCAAGCTGGGGGCTGCTGTATATTTGGCAGAACGAACATGGATGTTGTTACACCAACCACCCTTCCCCGCCTCCCCCCAGTGTTTTTTAACTACTATATATGTATACACTCTGCCACTCTTGCAGTTGTCCTGGTTATAAAGCCCACATCTTGTTCCTTCCTTAGATGCTTGGAGAGGAAAATAAAAATTATATCCAGTAACAGCACTGATTCAGTTACTCACTGTCTTTATCGCTGAAATGCTCGATCCTTATGAAAATCAGCTTCTCTCTGAGCATCGTAGTCCAAATCTGCTTGTTTTTCCTGCTGTTTTTTTGCCTGTTTTTCAGCCTGATGAAGAAAAAGGGTGTTAGCTGACACTTGTCAAACACCATCCCTTCGCACTTCTCCCCCCTGCCATATCCCATTGGCAGGGGAGAGAAAAGGGTATATTGAATAGCTGAGTGAACATCAGCATTAGCTGCTGCTCTTTGGTGACCTGCCCAGAAGATACAAGAGAGCAGTAGTGACGTGGTTAAAAAAATGGCATAATGACACAGGACAGGGTGTGATCTGCCATTGTTGATCTTTCTTATTATTATATATAATATATTATATATATCTTTCTTATTACCAGCCCTCCCAGGTAATCCTCCCCGACCAGCATGGGCCAAGTCAGCCTGGAAGAGGTTTCTGTTCCACTACTCTGAAAGGAGGCTGGTCCCCAACATCACAACAAGCACACAGGTGAAAAACAAACAAAATGGGCACATCACACCCACAGCAAGCTTCCTCTTTCTCTCCCACACAGGACATCTAGTGCTATGGGTTTAGATGCGTGCTTCTTTCTGAAGGGCCTGACAGGGTACAGCTCTTCTATTTACCATTTGCTGCATCTGAATTCTCTGTACTTCCATGCTTGCATCATGCTGTCTTTGTTTCTTGGCTTTTTCCATTTCCAAGTAGACACGATCTGCTGTCATCCACTGATTACGATCCTTCTCATCCTCTGCTTTTTCCTCTCTCTCCTTTTCCGCCTTCATCTTCAGCTGTATTTTACAAAATACACAAAAAAAGTTAACCGAGGAGCGTGCCTGCTAAGCTGGAAGTCCTATCTTTCAGCAGAAGCAGCCCTGTATCAGTGTTCTGATAAGCGCGGTCATTGTGGCTGGCCAGCGTCCAAGCCCAGGGCTTTCAGCAGCCCTGGCAGATGTGCGCCCAACGCAGAATGGGAGAGGGAGAGAGGACCCCGGGAAAGGTGGCAGTGGACCTTGTGAAACATCCTGATGCCTGGCACCAGAGGCACCAGCTGTGATCTGGGCCAAGCTCCTCGGCTGGAGTAAGCAGCGCAGAGTCTGCAAAGTGTTTGCTCAAATTACCAACAATTATAGAACCTTGCAACTCTAATTTTTTGAGAGAGGATCATCACATGTACCACTTGCACCTTTCTTAAGAAGTTAGTTCTGAAACTATAGATGGTAAATATGAAAGGCAGCTGCTAAGTGAGAACTTGCACGTGCGTCTCACGCAAGACGCCTGTGCTAGGATCTGTAGTGTTTCTAAAAGGTATTCAGAAGTACAAGTATACAACAGAAAATGGGATAAGAACAGACTCGGTTTCTTACCACAGTGGCTCTGTGTTCAGCAATAGATTCAATGGCAGCCTTTTTTTTTGCTTCTTTCTCTTTGTTTTTAATTTGGTATTCATCTTCTACCTCTGCAGCTCCTCTAGCAAGGCGATCATCTTCCATCTTCCATGCCTCATTCATCTGTGCAGCTAGTTTTTCAAAAGCTTTGTCCTTATGCTCTTGTATTAGCCTGCAGGAAAACATGAGCTACCGTAACACACCAGGATATGCACTCAGATTACCTGAGGCACTGCTCCTAACAAAGCCAGCAATCCCACTTCCACCCCCAACACCACCAATTACTACTGGAACTGGCAGGCACTTCTTCTGGACTTTCTACTTCAAGTTTTAATTACAGAAAATTTGCTTGCATCACAGAGTTCCAGTTTTGCTGATACAAAAATTCAGAGTAACATTTGTCATAAAAATTAAATTGCAAGTTTGAATCTTAACACTGAAAACTATTACCCTAGACCCACCTATCAGTCTCTGCATCTTTTTCTCTTGTCAGATCAGCCATCATTTCTTTTCCTTTAATATAAGCCTTAATCCGATCATCATCTTCGTCTTCTTTTTGTTTCTCTTCAGCTTTAATTATTTTCTGTTTGGCTATATATTCCTGTTCAAATGGAAAAGTACTTTTATGTAGAATGAGATTTTGGAAACATGAACCGAAAAAAAAATATCTAGCAGAGACTTCAGATCTAGCTTATAATAAGAGTTAGGTTGTAGCTCTTATTGTATTCTATCAGTGTAGAAGCTATAGAAGATAGAAACCCAGAGATGGCAAAGAATTCTCATGACCTACTTACCACAAAAGTAAAATTAGTATGTGGCTGCAGCCCTAAGCACAGTATCTTTTTATATTCTTTCCCCTACTTCCCCACAGGCTCCAACTGTCCTGCTCCCATCCTGTGTACCATTCACACAGCACAGACTCCGACGGGCTCAAACAGTAAGAGTCTGTAGAACCATAAAAAATGGACAGCACAAAGCATTTTGTAATCACATAGAAGTGGCAGTTATGAGTATGTATAGCTTTTATTGCATATACAAGGTTTGGGGCAAATGGGGTAAAATTTGTGTAACTGAGGTAAGAAGGCATATGGGGGGGAAAAGCAAGTAGGGTTTCAGTGGGAATTCTCTCCTCTTACTGCCTCACATGCCAACCTGCCTCGTCATCGCAGCACCTCTGCTTCAGTCTCCCTGCTCAAGCAGGCATGGGGGGGGAAACAGTAGGTGCGGTTAAGCAGGTCTTGACTAATTTTCTGAACATCTCCAATCCCAAAGGGAAAAATCAAATTAAGAAGATATTGTCACGTTCAGACTCAGGCTATTCCCTCTTCCTAACAAAGGAAAATGAGCTTAAAACAGAGCAGGTACACGGAACCTAAATCCAGTTCTGAAGTCGACGACAGTGTCCTTGCAGTCTATAGCAGACTTTTTCCATCACAGACCAGTCAAAGTTCAGGTGCCACATTACAACTTCCAAGAGGCCTTTCTCAAAAGCACAGAGGAAAGACGTGGCCTGTATCTGGCAGGGTAGGCGTATGATCTGAAGCTGCTAGCAAACCTCCTGTTGCCAGTAAACCCGTTTATTCATGGGCCTAACGCAACCACTTCACTCCAGGCAGTCAAGGTGAAACAAACATTTTGAACTGCCTGCTTTCCTGTTACTTACCTGATGCAGCCTCTGGCGTTCAACTTTATCCTCCTGTTCCTTTTCTTTTCCTCTCTGAATTTCCAATTGGTACAATCCGTGCAATCTCTGCATTTTTTCCCCTTCTCTTTTATCTTCTAGCTTGGCCAGATCTGCCTGATGCTTGTGCTCCTTTATTCTGAATCGGGAAAAGGAGTTGAATAAGCGAGCTAGGGACTGCATGAAATAATGAGCAGATACGGATTCTGCGCATCTACAGGTACTTTAACAGTAAAAAAAATGACACTTCGAAGTGAAAATAAAATGTCAGAAATCAAAAACAGAATCACGGTTTTTAAAAGGTACCTGCCAATCCTTTGTCCAATGCTCAGTCCTAGTGCAGGGCTGCTGGTTAAGCCTATACTAGCAAAAGCAAACATGACCACCATGTGGACTCAAATATTAGATTGATTTGATTAGCCTGCTTAATTGTTAGCCCACTCCCTGTACAAACTGGGCCTTTGCTACAGCACTGTGCAAGCCATGGACGCATTGTCAGCCTGTGCTAGCTGGATGCACAAATGATTCTGGGCTGAGGGAAACAGCGATAATAAAGAGTTCTGCCTCAGGGAGGCAACCCACTTGCTCTCAGTACCAAAATACAGACCGTCTTGTTTAATTTATTAGGATAGGCACCGCCACTGGCAACAAGAGACACCTGTGAAGCTGGAGAACAGTCACGGAGGAAACAGAGGGCAAGGAGACGGGTTTCCAGCCCGAGCACGGAGCGAGGAGGATCGGAAACAACGCGTTAGAAGGGGAGAGTCTCGCAGCCCAGGGCGGGGCCCGGCGGCTGCCGGGCCAGCCCCGAACGACCCCCGCCACCCCACCGGCGGGTCCCGACAGCCCGGAGCTGCCCGCGGGAGCATTTTGTTTTTATTATTATTATTACTATTTTTAACCCAAACCGCCCTCCCGAGGGCCCCGCCGGACTCACTGCTCCAGCTGCTCCCGGGCCACGGCCCGGCGCTCCAAGTAGCGGCCGCGCTCCAGCTCTGCCTCCCGGCGGGCGGCCTCCGGCCCTTCGCGGTCCATCGTCGGCCCTTCTCCGCCGCGCCCAACGCCCCCCTCTTCGGGAAGCCTGCCGAGAGAAGGAGCCGGCTCCTTACCGACAGCGAGGGCCTGGCGGTCCTGGGGAGTCGGGGCTTTTTCGGGAGAGGGAGGAAAGGCGGCCGCGGCGAGCAGCGCCGGCGGGAGCGGCCCTGATGAAAAGAATGGCGTTACCTGAGGCGCCAACAGCAGCCGGGGACAAAGGAGCGGCGGGCCGTGCCCGGCGGCTGTTATAGCGGCCGGGGAAAGGGCGGAGCGCCGGGCCGGGCCTGAACGGAGCCACATCGCCTGAAAGCTCGGGCGGTGCCCGGCGGCTGAGGCGCCTCCCTCCCTCCCTTCTTCTCTCCCTCCCGGCCCGAGTCGGGCGGCGGAGCAGGCTCGAATAGCGGCCGTCACCGCGGAGGCCCCGGCCTCGTCCCTGGGCCTGTGGGAACCGCTCTCCTCAGCAGGCGGTTCGGGAAATAGCCGTTTCGCTGTATCGAGCCCGCACCGGTAAGAGGCTGTAACTCCCCGCTCTGCCTCCGTCCGTCTGCTCCCGGCTCGGCCGCTTTTCCTCCCGCTCCTGTGGGGGTGGCGGTTTAGGCTCGGCCCGGCGCGGTTGGTGCCGCCTCTCGCACGAAACCTGCCCCCCGCTGGGCCCGCCTGAGGCTGGGCGTGTTGGGAGCTCGCCTTTGTCCACTACCTGACCTTAAAAGGTGGCCCCCAGGGGGCAGTTTTCCCGGAGGAAGGCTCTCGGCCGCCCTGGGACCTCCTTGGTCCGTCCCCCCGCTCCTTCCAGGAGTTCTTCCCTTGCCCTAGCGCCTGCTGCAGTCGGGAAGGAGGATATCCAGCTCGTATCCATCTCATATCCAGCTCTTTCACGTTGTAGGGAAGGTAGAACCAGCTCTGCTTGGCCCTCGGCTGGCAGGAGGGACCTGGCCTCTGGGGTAACCTCTCGTCTCTCTCAAAGTCCTGTGCTTTCTTCAAAGCCTGTTGCTGTCAGAAACCAGGCTTAGAAACCTGAAGGCACCCAAAAGACCCATTTTCCAAACTAAAATTATTTGTCAAGCATCCTTTGTATAAAACTTTCCTTATTTTTTTTTAATAGATATAATTTTTTTTATATATATAACTTGAGTCATTTTCTAGTTTGGCCAACAGAGGGGGGGGTAGCTGGGGGGCTGGAACAGAAGCTTGTGTGCGACAAAGAAAAGTTTCAGGTTTCTTGGACTTTGTTTTCTGTGGACGTCAGAGTGGGGGGATACCCCATTTAGACCCCAGGGCACTCATGGAGGGAGTCACTGTAGGAAGACCTAACTCTCTCCAAGGCAGGAATATGATGGTAAAATTTCAGCAAAGAAACTAAGCTTAAGGAGTGAGATGCGTGTGCGACTTTGGTGTTGGAGAGTTAAGTTGCATGAGGAATCTGAGAAACAATTTCAGATCCAGATTATTTACCGCAGGTTGAATCCTTGTTAGTCTTTTTGAAAGAACAGTCCAGCTATGTTGTTCTTGTTGCCGTGCTCTTTTTGTAGTAGCTATTTACAGCTATATTGGGACCTATTTGCCTCCTAGGTGACCTTTTAAGGACGGTGATCAAATTCTGTTTGTATTTTTGTTTATTATAACTAATTTATAGCGTGACATATGTTTTACAGAGGTAGTTGCAAAACGCTATAAAAACTGCAGCGCAAGAATTCTAACTTTCACATGTATTAGGTTGTTTTTTCTTCCCCTGTAGATTCTGTAAAGTTTTGGCTTTTTCTATTATGGGGAATACTTAACTGGAAGTGGGTTTGTGAAAAATGTGACCTTTTTGCACGAGGAATTCGTATCCTAGGCCTGAGAAATCTGGGACAGTGAATTTTTAGAATAACAAAAATATAACAGTAATAGTGAGCTTTTGGCTGGAATGGGTTACACTGATGGTCAATTACATATGCATTTCTGTCTCAAGTTTAATGAACTAACTTTCATGAAATACAAGCTGGGGACTTGCAGATTCATAGCATATATTTGATGTAGATCATTTACAGTTCAACTCTGCCCATAAGGTTCAAAAAGGTATTTTTCTGATCACATGAAAATTGCTTCTGCCTTTCCTTTGTCTCAGTATTATTTCATGTTTTTAACTTCTTGAGCAGTAGTACAGCTGTAGGGTAACTGGGTCCCAGCATCATTCCGTGCTTGAAAACTAGTATTTATTCCTTCTCTTCCTCTGGAAAATGGCCCGTGTCCAAGTCCTCTTCCATCTTTGGATGCTTTGAGAAGAGGATAAAGATGATGTGTAGTCTTGGACTCTGATTCAATTACTTGCTTTGCATAGCTCTGAAATTCGCGCTCCTTACAAAGTGCAATAGCCTCTCTCTGGGCCTCGTAGTCCAAGTCTGCTTGCTTTTCCTGCTGGTTTTTTGCCTGTTTTTCAGCCTGATGTAGAAAAGGGAATAACAAAGGTTAGTATTTCTTTTACAACATAACTATCCCTTAAAACCTAGAGAGGGTAAAAGCTTACAGGAGATCTGTGGTGATGGTAGCTGATACTTGGCAAATATCATCCCTCCCCACTTCTCTCCTCTGCCATACTCCCCACAAAAAGGGTACATTAAATAGCTGAGTGAGCATCCGCTGCTGCTCTTTGGTGACCTGCCCAGAAGATACAAGAGAGCAGCAGTAGTACATAACGGCACAGGGCAGGATGTGATCTCTCATTGCAAAACAGCCTTGACTTGCACCACTGCTCTGGAAGGAGGCTGGTCCCCAACACCAGCATATGTGGAGCATACATGATTTAAAAAAAACCACAAAAACAACAAACAAAAAACTCCAAACAAAACACAGAAAGCTTCCTCTCTCTCTCTGTTCCTCTTGGGCAGGAGCTAGTGCTGTTGGTTTAGATGCGTGCTTCTTTCTGAAGGGCCTGACAGGGTACAGCTCTTCTATTTACCATTTGCTGCATCTGAATTTTCTGTACTTCCATGCTTGCATCGCGTTGTCTTTGTTTCTTGGCTTTTTCCATTTCCAGGTAGATACGGTTCTTTTCCATTAATGCATGAAGTTCTTTTTTACCCTCTGCTTTTTCCTCTCTCTCCTTTTCCGCCTTCATCTTCAGCTGTATTTTACAAAATACACAAAAAAAGTTAACCGAGGAGCGTGCCTGCTAAGCTGGAAGTCCTATCTTTCAGCAGAAGCAGCCCTGTATCAGTGTTCTGATAAGCGCGGTCATTGTGGCTGGCCAGCGTCCAAGCCCAGGGCTTTCAGCAGCCCTGGCAGATGTGCGCCCAACACAGAATGGGAGAGGGAGAGAGGACCCCAGGAAAGGTGGCAGTGGACCTTGTGAAACATCCTGATGCCTGGCACCAGAGGCACCAGCTGTGATCTGGGCCAGGCTCCTCGGCTGGAGTAAGCAGCAATAAGAACAGACTCGGTTTCTTACCACAGTGGCTCTGTGCTCAGCAATCGATTCCATGGCTGCCTTTTCTTTTGCTTCTTTCTCTTTGCGTTTTTTTTCTTGTTCAGCTTCTTTTTTTTCGATGTCTCTAGCAAGACGATCATCTTCCCTCTTTAATGCCTCGTTCATTTGTACAGCTAATTGGCTAACGATTTTGTCCTGATGTTCCTGTTTTAGTCTGCAGAAGAACATGAGCTACCATAACATACCAGGGTACGCATCTGGGTCTGCCTGAAGCATTACTTCTACCACACTCAGCAATCCTGCTTCTAGTCTTTTCTCCTCTTGCCACACAGGCCCACCCACCTGACTCTTTTATCTCCTTATTTTCTTCCTGTTTTTTTTTTTT
>VYZM01010474.1:1411828-1425102 GCA_013398915.1 Dromas ardeola
CGTTGCCAGGCAACCTGGCGGCGGGGAGTCACGTGATGCCGGGAGGCACGTGGCGGGCGGGTAGGCGGGGCGGAGGCAGCCGGAAGCGGCGCGCGCGCAGGTGGGTCTTGGGCAGCGCGGCCGGGGGGAGGGGGGGCGGTAGCGGCTCTGCCCCGTCCCCTCAGGGGCGGTGGGTCCGCGGCCGGGACCCCCGCGGTGCTGCCGCCGCCGGGCTCACCCCCCGCCTCGCCAAAGCCCTCTGCTTCACCCCTCGGCCTAGTCGTTGGCGCCGGCGGTTGAGAGGGGGCTGCTTATGTGGGTGCGCGGCCTGCTGGCCGTGGGGCCGGCCTGAGGGGCGGCTGGGGGCTGAGGAGGCGGCGGTGCCGGTGTTACCGGCTGCGAGAGGCCGTGGCGGTGAGGGGACGGCTCAAAGCTCCACATGAGGCGTCTCCTGCTCCCAGGGATTTCCCTAGCCCGGAGGCGGGCTGTAGGTAACTGAAGTCGCAGGACTACAGCAAGCACACCGGTTTTATTTAATTATTTAATTATTTCAGATCCCCAAAATGGCAGTGTTTCTTTTCGTTGGGTGTTTTGATTCGGTGTGTCCGTGTTAAAAAAGACCGGCTCCATCCGTTCAGTAGTAGTTTTCCTTTCGAAATCTCCCTTAAGGTGTTTTGCCAGGAGAATCCCAGTTTGGTTGCATTGGCAAGTGATGATGCAGAAATTTACAGCCGTTGGTCAAACTGATGGTGCGTGAGTACCGGAAGATTGACTCTGTTAGCAAGTATTAGTAACTATGCTGCATGGGTTTAGATACTTCCACGTTGTCTATTTTAAACAGCAGTTTGAAAAGAACTAGAACTTTGACCTTTACAGACTGCTTTTTCAGCTTCAGCACAGCTTCCCATAGCTGTAGTGGCCATAAATAGTTTACTTTGTTTAGATATTCGTCCTAATGCTTCATTTGCTTGCAGAATTTTTCTCTTCTGAGCACAAGATCAGGGTAGGAATTCAGTACTTTGGTTTATATAAATAATTTTCTTTTTTTTTGTTTGTTTTGGAAACTATTTTCTGACAGCTATGAAATTTCTGTTGGTTTTTGATTTTGACCATACAATCGTAGATGAAAATAGTGATACCTGGATTGTGAAATGTGCTCCTGAGAAAAAACTTCCTAATGGATTAAGAAACTCCTACCGACCAGGACACTGGACAGAATATATGGGCAGAGTCTTTGTCTACTTGGGAGACAATGGCGTCAAAGAAGATGACATGGAAAGGACTATGACAACAATTCCTTTCACTGCGGGAATGGTAGATCTGCTGGGTTTTATTGGCGAGAACAAAGAGTTGTTTGACTGCATAATTGTTTCAGATTCTAATACGGTATTTATTGACTGGATTTTGAAAGCTGCTGACTTCCATAAGGTGTTTGATGAAGTGTTTACAAACCCTGCAGCATTCAGCAGTACTGGCTATCTTACTGTGCAGAACTTCCATGCTCACCATTGTCCAAAGTGCCCTAAAAACCTTTGCAAAAGGAAAGTTTTAAAGGAATTTCTAGATAAGCAGTTGGAGCGAGGAGTAAGTTATACACGAATTGTATATATAGGTGATGGTGGGAATGACTTATGTCCAGTAATGTTTTTGAAGAAGGATGATGTTGCTATGCCCAGGCAGGGTTATACCTTGGAGAAAAAGATTGCTCAGCTGGCCCAAGATCTCAGTCCTGTAGAGTGTTCTGTTCTGGTTTGGTCATCTGCTACTGACATTATGTCATACCTGAAACTGCTTACAAAGGAATAATTCAAATGATAAAAGGAAACTAACATAGTTATATTTTATCTTCCTGGGAGAGAAAAACTGCATGTGTATAAAAGCACAAAATTGTAAAATTGGGCTGTTATCTGAACTTGTTTTTTAAACACAATATAAAACTGTTTATGTTCAATCTTGGCAATAGTGGGAAAGAGAAGTTAAAATGGCTTTGCAACATAGTACACATTCCAAAGTAAGTTGCAAAAGGAATTGCCATTATTCTTAGTCTTCCCCCTCCTTCCCCAAGCCTTTACCAGCTACATAACTGACCTTTTCTGTTCCACGCGCTTAGGGGAAGGAGTAGGATTAGTGCATAAAAGAATGAAATTCCTTACTTACAAAACATTAGGTGCCAGGAGCGTGGTTCTGGAACTGTTGGCTTTTATACTACTTTGATCAGGATAAATGTTTAATTTTGTAAATTATTTGGTATGCTTATAATCTTGTTTGATCTGAAGCTGCATTTATATTTTCAATATATTAAATATTTTACCAAACAAAATTACTTTTTAATAGTTTGTGTTATCTTTTATTGTAAAGACAATAAAAGTTACTATCGCTGACAAAAGCAACACACCTGATTTGTGTAATGTATTCTGCTGGCCTGTGTCACCTGTTCCTGTAAGGGCCTGGAGAGAGTTTGGGTGTCCGGCTAACACCTTCATTTAGTCAGTCAGACTCCTCCTCTTCTGCAGAGCAGTAAGGATGTTGCTGTTCTGCTTAAAGAAAAGTCACTCTCCCGTTCTCCTGACTACCACCCTGACAGCGTGCTGCTGCCGCTCCGTATGGAGCTAACGCTGGTTTGATCTTCCAGGCTGACCGCTCTGAGTCACAGAATCACAGAATGGTCGGGGTTGGAAGGGACCGCTGGAGATCATCTAGTCCAACCCCCTGCCAGAGCAGGGTCACCCAGAGCAGGTGGCACAGGAACGCGTCCAGAGTCAGCCACGTGCTCTTTACTTGAGTTTCTGCTGCAGTGCACAGAAATCACACATATACAAACAGCTTTGCACTGATTTTACCTATTCACTCTCATCCATATCCATACTATAATCCTCTCTTACAGCCTGGAAGGGAACGTCTGTGCCCATTTTAACTTTTTAACAGAGTTGTCCTGTCTTGAAATAGTTCAAGGAATCATTTGTGAACATGCAGTCTTTCTCTTTGCCACTCACAGCCAGATGAGCCCCAAGAGTTGGGCTGTGCATACAGAGATATTAAAATTAAGTCTCATTAAAGTTAATAATGTATTTTCATGCCAAATGTTTTCCTTCTTATAGTCCTGCAAAATGTCCAAAATGATGATATAGTCTGCTATTGAACTGATGTCTGTTTTAGCTCAAGTGCCTCAAATGAGAAATTAGTCTGGCTTTTGCAGCGCTTGGGTTGCAGGTGTCTGAGGTGCAGCTCAGCAGCCTGCGATTGCTGTAGCTGTCTTTTCTGTGCAGCAGCAGTCTCGTTTCCTTACCGATGTTTGGTGTTGTCACTACCTTCTTTTTCTCAGTTGAAGATTTTTAGGAGTGGTCTTGCTTGTTTTCAGGCTGATAGTGCATATAAATTAAGATTTCCTTTGATTACTTCCTTGTAAATTTGTGCGAGGGCACAAAGACAGCATCTGAAGAACTGGTGGGTCTCAAGTTGTGGCAGGTTTAATTTGTCTCATTTACAGGTCATACAAAAGAATGGTAATTACTGTTGAATAGTACAATTTTGTATGGTTACTATTTGTTGGTTTTTTTTTTTTAAAAAGTTGTGCGTCTCCTTCATTCTAGCTGTGCTCCTTAATGTTCCAGATTCTGTGCTGGTCTCTTCTGTGCTTTTCAGAGCTTAGTTGTGAGACAGCTTGCTTTCAGTTTGTCCAGAGATCTCAGTTACTACTTCCTTAAAAACAAACAAAAAACTAGCGTATGAATAATTATTCAGCTTTTTCTTCCACTTATACTAACTATTGTTCTTTTAGCCTTAAGGAACATACCTTGTAGTTTGCTGTGAGAGTGAGAAATGGAGTGAGAAATTAATCTTCGTGCTCAAAAAGGGGTGTGTTTGATGAAAGTACTGACGCAGGAGTTGGGAGTAGATTAAGCAGAGTACACTACTTGAAATGTTAGCAATTTTGATCTTATCACTTCAGGTAGGGGGTAGAGCTGATGCTATGTGCTAGGCAAGTGCATGTTGGAGACAGAAGAATTTTTTCATTTCCAGTAGGTAGGCCATTAAGCTATTAATACGAGGTCTTGGGGTTTTTTTTCCCCTCTTAATAAAAGAGAAGATGTAACTTTTGTGAAGCACCACCATTACCAAATTTTTCCACATTTGGGTATAAGGGAGGGGAGATGAGTGTCTCTCAAGGGTGAAGGTGATTGAAGCTGGTAACCCAGCCAAAAAGGAGAAGCTCCTTGAAGGGACACGCATGTGCAGTACTTGGTGTTCCTGACCTCCAGGCTTGCTGGCGGTTTAAATCAACGTTCTCTCTGGCAGGCAGGTGACTTAGGTAAAGATTTTATGAAAATAAATGTGTAATGAAAGGCATATGTGTGCATGGGAAATTTTCTATATGGTAATAGGTCTGCTATCATACACCAGCTCCTACAAAGAGTACTTAGCTAGTAGGATGGCTAAGACCTAGGAGAAGTTCATGGTTGTCCATAGGGAGCTGATGAAATGGAAAGTGCAAAACCACAGCCAAAGCAAGCTGTTGGCATGGGGATGTAGAAACAGACTCGGAGCTGTACAAGGGAATGCTCCAGAGAAAGAAATGGAGTGAGTAATGCAGCTGAGGGACAGGCCCGGGTTAGAGACAGCCGGGCTGCTGCTAGTTCCTGGGTTACACCACAAAACTCCCATTCCCTGGGCTAACAAGGCATCAGGAGTGGTTGAAAACTGAAGGGAAAAATGTGAGAAGGCTTTGTTGTTGGTTTGGGTTTTTTTTGTTTGTTTTGATCAGCTTATTTATGTCTCATCTTAGTGCATAAAGGCCAAGGGCAAGTTTGAATCCTGTTGCAGGGTCAGCATGTGAGGAAGGATAGCAGAGGGATATGTCCATATACACTTTCCAGTTCAGATTCCTCCTTCAGTTCCTGCTAAAGAATCTGCGTAGAGCTGGAGCTCTCCTCTTGGGTATTGCTGGCACTTAGCTGGGAATAACAAATAACCACCTCCTTTTGGTAGGAGAAACTGCTGCCAATCCTTTCAATCCAGGAGAGCTCTGGCAGGGCTGGGGCAGCCTGGCTGCTGGATCCAAAAGATCCAGGCCCTGCCGCAGGTGAAGGAGGGAACACAGCTGCTGAAACCCAGAGGATGCTAAGACCTCCATTGCAGGAAACGTTTTGTTAGCAGAGAAGAAAAAGACTTGTTAAATTGTGAACCACATTTTTCAGGGGTGGTAAAAGCCAGTATAACCTTCTTCCCGAATAGTTTCCTTGTAGTTGGAGCCTGTTTGCGAGCGTAGTTTGTGCCCGGCCTTTGCGCCCTGCCGGGTGCTGGTGTTTGAGGCAAGTCCTGGCCGCCCCCTCTCGAATCCCACCTTTCTGTGGTGGGGGAACCCCTGGAGCTCGCCGCCCTCCCCAGCGTCCCCCCTCCGAGAGCGGGGCGTCCTTGCGAGGGACGGCTGGAGGTCGCCGTTCGTGGCAGTCGAAGGCCGCCTCGCTTTGTTGTGTGGCCGAGAGCCACCAAGCCGGTGACGCTCCCCCAGGCATCTGCTTCTGTCCCTAATACGCTGACAGCGGCCGGGCCTCATGTCATCGCGGCAGCCGGCCCCCTAACCCCCTGCCCCCGGGCAGCGGCGGCGCTCCGGGCCGGCGGGGGAGGGCAGGGCGGGCGGCCGGGGCACCAAAATAGGAACCGCCGCCTCCCGCGGGCAGCGGCTCTTCCAAAGATGGTCACGGGGCCGCCGCGCTCCGCCCGCGCGTAAGTACCGCGGCGGGGCGCGGACAAAGCCGCGGGGAGCCCCGGGGCGGTCCGCCCGCGGTGTCGGCGATGGCAGCGGGGGGGCAGGAGGAGTACGCGTACCTCTACAGGGACCCCGCGCACCCCGCCGCTTTCCTGGAGGCGTTCCGGGGCTTTTACCTGGACGGGCTGTTCACCGACATCACCCTGCAGTGCGCCTCGGGGGTCATCTTCCACTGCCACCGAGCCGCCTTAGCGGCTTGCAGCAGTTATTTTAAAGCCATGTTCACAGCTGATATGAAAGAGAAATCGAAAAACCGGATCAGACTTCCCGGGCTCAGCCACGCCGTACTGGAAGCCCTCGTGAATTATGCATACACATCGCAGATCCAGATAACAAAGAGAAACGTCCAAAGCCTGCTCCAGGCTGCAGACCTCCTCCAGTTCGTGTCAGTAAAGCAAGCCTGCGAGCGGTTTCTGGTGAGGCACTTAGATACTGACAACTGCATAGGGATGCACTCCTTCGCCGAATACCACAATTGCTCGGAGCTAGAAAAAGAGTCCAGGAGGATTTTGTTATGGCAGTTTGATGAAGTGTGGAAGCAGGAAGAGTTTCTGGACGTTGGCAAGGAGAAGCTCTCTTTTATCCTCTCCCGAGAGAATCTCAACGTTTGGAAAGAAGAGGCAGCCATCGAAGCTGTTGTTAAGTGGGTTGCGCACGACGTGGAAGAAAGAATTGAAGACGTCTATGAACTGCTGAGCTGCATCAAAGTAGACTTAGATAACATGTATTTGAAGTCAGCTTTAAGCCTACAAAAAAAATGCAGGCTTAATGACAGTAAGATAAGGTCACTTGTATACAATGCCCTGAACCCCAATCCCAAATGTCTTTCCAGAAGACCCACAGCAGCCATGTATGTGATTGGAGGATATTATTGGCATCCTTTATCAGAAGTGCATGTTTGGGATCCTTTAACCAATGCGTGGGTGCAGGGAACGGAGATGCCGGATCACACCAGAGAGAGCTATGGGGTCACTAGCTTGGGACCAGACATATACGTGACAGGAGGTTACAGAACGGAGAGCATCGAAGCCCTTGACACAGTGTGGATATACAACAGTGAGAGAGATGAGTGGACAGAAGGCTGCCCCATGCTTGACGCAAGGTATTACCACTGCGCAGTTTCCTTGAGCGGCTGCATCTACGCGTTGGGTGGTTACCGAAAGGGAGCTCCGGTGCAAGAAGCTGAGTTCTACGATCCTTTAAAAAAGAAATGGCTTCCTATTGCAAACATGATCAAAGGTAGGTAAGCTTTCTGGTATGGTGTCTGCCTCAAATGTCCATCCTTTTGCGTTTGCCACTTTTAAGTGCCACGCACACACTTAGGGTTTGATCCAAGTTCCAGTGAAGTCAGGGTTTGATCCAAGTTCCAGTGAAGTCCATGGGGATTTCCTGTTAATGTTGGTGGGCTTTGGTTCAGGTCTTTACGAGACAAACGACGACAAACATCCAAGCGCTAAACTGGGCTGTGCCACAGAACACTAGGTGGAAAAGAAAGTGGTAGTCTCGGTTTAATTTTGCCGTCTTTCAGAAGTACAATTTCTGTTCAAATTAGAAAGAAATCAGAAAACTACTTGGGATTAGAGTCCATTCAGTAGCTGGTCAAAGAGCAAGCTCCAATAGAGGGATTGTATTATTTTAATGTAAGACCAGATTACTAAGATTTTCTGTGCAATCATCATTTAGAAAGGTGTCATCTTCATTTAAAACGTCTTGCATGCAGTTTCCTCATATTTCGTTGTATCATCTGTTCGGGATCCTTAGTTTAATCTTTAGTGCGAGGATAACGAAAAGCACTAATACCAGTTTCTCGCAGCCAAAATAGTGATCTATTAAAAATGCATGAATCTGGATTACAGCCTAACTAAAGCGTGTAATTTTGTTATAAAATTTATAAACAATTACACACTTTCTCATACCTTTTAATAAATCAATGCAATTATAAAATTTTACTGTAAGTTGATGCAACATAGCATTTGTCTGCACACATGAGAGTTTTTTTGAGGTGTCTGTAACAGGAAAAAACACTTACCGTGCTCCTACAACTTTCTTCGTTGTTCGTATATTTTCCACAAACATTGCTATTATTCCCTTGTTATTTCCTTTCAAAATAGAAATGCTACGCCAAGACTGTGAGCAGTTACGCATTCTGTGCAGTTGTTCTGTCCCGTTTTCTGTGTGAAACTTCTTAGACGCTTAAAAAACCCCTGCTAATTTCCTAATTTTCGTCCATTTTATCTTGGCAGATCCCTTGTTTTGTTTTGTTTTGTTCTCCTAGAGACAGAGTTAACATGGCTCCATTCTGTTTGTGTCCTTGTTTATACAATGGCATAATTAATAATGCCATGAGGAAGACTGAAAGTATCTGGAGAGGTACCTCGAGACGCTGAATGATCTCAATTCCCATCGTCTTTGTCTTTGCCATGAGTGACTTTTAAAAATCTTTTTAACCTAGTGAAATATTGAAAGCAATTCCCTATTCCAAAACCAATGTGACACTGTGTCTTTAATTACTGCATAAAAAGTCTGTGAAATACTGTGTGGCTGCATTATATGCAATATGCATCGGCTATTGCAGTTTTATTTAATTGCTCTTAACTTACGCAGATAAAACAAGGTGTCCTGACAAGTTGATTTAATTTCGCATTCAGTTAAACACTCGGAAGCATAATTTCACTTTACAATACTAATTAACAAGTCATTTGAAATGGGATTACGGATGGAAGTGACCGCGGTTATTGCGTGCAGTCTGAAGGTGTGTTGTGACTCTCACACTGTGTACAGGTGTTGGAAACGCCACTGCCTGTGTCCTGCATGAAGTCATCTACGTGACCGGAGGTCACTATGGGTACAGGGGAAGCTGCACCTATGATAAAATCCAGAGATACCATTCAGGTAGCAATGAGTGGAGCATAGTCACCACAAGCCCGCATCCAGGTAAACAATAATCTCTGTAATGAGGGTAGAGCTTGATTTGATTACTTGTATCTGGGAGCCTGTAAGCCCACTGAAGAGTTTCTGGCGTGTTCCTAATAAAAGGAGCAGTGCCTGTAGGGCAGGGAGGGCCAGAGTGGGATCATCTCCCATTTCCAGGCTCTGAGAGGGGAAGGGAAGAGCCTCTTCAAGCATCTTGTTCTGTAGAAATCACTGTATAAATATTGAACTAAGAAATGGCTGCATTCGATTAAGTAATATAGTAAACTAACTTTCTATAAAATCTATCTATTCATAGGCGTACGGCAAAAATAATTTATATGAATTTTAAAAGGCTTTTATCTATGTTCTACGTTTGGTAACAGTAAGTTTTTAAAGCAATTCTCATTAAATACCGGTGCTCACGTCTGTGTCTTCTGTAACGCCTTGAGCTTGCTTTTACCAACAAAATCCTGAGGTGTCTCCTAAGCTCAGTGAAGAAATTCAGCCGCCCTCAGCGGTGCCCGGTGTTTGCCGTGTAGCTGCAGTTTAAGTTAACGTTACCATGCTGAGTTGAACCGTATTCCTTTCTTCCCGAAGAATACGGATTGTGTTCCATAACGCTACAAAACAAGATCTATTTTGTGGGTGGACAGACCACGATCACGGACTGCTATGACCCAGAGCGAAATGAGTGGGAGCAGATGGCTCACATGATGGAGAGAAGGATGGAGTGTGGCGCAGTGGTTATGAACGGATGCATCTACGTAACAGGAGGATATTCCTATTCCAAAGGAACGTATCTGCAGAGTATTGAGAAATACAACCCTGAAGCGAATAAATGGGAAGCAGTAGGTAATCTTCCCAGCGCTATGCGGTCGCATGGCTGCGTCTGTGTGTATAACGTGTAAACATTTCATATTGCTGCTAGGGAAAACAGCGGCTGCAGTGTTCATAATAGCACTGATTACCTCATGACTGTGATGTCTAATACAACCTCTTAGCACACATCGTTAAAAACTAGGTATAATTTGTGTTCATTTTAAGCAATTCAAAAACATAAATGTGGTACCAAGTCTTCCATATGTTTTTCATTCTAGTTATTCTTCGTCATGAAAGTTTTCAAATTACTCTTGTATAATGCTTTGTGCGCCTCTGTAGGAACTACTGTGAAAAACAGATTTGTTGTCATCAGTCACTGGGTGGAACTACAATTTGGTGCTAACATGCGTAAAGCCAAACAAAATACTCTGCATTTCTATGGACTACTGGGCTTAAGAGGAAATCTTTGATACTTGGAAGGTAGCTGTACAAATGGTTCATTGCCACAAGCTAAGCACGTGGCACGTACAGAGCGATATCACTTGGATAACTAGGTTATCACATGCAGAAATCGTGGGCAGTTACAGGATGGCTCTAATTCTGCCTTCAAATGCCAGAGCGGAGAAGAGCAGAGGCTGGGAATGAGGGAAGAAATGTCATGCCGTAGCCCCACAGGACGAGCCGAAAGCGTGCACTAGTTTTGCAGGAGGAGGACGATGCTCTGCAGTACGGGGCAGCTTGAGAAAGTGCTCACTTTGCCATTCTCACGCTGGCAGGGCCCGTGAGAAATAATAAATGACTCTGCATGGCTTTGCAGTGGGCTCTCTGGCTGATGCACGGGTATTGGTGATGTTTTGGGGTTTTTTTCAGAGAAAAGCCTTGCCATGATAACTGTTGTTTGTTTGTTTGTTTTTTTAAGTCAAATTTAAGATTTATGTCTTTGTTGAATGGAAGGCGGAAATGAGAGAGACTGGAAAGTTGCTAACATCCCCCCGAGGTACAAACTTCTCTATTTTGTTTAATACCATTCAGTCTTTTTTAGAATGCTAAACTGTGTCTTGAGCAAAGGTGCGACTGAAGAAACTTGTCAGAATATGTTATGCGTGGAGAAATTGAATGCTAAGTGGTCCTTTGGATTAAAATATTATTTTTCTCAAAACATAATACAAGATCGTAGAATCACAGAATGTGTTGGGTTGGCGGGGACCTTTAAAGGCCATCCAGTCCAACCCCCCTGCAGTGAGCAGGGACATCTTCAACTAGATCAGGTTGCTCAGAGCTTCATCAAGCCTGGCCTTGAATGTCCCCAGGGATGGGGCCTCCACCACCCCTCTGGGCAATCTCCTCTTCAAATTCTGTCTAGAAAGCAACTTGAGCTGGGCAGGAAGGTCATCATTTTGTCACCTCTTCACTGGGAGACGCCCGCGGCAGGCTCCAGTGCAGCGTGGCAGCGCCAGCGCTGGCAGACAGCAGAATCCATAGGTAGTATTGAAATATCTGATGCTTGAACCCTGCCATCCCCGGCCTTCGCACCGGTCCTTGTTTTGCATCCTGTCATATAGGTAGTAACACAAATGCATTTGCCTGAATCGTTATTGCAGTGACTTCTTAGGATTTGTTTTCACCCCAGAGCTTGTTTAGGTAGCGTGATGTGCGGCTTTTTATTCGCCTGGTTCCCTGAGGGAGCAAGGCGCAACTCTGTTGTCCTTCTGTGCTGTGTCAGCTCCCCTCTAACGCTGGACTCGCTTGCCTCCGTTCAGCCGTGTTCTACAGGGAGGCATAGGTCTTACAAATATACGTATATTTTTTTTTTCAGGTTTTATGAAAATTAGGAAGAGGATAGAGGGGGGAGAGAGAGACTGAAAGGAAGCACATGGGTTGTATGGAAAGTACAAGATGGCAAAGCCTTCCCAGTGCCGAGGAGGTGCTGCGAGGAGCCTTACTGCTCCTCCCTGCCTGTGCTGCCCCTCACCCGGTCTTGCTTCAGCTGCTGTGGGGCCACAGGGTCTGATAGCGGTGATCCAAACGGAGAAATGCCATGGGTAGCAGAGAGGCTCTTTTAGCCCGGATCTGTTCCCCAATCCAGCTTGTAAAATGCCAGCAGAAAGAGCTGTTAGCCATCGGCACGGGCGGCGGGGACAAGACAGGGCTGCCGTCGGGTGTGGTGGGAACTTCCTACACCAGTGCTGCCACCAAAAATGAAATTTTGGTTTTGTTGGATTTATCAGATATGATGGAAGCAGCTTTCCAAGCAGGTAAGCCCTGAGTTTATAATATTTATTTTTCTTGATCATAAGCGCGTTCAACATTTTTTTTTTGTTTGTTTTGTTCTTTCACGTTTTTGTATTATTTCTCACTTGCATTTGACTGCTGGTGGCAGGCGGCACTCAGCTGAGCTTTGATGTGAACTTCCGTGGTGTATATATAGTTCTTGTTTTGATGTCTTTGTGTGTCACCTTGCTATGCCAGAAGCTCACGTGTGGGTGGGTTCAGCGTTTTGCTTCGTTCGACGTCCCGCTGAGAGCTATTTAAGGATCCAATGGAATTTGTTTAAAGACTCCAAACTGTAAAGAGGTGTGGGGAATCGAACTCTGACGCTGTTTGAAATGCGTGGGCCGCGCAGGCGGGCAAAAGAAATAAAGTGAGTTTGTTTCTCCTGGAAATCTCCACAGCTGAGAATTGTTCAAAGGCAGGCGGAGATTTAAAGGACAACGTCACAAGGGCACGAAGGTGGTCTTTGCATGGAACGAAACCGCAGGGAACTCAATGTCTGCATGTAATTTTTTCAGCGTAAAATACGTACCCATGAAGCTTCATGTTTGTTGAAAAACATGAGCACAGAACAGCTGCTCGTGGCTGGCCCTGAGGTTCCTTCCCGTCCGTATCCTGTCACCGACAGTCCCAAGTCGGTGAAAGGAGGTAAGAACAAGGCAAGGACTGACAAACCCCCTCAACGTCCACCCGTCCGCTGCATCTGAACTAGTGCTGTTGGTGAAAGCCGGTGCTGTTGTGGGGTCGGAGCGCTGGCGCTGGGAGCTGGAGTCCGCTCTCTCCCTGTGGGCAGCCTGCGGGCCAGCGATAGCTGCTCCTCGGCCCCCGCGTAACTGCCGAGTGGAAAAAAGCCTTTATTTCTGGCATGCTGGGAGAGTATGTGCTCGTCTGTGTAAACAAAAGTAAATGGGATTACTGCCGAGGCCTTCAGATAAATCCTAATTTTTTAGAGAGTTTTGAATGCGTTAGAATAAATGGCGTGTAAAAGTTCAGACTCACCGTTTAATATTTTAACTGGTGCTATTTTTTACAGCGCCCTTTTAAATTAGCTCGTGTCCGTAGCATGTCTGAGAAAGCGTGTAGCAGTTGGGTCTGTGAATTCGGTGAGAGGAGCGGGGACTCTGGCTCCCCAGCGGGGGGAGAGCCTAGCGCGGGGCGTTTTTAGCCATCTGCGAGGTGTTTTCAGGAATACGCAGTTGAATGTGAACACTGTTGTGCTATCAGACCTGTGTTACGGTAGACACTGTTCTACTGTTTGACTTGTAAACTAGAAAATGAACTAATACAGGGATCGAATCAATTAAGTCAGTACTATTTATTAAAATTTTTACTCGCGTGATCCCCGTGTTTGTAGCGCTATAGATGTCCACGACACATCTGCAGTCCTTAGGTGAACGTTTGTACTGTTTAATAAATGTAAATACGGCATCCGTGCACGCATACGAGCTTTTAAGTTACTTTTCCCGTTAACCGCTGAGGGATGCGGCCGGCGGGTGTGAGGCACATCGTCTCACCGGCCCTTCCC
>VYZM01010474.1:1425525-1439435 GCA_013398915.1 Dromas ardeola
TTCGGGGGGAGGGCGCTGGGGACGCCGCCCCCGCCACCCTGAGGCACGGCCCCCGCCACCCTGGGGCACGGCTCCGGCCCCGAGCGGCGGACGGGCCTCGGGCAGCGCTCAGCTCAGGCTGCGGCCGCGCCGAGGTGTCCGGCGGGCGGGAACGGCGGCCACGGGGCTGGGGGTCGCCCGAGGAGGGGCGTGTTGTCGCTGTGGTGGCAGAAAAGTGTCTTAGACCAAACTGGTGGTCTCCTAGCACAGACGTGAGGTTCAGGAGCCGGCGTTTCTATCGTTTAAATGCTTCTGGTAAGAAATTCCTTCCTGTATTGCACTGATTCTGCTCAAAAAGCAACTGAAAGCAACATCTGTGATAGTAAGTGGTGGCAGTTAAGCCTTACCTTAAGTCTAAAGCTGTATTTTGATATAAGAACGTGGTCGGAGTGCTCGGACCTTTACACGTGGGTTCCTGAACAACACATTGCAGGCAGAGCAGTTCCGTGTTACTTATTGGGGAAACTTTGCTTTAAACAGAGCTTTTTGCTCTATTACAGTGATGGTAAAGGCAGTTCACCTGCAACTAAGCGCTGTGCAGATCTTGAAACTAAATGACTGATAAGATGAAAATCCGCTTGAGAGTTCTTTTAGGATGATCTAGCCGATACAGCATGGCATCAAATTGTTCTAGATAAAGGGCCTGACTGTCCTTTTCCATTTGTATTTTAAATCTCATGCCTACTTGTGTTATTTTAACTTGTTTCTATTCTGAGTGGTACTGATACAGACTGTTGGCACACAGAAGGAACAAGTCAGCGTGGTCTACTAAGAAAGCACTTATAATAAAATCTTACGTAGGATTTTGCACGCAGTTCAGGCTGTGGCTGTTCTTCAGTGGAGCTGGCGTTTTACCGGTCTTCATTGCTGCACAGCAACTGAAAACTATTGATCTGGAAGTCGGATCCAGAAGACTAGCTTGTGCCAAACGACTGAGCTAAAGAGTCTGGACTGAGCATGTGCAGCAAGACTAGAATTCGCCTGAAATCAGAATGCTGCTTCTGCTTTTATTGTAAATAGGTTAGAGCTCGATCAGTGTCTGAACTGAATTCCATGTACGGCAAGTTCGAGTCTTTCTTAGTCCTGCCTTCGGTTTGTTGTTACTCGCAGCTGAACGGGTGCTTTCTATAAAAACTTTTCCAGGTGTAAGACTTAATCTGAAGGACTCGACCCGGGTCTTGTGTTGTTTTACCTTTCTGTACAGTTTGTTTTTTACCTTGAAAATACTGCTAAGGAAATAGACTTTATTTCTCATTTCTTCTTAGCGGTGGAGCCGAGCCTTATTATGTGGAAAGCAAGTTGCTGGTTTTGGGGTGAGGCAGACTGGGAGAGTGGTGCCCTGTGAGAGCTGGGGAAGTGTAAGACGGGGTATTTAAGGGTATAACAAGGCTGAAGGAGTTTAGGTGGCAGAAACCAGGTGAAGACAAAAGCGTATGTGCTTCCATAATGCTTCACGGCACTATTATCTTGGCATTTCTCGATAGGTTTTTGGGTATCCAGTGGTAAAAAGAAGGCTGTCCTGCATATTTCAGACTGGTGTGGTTTTGGCGAGGCCAGAAGAGCCAGGCTGTCTTGGACAGATTGAGGTTCTCTCTAAATGACAAACCAAAGCAAAGCGAACAGCTTTACTAGGGGATTCTCGTGTAACTATACTGTCTCAGTGTTTCAGTGAGCACCAGCAGATTGTCTCCGTTCTACAGTTCTCGAACATATTCTTAATGCATTTTTCTTAGGATATATGACTAAAATCCAGGTTTGCTTTTTTTTTCCCCTCAGAATATGCAAGAGAGCAGAATTTTTCACATCTCTTAGTATGTTGTCTTAAGAATTAATTGAGCTGTACTGTGAAAGGCACCCATAAGAAAATGGTTCACTTAAATATGTTGCCTAGCGCTTAAAAATATCTGCTACACCTGGGGAAGACTTTGCAACGTGAGTTAAATCACCAAACTATGGTTTGAGAATATGAAGATTCATATAGCTGCCATTCAGTCCTTATTTTTGATCCTGAGGATATACTTCTATGCCAAATCTAACGCGCTACAACTGCTTGCTGCCATAGAAAGGTTTTTCTGATTATTTGTTTTTCTCCTCCTGTGCTCTCTGCCCCGACAGCTCCATCACTGCTGTTTTCTACAGGCTGAATCAAGTCAGTGATAAATTTATCTAATGGAACTGTTCTTCCCTTGCATCAGTGGGGGTTAACTTTCTGTTGGATCAGGTGTTACAGTAGCACACTGTAACAGGGGAGTGTGATCCATTAGTTGATCCCATGGAAAAAGCTGAGACTACTTTATAAACTGCCATTAAATTACATCGCATTAGGTATAATGTAAGATAGAACACTGGTTTCTCTCACCGGTCAGGTGTTGGGGACAACATTGTAGGGGAGTATGAAGATAGTGCCAGCATCTGAATGTGGTGGTGAACTAATGAAGTCTCCTGTAGTCAGGGTGGCGAATGTGAGACGCCTCTGAAGTAACTGCAACTGTTAGCTTGTCAGTGTGCTATGTACTGTGTTAGCGTACTACTGTTACTGTACTATGGCCTGGATTTTTCTGAAGTGCTTAAAAGACAAATGGATCCCACTCTGAGCATAGCTGTCCCCTACCACTCACTGAAATCATGCTTTAAAGAGTGTTACAACGTTAGGTACAGGTGGAAGTCCAGTAGTGGAGATCGGGATGCAAATTTTAAGGCTCTAAGTGCCTAGATTATAAAGAACTACAAGTCAAAGCATGCAATGTAGCCTCGAGATGAGGAAGAAATGGGAATACTGCAGACTGCAGTAGGCTGAACGATGATCAGTGAATTAAACCACAAAAATAAGATGGGGCGGCCAGGTGGGTGTTCTGATGAAGAACATCATTTCCTGTGACAAGGGAGTCCCAGGGGGGTTTTGCCTGCTTCTACGTTGTCAGTCATCTTGATGCTCTGAAAGATGTTACTGTCCTGCAAGCGGCAGAAGAGCAGAATGTGTATGCTTCAATCTCCCAATAAACCATGCAAGGCTGGAGTGCAAACCCATCTTTATCAGTAGTCTCAATGATCACTGATCTGTGAACTGGCATCACGGGGGGCCATGAATCTGCTTCATCTTCTGTAGGTGGATTTAACAAGTGTGACAGTGCCCAAAGGGAGAAAGAAGAAATCTGTGCTTCATAGTTCAAAACTGAATTCAAACCAATTTCTGACAGCTTTATAAAGCTGCATTTTTCCTCAAGGAATACTCGTCATGCTCTGTCCTTATCTTAAGAGCAACTAGATAGACATTTTCTGATCCCAGTTAACTTTCTGGCCAGTAGCTGCTTTCTTATCAACCTTGTAGAGCATCTAGTGATTGTATCTGATGTAGCGGGATTATACGCTCAATGCCAGTTAAGGGAAGAAGTTACTTTCAAGTTAAAACATCTTACTTCTTATCAAAGATGCCCAGTTCGGTGTTCAGACAGAACTGCAGTGAAGGCAGTTTGTAAAGGAGAGAACTAGACACCTTCAGGATATATTAGTAAATGCAGGTATTTTCATTCCTTCCTCCAGTAAGTTCCTTGAACTTTCACAGATTAATTAGGAGGTAGAAACGTTAGAAAAGTTTCTCATTATACTATTTAGGAATGTTAAACTTTTTTTGTTGCCCATGTTTTGCCTAGTGATGAGAGGTTGGAATTGACTTAACAAATGTTGTTGGCTCTCAGGTTTGTTGCTGCCGGGTACCAGCTGAGGATCGCTGCCGAGAAAAAGGTAAATAACAGATAATGCTGTAAAGTGCCAGCATTTTTTTATTTATCTTGAATGTAGCCTGCCAAGTGCTGCCCTAACAACCACAGTATTTTACTTGTGTTTTTTTCCAGTTGTTTCTTAGTTTCCCCTTGGAGTTTTGCAGTCGTGTTTAAAGTTGGCTCACAAGCATAAATGTGTAGCTAAAGAACTTGTTTGTTATCTCGTTTAGATGAGGCTGCAGCGAAATGCAACGCTATATGAATATAAGTTTGTCGAATGTACTATTCCATACTTAGTGCCTTTGCTGTATATTCTTTTCAATACAGCTGGTGAAAATGGCTGAAAATGGCGATGGTGAAAACATGTCTATTTTGGAAAACAAAATCTGTCAGCAAATTGAGGTAAGTTCAATTTATGGGATCTGGACTGAGATGTAGTTTTGGAGACATTCATTGGTAGGGACTTGGCTAATGGGAAGTTAACTTCAGAGGGAGTTAGACTGGAATCTTTAGCCCTTTAGAAATGTCTGTCACAGGTCTATGACAGGTTTTTAATACTTTAAGATAATTCATAATGGTTGTCTAAGTTGGAAGTTATACTTGTCGAGAGTTACCTGTAAGACCACCATTTAAAAACACAAAATGTTTAACTTGCTAGTGTTTCAGGTGCTATAGCAAGTGAATGTATCATTAAACAATTAATTACCATGTTCACTGGGGTTATTCTATCTATGCAAATAGGAAGATGCATTTTAATTCTACGTGACTTAATTTTTTTGTGGGAAAAAATCCTCCTACCTAGGAATCTGTGCTGGTCAAAATATTAGCACGTTGCGTAACTTGCTGTTACGATTTACTGCTTTGTAATTTATTGCTACAAATTACAGCTAAACTTATATGTCTACTTTAGATTAACTATTTCTCACTCTAGAGGCTTAGCGGGTTACACTACAACGGAAAACTGAACACGTCACTTAAAATGACATCTGGAACAAAAACGTTCTTGTGGAGGACAAAAATGCAGCTGCGCACGACTCTCCATTAGCATAGGGAGCTGTAGTCATTATTTGTAGGAAAAAAAACCCCATATCCACAAACAGAGATTGAGGAAAAATAGTTGACGAAGCTGAACTTGTGGTAATGTGAGTTTGAGGTATACTAGAGGGAGAGGTATTGCTTTAAAACCCGCGCTGACTTTTTAAAGCACAATGATATTAGTGGAAACACTCCAACTTATCCTACGGCTTCAAGTATTTGACGCTAGTTAGATGACTGGTAGTAAGCAAAAGAATCTGATTAACTTGTCTGTCTTGTACCGAATTGTCTTCCCAGGCTGGACATGATCAAAATGAGAACATAATAAATTAAAATAAAACCAATTTATTTATCCTACAGTATTTTCTTGAATGAGACCTAAAAACTCTAGTCTACATGTACAATTTCTTGGTGTGGCAAATATATTCTTGCTTATACATTCCTTAAGTAAGAACTAAAACTTGAATCTATTGGTAACAGATTTGTCTTTTGACTCTGCAGAGCTTGATCAGATTGATGAATAATTATGTTAACAAAATAAGCTTTGCACCTTTCCTAAACAAAACTGCAGTCTACCTTTGCTTCGTTAGTCCCACTGGATGAAGCACTGGGATTTTTTTACAGCTTATGTGTTACAGCTAACTTTTGGGAAAGTATCACGTTAAAGCAGGAAGTAATAGTTGCAGAATTTCTAATTGTTCAGATTAATGAATTTTGGTATGTTGCAATCCACTGCACTAAGTTGTCGGATAAAAATGAGCTTTTAAGACTGAACATCCAGAGACAAATCTCTCTTCCCCCCCGCCCCTTCTTTTTTGCAGTACTACTTCGGCAATCACAATCTACCAAGAGACAAGTTCCTAAAGGAACAGATCAAACTAGATGATGGCTGGGTGCCTTTAGAAGTAATGATCAAATTCAACAGGTAAAACAAAGTACATCTAATCTGGATGGAAGGGTGACTTCCAGCTACTTATCTCTGTTTGGGGCCAATGTCCCTGGTCTGCATGTACACCTCCTATTGCTGTTTTAGCATTTGGCTTCAGCTCTGCCTGTGTATTTGTGATGACCTGTCTCTGCTTACTCAACAGGTTAAGTCGCCTTTCAAAAGATTTTAGTGTTATTGTAGAAGCACTAAGAAAATCCAAGACTGGTTTAATGGAAATAAATGAAGACAAAACTAAAATCAGAAGATCTCCAAACAAACCCCTTCCTGAATTAAATGACCAGTATAAGGCTGCAATTAAAAACAGATCCGTATATGTTGTAAGTAAACTCCTTCCTTTGCTCTGTGCTGTTCTGCATGACTTTGACTGAAAACCATTTAAGCAAAGCTTGAATTAGCTCATGCTATATAGGTTATTATTTCTGACTAAGTGTCCGTTTGTTGCATATAATTGGAGCTTGTTGTTATCTTGCAGAAAGGCTTTCCGCTCGATGCAACTCTTGATGATATCAAAGAATGGCTTGAGGATAAAGGTCCAGTTGAAAACATTCAAATGAGGAGAACATTGCAGAGAACATTTAAGGTAGCTCTTGCGATGAACAGTTAGACGCAGGGCAGGGATCCCCCCCACCCCGGAAAACATTCTGCTCCGTGAATCTAACGCTGAACGTCTCTTACTGTTTAACAGGGCTCAATATTTGCGGTTTTCGATAGTGTTGAGTCTGCCAAGAAGTTCACAGAGATCCCAAACCAAAAGTACAAAGACACAGAGTTGATAGTACTTTTCAAGTAAGTCCACTGAACTGATACATGAACTAATAATGGTCAAGGGTGGATTTAGACAAGAAGCTGGCTTGAGCTGAGAAGTGTAAGTTTCTACGCTGCTGTATGGGTATTGATAGCTGTACCTTTTGAAACTAGCATTTCAACTCCCAAAGATTATCTCAACTGTTTCTTGGCTGCTGCTGTCTTACAAACTAACCATCATGGAACACTTTAAGTGGTATTAACTTAGCTTACATTCTGTTGAAGGGAGGAATATTGCATAAAGAAGAATGAAGAAAGGAAACAAAACAAAGTAGAAGCTAAAGCACGAGCTAAACAGTAAGTCGTTATCCATTGAAGTGCCTTTTTTTGCTCACCTGACCACGTGTGAACCAACTCTTAACTAATTTAACTTTTCTACAGGGAAAAAGAAGAAAAACAGAAACAAGCAGCAGATGCTGAAATGGTATGGATTTCTTAAATCTCTACACCTGAAAACTATGCAGTGCTTGCTTTTGTAAGGATTTTCAATCCACACATAACAAACATGCTCCTGCAGCTACATTTTGTAAAGCTAACATGTAGGATATTCACAATTTGAAATTCTGTAATATAGAGCACTTTCTAGAAGGTTCACTTCAGCTTTTCCAACTACCCTACAGTAAGACTTTGTTTTGTCATGGTATTTAATCTTATTTTCAAGAGACTAATTTTGTTTAAAGGATCAGATCCTGAATTCAAATTACTAGGCAAGTAATAACCTGTTCAGAAGTGATCTTAAACGCACCATTGAGATCATCATTCTTCTGTGGTATTTGAAGGATCCAGTAAGGATTTAACCAGTATTACATAGATTTTCAACATGAGGTGTCAGCCATCAGAAGACTGTTTTGTAGAATTTAGAGTGGAACTCTTACAGGAAAGCAATCCTAAGTTCCACATGAATGTATTACAGTAAGTGAAGAAAATTTTTAAAAGGAGAAAAAATAAAAAGGAGGGGGACACACACCACGCAAGACTTTCACATCAGCATAAATAAGCTGTGTAGCACCACCAGTAACGCAAGCATTCTTGCTAAGGGGGGTGACTTCAACTGATTATTTATCACTATCACGTTTTAATAGTCATAGGATTGGGTGGGGGCGAAGAATATTCAAGCTTGACTCTTCAACAAAAATGTGGGTCTTTTTGATTTCATTTAGAAGTCTCTGGAAGAAAAGACAGGATGTCTTTTGAAGTTTTCTGGTGATCTAGATGATCAAACATGCAGAGAAGATCTCCATGATGTATTTTCTGATCACGGAGAAATCAAATGGATACACTTTGTCAGAGGTGCAAAGGAGGTCAGTAGAATCTTCGACAAGGAGTTAAGATCTCTGTATTACAGTTTGAAACTGAATGATTAAATGTTTGTTCTCTTATATAATAAAATAAGAAATTATTTATTTGATTTGTGGAATTGCAGAGTATTTATAGAAAATTAAATTATTCCCTTAAACTCTTTCAAAAGAACAGATAAAGGTTCCAGCCTTCTCAGTTGGGAAGTTCAAAACTGAGACTGAGAATGTTTGTTAGGACAGTCTGAGGGTTTTGCTTCAGTCTAGACTTACTTTTACATCATGCACGAGTAGTGAACCTGCTGAAGTAATAACAGGATACGTTGTTCGTCATTCCAGCTGAATGTTTTCGCGGTAAGATTCAAATGCAAATGCCACTCTTCTTTTTTAGGGAATTATCCTATTTAAGGATATTGCAAAAGAAGCTCTGGAAAAAGCCAAAGCAGCACATAATGGAAACTTACAGCTTCGGAACAAGGATGTTACATGGGAAGTGATAGAAGGAGATGCAGAGAAAGAAGCTCTGAAAAAAATCCTGGAAGATCAGCAAGAATTGCTGAAACAGAAAACAAAAGGTCCTCCTCGTATTGATTTAAGCATTTATAATGTCCTAGAAGTGCCACTGTGTGAAAGTAATTGTGTAAATAGTGAATACATACTAAACACTGATTTAACTGTAAAGCATTCTTTTGAGCTTGCCAGTTAAAAGACAAATGATACAAAGTTACTGACATCTTATATCCCTACAGGACGCAAAATGAAAGGAAAAGGAAGAGGGGGAAAGGTTCCTCAAGGTGCACACAAAGGGAAAGTACAGTTTCAGGGTAAGAAAATAAAGTTTGAAAATGAAGAAGAAGGTGGCGAAGATGATACTAAAACAGGTATGTTATTCTGTGGACTGGAGGCAGCTTCTTTAGTACCTGGAGCTTCTTTCTGGAGAAGTACCCATGTTTCTTACAAGCGTTTCAGATTTGGCCCTACATTGTAGTATTGCTGTCCTCTGTCAGTATCAGTAAAGTAACTTTAAGGGTCTTCTGCTCGATTCCTTCCACAACTGTCCAAAAAGCATATTAAAATAATTACTAGATAGTTGAGGGCTGTTTAAAAGCATTGTGCATTGAAAGATGGCAGTTGTCAGCAACGTTACACAACTGTACAGACCCAGTCTCTTGAGTGGTGACTTTTTCCCTTGAGGATATGAGAAGACTTAATAGTTCTGCATATTGGTATTTAGCTTGGAGAAGATGAAGAGCCAAGCTTCTGTTCATTAGATGTGGCGCCTGCTTAAACAAAACCCAGTGAAACCTCCTCCTGTTAGATTGTATTCCTTCATCTTCTTACCTGCCCTCCTGCTGTAAAGTTATAGTGTATTAGAACATCTAAAAGCTCTAAGTCGCAGTAGTAAGTAAACCTTTTAGCATAGCAGTGGCTTTGCATAAACTAGGACTCATCCTTGAGCTTACATGGTAGGTGGGTTTTTGGGGTTTTTTTTTTTGGAATATTTCAAGTAATATCTGAAATGCTTTCCTTTACCATAAGTGACTACATATTCAATCTTGCAGAACCAGCAAGTCCCAAGAAGAGACCGCTAGAGGAAACAGAGAAAGAAGAACCCGCGCCAAAACAACTGAAAACAGAAAACGGAGATGGAGATCAGTAATACTAAAATAAATAAATAAAAAAATCACTGGTTTTATTGTTCCATTTTCAATAGGTTTTAAAGACATGCCTCAGTTCAGGAGTTTCTTGGCAGAAAATCTAATGAAATCCACTTCAATGTCAACCTACAATGAGAGGAAAGCTTCGTTTTGTTGGGTTACAGCTTTTTTTTGTTGTTGTTGTTAAAAGCATGCTTACTCTTAACATACCACCCTGGAAAACTCTTTTATATTTATAGTTTTGTTTATACTGTCAGATCCTCTCAACTTCTCTGCACCTCATTCAAATGTAAAAGGTTCTGGACTTTGTAATCATGCAGTTACGTTAAACAGCAGCTGCCAATAAAGTCAGAACTTCGAACTGCTTACTGCTGAAGCCTGGATGTTAATGTAGTATAAAGCTGTTAACTGTGAAGTAGCAATGCTAAAGGACAGACTTCCATCACTTAAGTTCAAGTCACCAAGAGATGAGGTACAGCTGAATAAAACTAGCGTTTGCTACTCAACGTACCTAACAATCTTCAAATCTTGCTCAGTCTACTCCAGGATTCTCTCTGCTTACCCTGTGGTAATGGAATAAACGTCTCCTAGGCCAGCATTCAGCACCCAGGAACCTGCCCTGCTCCAGCATCCTGGATAGATCTATTGTGGGAGGAAGCGCACAGCTTCCTCGTGCCCCCCTAAGATGGTTCTGTGAGGGATTTCACTGTCTGTAGCTATTTGCAGTGCAGAGCATAGAACACCGAAATAATGCTACATCTGTAAAGTCCTAGTTACTCTGGCCTTCATTACTTAATTCAGGCTAAATTCCAGTTGCAGATAGGATCAAGCAAGTAACTATGAAGAGCTGAATCAAGGAGGCTACCCTTAGCTTTTTCACATCTAGTTGCAGTGCTGGCTTTAATCTTTGTGTATAGCTCTGACTTGCATTACAGTGATTCTTTTCCCTGTTCAACTACAAAATGTAGTAACAGCAATGGAACTTGATGCCATCGTAGGGAACTGCTCTCAAGTGCTGTGAGCATTCCTCATCCAGTACATATGGCCCTAAAACTTAAAATTTCTTAAAAGAATTTATTTACCTGCCTAGTACAAGACAGAGCATTTTCTCAGTTATGTTAGGTTTTATACTTACTGATTTCTTCTTATGGAACTTGTATGATGCTGGTAGGTCATATCTAAGTTCTGTGAACAGGACAAAGAATCGTTGTTACACTAGAATGATTGTCAGTCGACTGACTTACACCCTACAGCCATATTCTTCCATTGCCCACCTGTGTTGCCCCCCCACTGGATAACTGTTTCGACCTCTGGACTAGATGACGACTGGAGATTTAAGCCAACCACGTCACACAGTAAGTGGATGGCTGAAATGCAGTTGTGCTTCAAGCAGTTGTGCAACTTCCATGTCTCAAGTTGTATGAGACTGTAAAGCATCCAGCTGGTGGTATTTAAGAATTGGGAAGATACTTGAGCAACTGTCAGAAAAATATTCAGGTGACGATAAGGACAAGATGTTTTTGTGTGAGAACTGACCTGCACTTTGCTTTTGTTATTCAGTAACCATCTCCTTACAAAGCAGGAAGGTAGGTAACTTCTGCTTGAAGGCAAAATCTAGTCCAGGACAAAAGCCAATTCTAGTTCTGCACGGAATATGTATTCCTCAGATCTTTATTAAGTGCCTGCTTGTATTCTAGCCAGGTAGCAAGGTATTTAAAAAAAAAAAAAAGGCTGCTTAAAAAAAGGCTTGTGTCCTTTTCAGTGTTAAATCACACTTAAATTTACCTCAGGCTGTTAAAACTTGCTAGTAGTGTTATAGGTATTAAACGTTTCAGTTTGGTTTTGTTTTTTTTTAACAACAAATTAATCTTACCTGCTATGACTTCCATCTTCACTTCCCATTCATCTGCTTTCTTTTGAATGTGCTACAATATTAAATAGATACAGGTAAATTTAAAAGCTTTTTTTCTATGTTGTCTTACAAACATCAACACCCCTGTACTTATTTAAGAAGTCTCCTGTGCTTTTGTTTTTCAAGCTGAACCACTACAGCATATACTTCTCTTGATGTATGTGAGATCACAGTTATTCAACGTGATTAGTATGTACCCGAAACAAGTTTCCTGTTCCATAATGGTGTGAAGAAATCAGTGAAGCTACAGACAGCATCGCTAAATGCCAACTATTTCTTTGCCTGGTTAACGCTCACCCTACTAAAATGAAAGACTTACCTGCCTTGTTGAAGTTTTGTGAAGGGAATATACAGCCGTTTTTGCCATTTGTAAAGCAGTTTTCAGAAAAATCATGTCCATTCCTAAAAGAATGTTGAAAATAACAGAATTGTTCAATGCAAGCTTAAACTAGAGGATTTAAGTATCTGCTTCACACTTCAGTTTTTCTGGAATAATAGCTATTTGAGAAACAGGACTGAATACAGTAAGGTACATAATGTGTTTCTAAAACTCATCCAATTGCTTTTAGTAAAAGAGAAAAATGACAGGATATGAAATAGCTAGCATTGTTTATTTCAAACCCAGTGACTGCTAGTTACAATGCCAAAGTTGTTAATCTGTGCTTAGGAAACCGATTCCAGATCAGCAAAACTCTAGGTAATTACAATAGGTAATTGTGATAAAAAAGGGAGATGTTTCATTAGAAGTGTTTCCCTTGCTATTTCATTCCTAATAATTTCTAACTGACTTTTAGAATTACCAACCTTTATTATGCTTGGTACCAAACGGAGGGTTCATAATAACTGTGTCAAAAGTCTCTGACATGGTGTCGGATAAAGAACAGACATCACACTGAACCATGTTGATGTTTGTGAGCTCAAAGTCTTCAATATTGCTATTAAAAATTTCCAGTGCGTCTGCATCTATGTCAAACCCCACACACAATCTATTAAAAAAAAAAAAAAGAAGTGCCACATATTAGTCTCTTGCAAAATAAAACGGTGTTTGAAGTCTACAGTAAAGTTAAAAGGATCCGCATACACAACTTGTTTTACCTAGGGAATGTAACAAGCATATGCTATAAATTCAGTGCTGATAAAAATGCGAGTAGCTCTGTCACCCTTTCTCAAATATCCCTTTCAAGTTTGTGAAGGAAGTTGCATGTGTTCATTTAGTCCTTCAGGGGAAAGCAAACAAATTCACGGCAACTGTCCATCTCTTCTGCTGTTTGAATGGTTATTGACTGTCTAAACATATTAAGTAGCCTCATTATGCACCAGATTAAATACCTAAAATTAGTTTAGTTGAGCATTGCTATATTCTGATCTTATTTTCTACTCTTCTGTGCCAGAAAAAAACACAACCAGAACTTGGTGTTAAATACTTACCCTGCTCCTAACATTGCACTTCCAATGCTGAGCATGCCACAACCACATCCTAAATCTGCAATTGTTTTGTTTTCAATATCATCAAAAGTATTGTGAATTGTATAAAGCATACATGCTGGGGAAAAAAAAAATCACAGGTCAATACTATCAAATATGCATCTGATTAATCAAGAAAAGTTATTTCTGCCTTCAGATACTCTGAACTAAAGGTTTCTTGTAATGCAAAATTAAGATAATGTTCTCACTGCCTGTAATTCTCTTTTTCATTTACGTGTGAAAACAAGTCAAAAACATTTTGACGAGTTAAAGAACTCTATAGATCTTTAGTGGAGAGAATACACATAGAGCTGCAAGTATTGTTTGTGGAAAAAGTATGCCTCTACATTTGTTTGGGAAAAAAATAATAGAAAGATGTAAAATATAGGAAAAAATAATAATTAAGGTATGGATGAGTATCTAAATATGCTTTTACTGTTTCTTGTGTATCATGAAATAAGTCCATTTCAGCTTTCTCATTTACAGATTAAGATGTTTCTATCACAACATTATCTTTTAAATCAATTTACTTGATTTTTGGGTTGTACATTAACAGTGTATTTCTAATGAAAAGACGTTAACAGATCATTAAAAAATAATTAATTACATTCCTGCTGGATACCATTTCTCAACTCTTTTTAGTGCAAAGGCTTCAAATGAGATAATGCAGTAGAAACACTATTTTTTTTTTTTTTTCCAAAGTGCTTATGAAGAACTAGTAAAAGAGACGCCGGTGCTGCCGGTAACCTCTACCTGCGATGTGAGGTCTTGTTGGATACTGTTCAAGGAGCAGTTTTGGACTTTCAAAAGTATCGACTTGCTGAAGACAGCCTTCCAGTTCTTTAAGCTTTAATTTCTTCATGTTTATAGTTTAACTGAGGAGAACAATGTGTAATCAGTTGCAACGACATAAATAAACAGCGTATTATTTTATACTTGAAATCCCATTGTACTCCTCACTATCTCCCAGCTGTTTCCACGCAGCCGCCTCAGGGATCCAGCTGACGGCCCACCGAGGCGGGGAGGGGGGACACA